>QLTV01004090.1:1968230-2066390 GCA_003457575.1 Thermophis baileyi | reverse complement strand
GTTGCAGGGGCCATTTTGTGTGCTTTTGCATTGTGTGTGAGTCAGTTGTGTGGCTTTTGTGTTGTTTGTGTGTGAAGTGTGCAAGTTGGTTTTTGGGCTCACCCGGTCACATGACCATGACCACCAAGCCATGCCACCCAGTCACATGACCACCAAGCCACGCCCACCAAGCCACGCCCACAGAACCGGTAGGGAAATTTTTTAGATTTCACCACTGTCCTAATCTACTTTAATCCAAGGCCACTCAGTATACTTATTACTTCAGGCCTTTCTAGCTTTGCAAGCCATCCTTTGCTTCCATCCTATTCCTCCATGATTCATACATTGCTCTTTAAAAAAGAATAAAACCTTCATATGCTACCCAATAATAACTTTCTTTATTTTCTCCTTCCTCTCAATTAATTATTTTTAAATTATTATTATTTAATTATTCACTCTTTTTCTGCAATTCTCTAATTTAGGTTATCAACTACCACAGGCAGCTCTCTTTTTCTGTGAGGTGGACAAAATGGTTTCTAGGACTTTTCTGAATTTCAGCATCAATGGACACTGATAAATTCACTCATAACATAGAGTGTTGTACGGTGACGTGTAGTGGTTGTCACCTGTTAGGGTCTAGTTAAATATTTCTCCTTTTCTTTATATAGGATTCCTTTTCAAAGGTAGCTGGCCACACTGGATGTCTCTGCATTGACCCTTGTGAGTGGGAATAATAAAACAAAAAAAAGTAATTTATATAATCAAAATATTTCTAGGTCACCATCAGGGACAAAAATCTCAGAATTTATCATGTTGGTTTTCAGGAAAGGAATAAAACTTAGATGGAAGAAGGAAACAGTCTTAAAAATAGAATATTAAAAAATATTCAGATCACTTTCTTTGGAGAAGGCTGAGAGTTAGAAAACACAAGCAGCAAAGGAACCAACTGTATGTTTGAAGTGAAAACAATAAAAGGTCCAATTTTCAGGGAAGTTTTCTTAGAAAACCCAGTGGGAAGATAATCTCCTGCTGGGATTATGTTGCAGCTATTTCACCTGTTGCTTTTCAAAGGACATACTTATTCTATGTGTTCTTGTTTTTGTTCTTCCTTGCAGCTAGGCATTCACGGATATGCATTTGCAATTACGAATAATGGATATATTCTGACTCATCCTGAACTCAGGCCTCTGGTAAGATCATGAAATACTCGATAAAGGGGTTTTTTATATATTATTTTTACGCTTTCTCAACATACAGCAAATGTAGCATTTAAAGTTTTAAAAAAAGGACATATTATTGCTTCTACAGGAATCTCTTTCAAAAAATAGTTGATTAACGTAAATGCTACAGGGATTTCAGTATGAGATCCAGCATAAATGACAATGGGAGTTGTTTGGTGATTCAGACAAGTGCAAGTTGCAGAGTAAAGGACTCAGACGCCTAAAAATGCAGAAAGGCAAAGCCATAAATTGCAGCAATTATGTACACTTACATAGAAATGGAATGCTGTATTTCTAGCTAAAAGCCCCCATTTGTCATGTTTAAGTAGACACTAATTTATAAATTGTAGAACTGTTATACAAGCCCTCTCACTCCCCCCCCCTTTAAAAAGACAGAATAAGGATCTTTCCCAGGTTTAAAATAAAAATAGCAATACAGGTAGTCCTCAACTTACGACCACAATTGAGCCCAACATTTCTGTTGCTAAGCGAAATATTTGTTCAGTGAACTTTGTCTCATTTTACAACCTTTCTTGCTATAGTTGTTAAGTTGGTAGCCCGGTTGTTAAACAAATCTGGCTTCCCCATTGACTTTGCTTGTCAGGAGGGCCCAAAAGGGGATCACATGACCCCGGGACACTGCAACTGTCATAAATCTGAGTCAGTGGTCATGCGGCCGAATTTTAATCACGTGACCGTGGGGATGCTGCAACAGTTATAAGTGTGAAAAACAGTCATAAGGTTTTTCAATGCCATTGTAACTTTGAACGGTCACTAAATGAACTGTTGTAAGTCGAGGATTACCTGTATTTACTTCTATTACTATTATATCGATGTCTCAGTTAACTGATATAAGAACAGTTTTTGTGATGTGTCTGTTCTTTTGATATTTATTTAATAGTAGCATACACTTTAGTTTGGTGTGTGTGTACACACACACATACACACAAACAAACAAACACAGAGAGACATTTCTTAAGAGTGTCAACACCACCAAATGTTACTAAAAGAATGGCATTAAAGGATTTACTAAAATATTAGTTGGGTGCTATTTCTTAGGATGGACACATAATGTAACATCAGAATTTAATAATAAATTAATAGAAGCAATAAGAATATTTATCAGAAGGATGCTTGCATATCATAAATTTGGAATCATTTGATTCTGTTGTATATGAAGCTATGATTGCAGCCTTATCCCTCTAAGCATTTGGATTTGGCTTAGTTAATATTTACATTTTAGCAGATTCAGTCAGGAGATTAAAAGATGTTATTGGGACACCCAAAAAAATCTGCCAAGATTTCCCTCCTGTACCCCTATGGTTCTATTTTAAAATGCAGCAAAACTGAAGAAAAATATTATTGGGGGCAATATGCTGACTCTGTAAACTGCTTAGAGAGGGCTGTAAAGCACTATGAAGTGGTATATAAATCTAAGTGCTATTGCTATTGCTATTGCTATATGCTTTTGAACAAGCATATTGTCAAAATAAAAAAAAAGTTTTGAAAACTTTCTCTTGTACCAGAGGTGGGTTCCTACCGGTTCTATCCGGTTCTTTAGAACCGTTAGTAACTCGGCGATGATGTCTCGGAGCCAGTTCTATCGGTGTCTCCGTGGGTGCCGCCATCTTGGATTTTGCTTCTGCGCATGATTGCTACGGCGCGACCCTGAGCGAACCGGCAGCAAAAGGATCCAGAACCCACCCCTGTCTTGTACCATTTCTTGGATATGAAGGACTTCAGTTGGTGCATCCATATCATGGAGGTTAAAGGTGAAGATTCCCAACTGAAACCAACTAAGGGTCTCATGCTGTCTCTTTATCAACACAATTCTTCTCTCTACCTGTGTCCAATACAGTCTGGGTGAAAAATTGCTGAATTCATGAACCCAGCTCACAAGTAAAGGAGCATATGTTAAAGAAGGAGGAAGCAGCCAATCACACATGAACTCCATCTTCAGTTAGGCCTTTAAGAGAATGGTACTGGTGGCCGCAAGGGGCCAAGTCATCTTGTTCTGACTTTGAGGCTGAAAGTAGCTACTGGATAGCCATGGAGAACAAACACACTAGAGCAGGGCTGTCAAAATCCCGACCCGCGGGCCGGATGTGTCACGCGCTGGCCACCTCCACGCCCAGTTTAGCGAAGGGGGGGGGAAGTCCCGATACGTCACATGACAATGCTGTGACACCGTGAGTTTGACACCCCTGCACTAGAGCAATCATCTGGATATACATGATTGTAGTGGCAACAGTCATTACTATGACATGATTCCTGTCAACAAAGTAGGCATGAAAGATACAAAATAGAAAATATTGGTGAGCATTATGCAGACAGCTGTCTCTGCAGAAACAAAATGTGATTCCTCCAGGTGAAACCAGAGGTAGTGACCACAAGTGGCTACCTCCAATATGGCGTGACTGGATCATGGATGAGTCAAAAGAAATATCATAAAGAAATAGCAGGAAAAAAATTGGTTACCAAATTGGTGCCATGATTAGAGGTGGGTGAGGAATTAACAGAAAAGCAGAGTTGGAAAGGACCTTGGAGATCTTCTAGTCCAACCCCTGCTCAGGCAAGAAACCCTATGCCATTTCAGAAAAATGGTTGTCCAATCTCTTCTTAAAAACTTCCAATGTTGGAGCACCCACAACTTCTGGAGGCAAATCATTCCACTGATTAATTGCTCTAATTGTCAGGAAATTTCTCCTTAGTTCTAGGTTGCTTCTCTCCTTGATAAAACTGTTATAGTAGAAGAGAGAATGGTTCTGAAACATTTTAGCTCAGGTCAGGAGACTTTCAGTATATTTCTGCAGCTTGGCATACCATTATGAATAATAGTTCAAGAGCCTGTTGCAACACTGTTATGCTCCGTGTATATCAAGTAAGTTCTATTTTTTTATTTGACAGTTTGGCCAGGCTACAGAGTTTCTTGTTAAACAAGCTTTTGAAAGTGTTCTTCTTTTTTTAAAAAAAAAAATGTCATAAAAGAGTAGGAAATGAAAAATGGAATTTGAAGTAGGAAAGTTATGTTGTTTCTTAGAATAATATCCACTATGGAGATCAATTCTTTGATGCTTTTGAGATGCTCACAAAACCCACGATCCAATACTAGGTTGTATGTCCTTAAGCCTATTGAAATATGCAAATATAAATTTGAATTGGATCATTGCCATGATAAATTGGAGTTACAACAGAGACAGGGGTTCCTATTCTGTCATCTTCTCTTTATTTATGGTTTTGCCATTATATAAATTAAATCGCATAAATTCCCTGTTTCAGAGGGATCTATGTAATGTATTCTAACAATAATAAATGATCCAGGACTAGCTGGCAAATGATGTAATTCATGACAGCAGATTTTTAAAAAATGGGAAAAAGTGGTTATGTTTTCTATCCTCACATCACTGACATTTCTGGCTCATTACCATACACAATCATTCCACTAGAAAGATCACAGATAAAGTTATGAATTGGGAATTGGGAACTTTGAATTCACTATCTAATTCTAATTAAATCTAATTCTAAATCTAATTCTAATGCTATTTCTACTTGCCTAGATAAATTGGCCCATAAGTTGAAAATACACCCCATAAACATCATCTTAGGTGCAGTGTCTACACTGGTGCCTTCCTAATAGGTTGAGAGTAACTCTCCCCTTCCCAACTCATAGTTGCTGGGAATTCTGGGAATTGTAGTTCCAGACCATCTGGAGACTCTCAGGCTATAGAAGGTTCCAGTAAATTATGTTGCCCAGAGATGCTTCCGGCATGAAGATCAGTCGGCGAAATGAACTCCAATAATCAAACTGTTACTAGTGATAACTAATGATGGAAAATTCCCATTTGATGACCAACAATTTGTTTGTTTGTTTAAAGTGGTGCTGTGATTACTAGAATTGTTTATTTCATGGGAAATTGAATTTCTTTTGGCTCAGAAGACATTATGTGTACGAAGTAATTGCGTCACAAAAATTGCCCTCACATCAGTTCGGTTTCTAGGATTTAGAGGACTGGATTTGTTTATGTTACTTGCTTAATAAAATATTAGCAAGACAGAAATGAAGAAAAAAAAAGTAACATGCTAAGGGTAGCCGAATACCCGATTCATTCCCCCCACCCCTGAAAACACAATGCCAGTTCAGTGATTGACCTACAATTCCATTCTAATTTTTTTTTGGGGGGGGGACCAATAGGTGCTAGGTTGTGGATCTCATGAAAGCAATTTAACAATGCTCCTGTTTAATTATTTGGACACTAATGTGATGTGATATGCTCAGGTCAAAAACAAACATCCTGCCTCGTGACTCCCACATATGTTAACTTCCATCATTGCTTGCTGGTGGCCATACTGGCTGGCTTCTAGTCAAACACGAGAATTTGAATTTGAGAAAAATCCTTGATTTTCTAATATAAACATTTATGGTCCATTGAGAGATGGTATAATCTTTGGTACAAATGGCTGGAGTAAAATTATTTTAGCAAAAATATTTTTCTTTTTCAAACTGGTGTTTTCTAAAACCCATGTTGGCTATGGATTACTATAAGTGTTAGAATACAAGACAGCTGGAAGACACCAGATGGAGAAAGACTGCGGTTTTATATGCAGAAATCAAGTGACATTTTGAACAATCTTTCTGTTTATTTTATACCTGAGTAACCCTGGTGAAGATTTGGTCTCTGCTACGATTATAAACTCTATGTAATTATTCAATGTAATCAATGTTCTGTGGATTACGTTCTGTAATGAGGAAGCATCTTTTAATCAGATTAGTGAAATGTAGTTAATGCATCTGTATGCATCTGTATCTTCTAATATTGAAAAGAGGTAGATGTTATCTGAATGAATCCCTGTTCTCCATAAAGAGGATTCTTAGTGCCAGGGATGAACTGTATAGAATGTGACGTTAGAGGGCAGCATAACACTGCCATCTATAACCATCTAGTGAGTCTGTCAGAGCCTTCATCGGAATCCAAACAGACAGTGCCATTATTCAAAACACACACACACACACACACACACACACACACACACACACACACACACACACACACACAAAACTTTAAATCATACATGTTTTGAATATATTGTGTTTATGTAAAAAGTGAAAGTTAAGACTTGAATTGAATGTGTTTCTCTTTACTGCAAAATACAGTATTATTAAAATGCAGAAACAAAACCCCACTGGCATTTTAAAAAAAAATAGCAATAAGGAAACAGAAACTCTATATGTTTCACTTTCTGCTACATTTAAAAGCTCTGCTTGGATGTAGTATGGAAATATTAACAGGAAATGTTTCCACGGTCCGAAGAAGTAGCCTTGAAAAAAAAAGATATATATTTAACATACACACAGAGCCATTCCCCCCCACCCCCACAGACATACATAAACATATAAGAGGAAAGCAAAATCAGAAGCTCAGTGATACAGCAGGCAGCCAACAATTTTATCACAGTTATAAGGTCTGCTCTTGTATTACAAATCTGAATATAATAATGTAATATAATATGGAGCACAGCTGGAAAAAAAAGGCATTAAACCCTGCATCTTTCCTCTCTTTTTCCTGCAACCTTTTTTGGCCTTGAAAGCTGATCTGGAGGTTTGAGATCCTCTCTGAAAAAGTCTTCGGTAGGATTTGAGGGCTGCAGGAGTCAGTAGGATGTTCATCTCCCTGTCTCATCAATGGAATCTGTTCATCAATGAAACTATGTGGTGGACTTTTACCTTACTAGCAGCTCAGTCTTTAAATTGGTATCTGAATACATTCTGTCACTTTTTTCTCAAAAAAAGCATAATAGGCACGCCTCAATAAATGATTATTTTTGTAAAAAGCCAGGGGTGAAATCCAGCAGGTTCTGACAGGTTCTGGAGAACCGGTAGCAGAAATTTTGAGTAGTTCGGAGAACTGATAGCGGAAATTTTGAGTAGTTCGGAGAACCGGCAAATACCACCTTTGGCTGGCCCCAGAGTGGGGAGAGAATGGGGATTTTGCAGTATCCTTCCCCTGGAGTGGGGAGGGAATGGGGATTTTGCAGTATCCTTCCCCTGGAGTGGGGTGGGAATGGAGATTTTGCAGTATCCTTCCCCTGCCACGCCCACCAGGCCACGCCCACAGAACCGGTAGTAAAAAAAAATTGGATTTCACCACTGGTAAAAAGCAATATCATTCAATCTCCATTTCCAAACAAATTACACGAAAATATATTTCACTGAAGCATGTAATTTAAAGGGTAGGTTCAATATTGCGGTATCTGTATGTTGTAGGTCTTAGGTCAACTCTGTTTGGAAAGAGTGCCTTGGATAAAACCCACATCAAGTTCAACTGTAGCTGCTGAGCAGCATTTCTCAACCTTGAAGATGTGTGGACTTTAAGTCACCTGGAGCTGGAGAATTCTGGGAGTTGAAGGCTAGAATTGCATAATAATTGAGCTAAATAATTGATAATATTAATATTGTTAATCTACCATTCTGAGCATTTATTGAAGATAGGGTTGGAGGATGTATTTTTAATTCTTCTTTTGCTGAAGTATGTATATAATAACAAGTAATATGATTTCCTAGTTGTCTGATAATTATAGCATCTTCAGAGAGAAAAGTTCTTTTGCCCCTACCTTGTGGTATGCTGATAAATGTTTAAGAATTGGCCCTGCTGTTATAGAGTTTCCTGATTGAGCAGGGGGTTGGACTAGAAGACCTCCAAGGTACCTTCCAACTCTGTTATTCTGTTGTCGCTACCCTGCTACTAGCTGCAGAACAGCTAATCAATGTGTTTGACATAGTGACTGTCAAATGCCAGGGAAATCAGGAGATCCAGGCAGTTCAGATATAAAGATTTATTGCAGTTCTTTACAAGAATCTGAACTACTAATGGTCAAAGCAGTTTGGTGGTAGATAAGGAATTCACAGACTTACATCTCTTGTGGAAATGAAAGGACTCATGACTTATGATCAGGGGTGAAATTCAGCAGGTTCTGACAGGTTCTGGAGAACCGGTAGCGGAAATTTTGAGTAGTTTGGAGAACCGGCAAATACCACCTCTGGCTGGCCCCAGAGTGGGGTGGGAATGGGGATTTTGCAGTATTCTTCCCTTGGAGTGGGGTGGGAATGGAGATTTTGCAGTATCCTTCCCCTGCCATGCCCACCAAGCCACACCCACAGAACCGGCAGGGAAAAAATTTTAAATTTCACCCCTGCTTATGATGCATTTGACCCCTCCCTCAGCCTGGTCATCTCCTATAGTGGCTCTGCTCTCAACCAATTTGCAAAATTTCAGAAAATTTTTAAATCGGTTCTTGTGAGCTACTGCCCCCAGCCCTATTCTTCTTCATCTACTTGAGAAAAATATTGGAGTGAAAATTAATCTGAGAACTAGAAAGAATATTTGTGTCAAATAACTGTTCTATTTTTTTTTAAAGCCTTATAGCATTTAGGGTTTTATATATCAACATCAGCAATTTGAGATAATCAGTATATTCTTAAAGCTTATTGAACCAGCTGACATTTTCTGACTCATGTTGGAATTTTGGAACATTCCTCACTAACATTTGCTGTGCTTTTTAAAATATTCCCCTTAGCTCCCTGACTTTACTTTGTTTCAGAAGTGGGATCAGGCAGAAAGATGAAAAACCCAGCAAGAGGATTCAGAATTGTTTTCCTCTATTAATAACAAGAGCAGGCCAGTGACACCAGTGGGACACATTTTTCCCTGGCAACTGAGGACCAGTTTGGGCAGTTGTCAAAGAGAGGATCAGTGATAGTCTTCCACTTTTCCATTGGAAAAATGTCACTCCTATTTGACAATGAACATAAAACTTTTGTTCACACAGGGAGCACTTTAGAGCCAATCCATTGACTTTAATACACAAATTATTAGGACTGAAGAGAGGCATCTGTACAACCTAGGTCAGAAAAACACATAAAATGATGCTTCAGGTTCAGAACTTGCCATTTCACAACAGGTTCTGTAAGTGAGGCACATGCGTCAGAGGGTCAGGATATAATTAAAATCACGTACAGTTTCAGAAGAGAGCTTCATCTGTTGTCCTGTTTTTGTTTACTTTTTTGGCATCAGTGCTGGAATGAGTAACCTCATAGATTAGACAAAATGTAGTTTAGCAACATGATGTTGGCACACTATCCCAGGCCAAAAAAAAAGAAAAGAAAAAAAAGATAGCACATTAGATTCCACCCACCTCCTTCTCTCTCCAGTAAATGTGAGCCATTCTATAGAAACAAAATCCCACCTGGTTTTCAGTGCATGGTTATGTTCCATACTGTTGGCCATATCAAAAGGATGGTATGCAAGAAATTCACTACTTCAAAACCCTTGATTGGTTCCATCCTTGCTGTACTTAAACATAGTTCTTTCTACTATTCTTCATTCTATTATTAACCATTTCTTCCATACCAAAAATCATTTCTTTACATGACATTCCTCCCACCCCGCTATCATGAACTAAATTTAATCTACTGGGGGACAATGAAGTTGCCTGTTTTTGTAATATTTGGCTCTTTTGCTGTTTCCCTGATTACCTCTCCTAGGCTAGGAGAGGAAAGGCAGAAGCCGGAGCAACATTGCATCCTGCATATCATATTTCCTGGGCTGGGATTTATACCCTAGCTATTCTGTGAATCAGTGTGCTTCTTTTGAGATATCCAGTTGATATCTTTTTGGATATACCGTATAACCACTGTTACTGTAAATTACAGTGTACCTTCTGTATTTTTAAAATCTATGGTTATCTGTGGGCATTTAATTCATGCTGTTTCCCCCAAGACACTATTTCTTCTATCTCAGAGGCTCTCATGTACCTATTTTAACTTTAGGATTTGCTTATTATTGTTTTGATATGCAAGTTATTTTATTCAGTTCTGATTAGTCTTTTTCCTATGATCACTGGGAACTTTTGTCATATCGACTTTTCCAAATACATCTAAGGACATCGGATATGGTACCCAAGGAATAAAAATTCTTTTCTTTGATCATCTTCAGCATTCATTAAAGCTACCCTGTTTTCCCCAAAATAAGACATCCCCTGATAATAAGCCCAATTGGGCTTTTGAGTGCATGGCAATAAGGCCAAGCGCTTATTTCAGGGTTCAAAAAAATATAAGACAGGGTCTTATTTTCAGGGAAACACGGTATATCCAATGTGTTGGATGTAAGTCTATCAAAATATAGTTTTATTTTGAGAATATAAATTTAGAATTATGCTGCATAAATTAGTCTTAACCATATTTTCTGCCTTCTCAGAAGCAAGTCATATTTAGTCTCAGATAGTTGAATCAAGGATAGTTTGAAGGTTGTTAGATTATAATTGCTATTGCTGTTATTATCGCCACCACCACGATGATGCATTTTTTTTAAGAAAAAAAAATTGCTTCATTTTTAAAAAGCTTCGTCCAAGTTGAGCTCAGTACCTGATAATTTCCATGGATACATTTATGTGTAGGGGAGATGGAGGTGGCAACAGCATGGACTAAGCGCTTCCAAATCCTAAATCTTTGGCAGGGATTTCATAAATCCTTCCCCAAAATCAAGATCCCACATCTCTGTCCAGCTCAACTACATACATAAGACTTTGACTGTGACAATCGTATCAAGTTGTGGAATATGCTCAGAAAAATGGGGATCCCAGAACATCTTATTTTCCTCGTTGGAAACTTATATACAGGTCAGGAAGCCACAGTCCAGACAGAATGTGATAAAACAGACTTGGCTCTAGGTTAGTAAAGGAGTGGGACCAGGCTGTATATTCTCCCCGTAGTTATTCAATCTATATGCAGAATATACTGTATATTGAAGGGAAGCTGGACTGGAAGATGATGACACTGGTTTTAAAATTGGTGGGAGAACCATCGATAAATAACCTGTGCTATGCTGACGACACTATCCTAATAGTTGAACATGCAAAGGATCTGCAAGCTTCAGTATTAAAAATCAAAGAAAACAGTGAAAAAATTGGAGTAAAAGATGATCAAATTAATGACAAGAGATAGAGCAACGAGCCTTAGAAGTGACAATCAAATACTGAGATGGTGGATGGCTTCTGCCTTTTAGGGTCAGTGATCAACAGTAAAGGAACAAGCCGTTGAAAACTATGATACAGACTCAGTACAGCAGCTGTGAAGGCCTTGGAAAAGCTATTCAAATGACTTGATGTATCTATACCTATAAAGATCAGAATTGTGCAAGTCACTGTATGGAAGCAAAAGTGGACTTTAAAGAAACAGAATAGGAAGAGTATCAATGCTTTTGAACTTTGGTGTTGGAGAAAATTCCTGAGAATATAATGTACAGCCAAGTAAACAAACCGATGGATCATTGAACAAATCAACCCAGAGTTCTCACTCAAGGCACAAGTAACAAGGCTCAAATTATCCTACTTCAGACACATTATGTGAGACCCTGCTCTCTGGAAAAGGTTCTAATGCCAGGAAAGGTAGAAGGAAAGACAAAAAATTGGGGATGACTGGCAACAGGTGGATGGACTCAATTACAAAGGTGATGAGTGCATAGGTTAGGGGTAAATTGTCTCGGAGAAAATCTATGTGGTCACAGAGTTGAAAATGACTTGATGGCACATAATCAATCAAAAACTGAAAGCTTTTGTCAGAAGATTTGACAAGTCTATTGTCAAAAGATTGACAATTTTTTTTATTCTTTTGGCATCCAGCAGTGATGCCAAAATGTTCAAACAGCATCCTTTTAATTATTAAATATGCAAACGATATTATATCAACTGCATCTCAGCAACAGATTAAATGCTTAAAACTAAAGTTTTGGATTGATGTTAGTTGGCACCCCGCTGTGCATCTGTAAAGATATATCAAGCTTAGAAGCCATCCAGTCCAAACCCTATCAACTACAACACCTTTATTCAACTCTCAACATGCACATTTCACTAAAACTAGGCTGTGCTACCTTTGGCCTCATCTGAGACTTTGTCACCTTACATTTTGGTCACACCAAATCATTTGGGGAATTTCCTTTGTCCAACATACATTGTAAAATAGGTTCATTTCTATCCGAAGGAGACAAATTAGTGTATTTCCGACTATAAGACGCTCCGGACTATAAGACGCACCTAGCTTTTGGGGAGAAAAACAAGAAAAAAAAATCTGCCTCTGCCTCCCAGCAATTTGCCTCCTTGCAGCAAACAGCAAACAGCCTGGTCAGCTTCAGCACAGCCTGATTTAGCACGAGCAGCTGATTGGCGATTGGATCTGCCTCCCAGAATACCATGGATCAGCTGTTCCAGGCTGCAGGGATCGCCACCGCCCATCGGCGCGGGCGCCACCCATCACCGCTGCCACCTATTGCCACCTCCGCGCATCTCGTTTTCGGCCCATTCCAGGCGGTGGGGATAGGCAGCGACGGTGATCACCACCACCTGGAATGGGCTGAAAACGGGATACGCGGAGGCTGAAAATGGGGCGCGCGGAGGCCGAAAATGGGGTGCATGGGGACGGCGATAGGTGGCAGCGACGATGTGCGGCAAGGGCGGCGATAGGCGGCGGCGATCCCCGCAGCCTGGAACAGCTGATTGGTGGTATTCCGGGAGGCAGATCCAACCATCAATCAGCTGCTCGTGCTAAATCAGGCTGTGCTGAAGCTGACCAGGCTGTTTGCTGTTTGCTGCAAGGAGGCAAATTGCTGGGAGGCAGAGGCCAAAGGGTGGGGGCCAAAGGGTGGGTGGGGCTTTGGCAACATTCGCTCTATAAGACGTACACACATTTCCACCCACTTTTTTTGGGGGGGGTGCATCTTATAGTCCAAAAAATATGGTAATCATGATCTGGCAAAAGGTGGCTTTTCTGTTTTAGCAATATATCCCCTCAATCTTAATAAAACTTTGGCTGAAGTTAAACAGAGTATTTGAGAGGCAGATATTCAAACTAGAGTTTTCATCTGTGCTATGGTGCAACTCTGTCCCTCCCTAAATATTTATTTAACATCTTATATATCCTTACACAGTATACTTTTCTTCCTGCCCTGATTTGATGTGTTACCCATTAGAGGGACAACGGATAAACATACTAGTCTCGTCTATTAAAACCACACTAGTATATGCTCTGATACAGCAATACTGATACTAGTGTCAATATTGCATATGGTGTCAAAGACTTCATTGTATGCTAAATGGCAAAAAGATCTCATATTACCAATTCTGAGAAAATTCAATCGTTCCTGTGATCAAGAGATTAGCACTCTTCTTTTATCTGACCAATTTTGAGATACCTCCAAGACGTTTGAAAAACTTCTTACATTATTAACTGTTTCAGGGTTGTATTTTGTTTGTTTCATTATTTATCTGTAGTGAGTGGTGCAGTGCCCTAGAGGTGGAGCTCTCGCCTCACAATCAGGAGGCTGTGAGTTTGATCCTAGGTAGAGGCAGATATTTCTCTCTCTGGGCATGATGAGAATATATCTGCTGAATATAACTCCACATTGGCGACAGGAAGGGCATCCAGCCAGTAAACACTCAGCTCCAATCAGTTGCCCAGATTCTACCCTGCATGGGATTATGGGGTCATTAAATGAAGATGATTATTATTTATCTTATTGTATTCTTTGACAAATTGACAAAACTAGTGGACCAGAGGAATACTGTCGATATAATTTACTTGGACTTCAGTAAGGCATTTGATAAAGTAGACCATAACCTACTAGAAAAAGTAGAAAAATGTCAGTTAGACAGCATCACCACCAGATGGATTCGTAATTGGCTGACCAACCGCACTCAACGTGTAGTCCTCAATGGAACTGCATCTACATGGAGGGAAGTATGCAGTGGAGTACCCCAAGGCTCTGTTTTAGGCCCAGTACTCTTCAACATCTTCATCAATGACTTGGACGAGGGGATAGATGGGGAACTCATCAAATTTGCCGATGACACCAAACTGGCAGGAATAGCCAACACTCCAGAAGATAGGCTCAAGATACAGAAGGATCTTGACAGACTTGAACTTTGGGTGCTATCTAACAAAATGAAATTCAATGGTGAAAAAAGTAAGGTTCTACATTTACGCAAGAAAAACAAAATGCACAGGTACAGTATATGTGATACCTTGCTCAATAGTAGTAACTGTGAGAGGCAGGGGTGGGTTCTTATTTTCTTCGCTGCCGGTTCGCTCAGTGCCGCGCGGGCACTAAAAAACCAAAATGGCGGCACCTATGGTGCCGCCAAAAGAACCAGTTTGGGGGCGTGGCAGGACTGGGTCTCTGCCGGTTCTAGCAAACCAGGCCGCCAAGTTACTACTGGTTCTAAAGAACCAGTCCGAACCGGGAGGAACCCACCTCTGGTGAGAGGGATCATGGAATCCTAGTGGACAACCATTTAAATATGAGCCAGCAGTGTGCAGCAGCTGCCAAAAAAGCCAACACAGTTCTAGGCTGCATAAACAGAGGGATAGAATCAAGATCACGTGAAGGGTTAATACCACTTTATAATGCCTTGGCAAGGCCACACTTGGAATACTAAATACAGTTTTGGTTGCCATGATGTAAAAAAGATGTTGAGACTCTAGAAAGAGTGCAGAGAAGAGCAACAAAGATGATGATGAAACTGGAGGCTGAAAGGTGGGTAGAACAAGAAGCAATGGGTGGAAACTAATCAAGGAGAGAAGCAACTTAGAACTAAGGAGAAATTTCCTGACAGTTAGAACAATTAATCATTGGAACAACTTGCCTCCAGAAGTTGTGAATGCTCCAACACTGGAAGTTTTTAAGAAGATGTTGGATAACCATTTGTCTGAAGTGGTGTAGGGTTTCCTGCCTAAGCAGGGGGTTGGACTAGAAGACCTCCAAGGTCCCTTCCAACTCTGTTATTCTATTCTATTCTATTCTATTCTATTCTATTCTATTCGTAATATTTGACAGATTTTATTATCTTGTTTACTATAAGCAAAGCTGACAACAACAGAGATTCTGTCCTCCTGTAGCATTTTACCTTCATTCATTAAAACCACAGACTCCTCACCAGCATACTCTTTCATGTTTTAACTATAGAATATCTTATAATGTCCAATTTTCAATCATCAAATCCACCACTATGAAAGCCCTCTTAATTCAGAAATGCATAATTAATTGCAAGACTATGAGTTCATCACCATGAGATCATATCCTAATTTTCAACATATTCTTTTCTCCCCCGGAAATCTCAACTTCATTGTAGACATGTTATCTATAGGACCTATTAACTTCCTCACGGTGAATTTAGGTAGTTTTCTGTATATTCCTAAATACCCTTTCAGTTTTGCCATAACACAAATTATTTGGATGGAACACACAGTTTCAACATCTGCTTAATGCATAATATGAGTCATCCAAAACACTCCTTTTTCTTAAAGTTTGGAATGTAAATTTTGATTAATAAAATTTGAGATGGTTTTGTTTGCCATTCAACCAAAAGAGACACAATGGGTTGTCCTCTCATTTTCTAAAACTGTGGTAGTTTAAGCCTGTGGGGCCATACTCACTCATTTGGGGGCACACACATATTAGATTGCACTGTGCCATTTTTGGTCGCTTTTCAGAACACATATTCTTATTCTTATTTTTTTTCTAATATTAGACAGGAAAGTTGCAATACATAATTTTTAAGGAGTGTGTTTTAAATAGCATAAAAAGTCATCACTTTTGTTTTTTAATAAATAATGGTGATCTTTAGATTGAGATCTTGAAACTGTAAAAATGTAAACTGTTAACGTTTGGTACAAAGCAGTTCAATTTTCCTATTTATTGTTTCTTGTAAAAGGTAGTTCAAACAAATAATTTTTCAAGAGTTATATTGATTTATATTGTTTTACATCTGTCTTTTCAAAACAACAGAAAATGTCTCTGGATATGGAAAATGGAATGTGTGTGTGTGTGTGTGTGTGTGTGCTAAAATGACAGCTATTTTGCTTTCATAATAAACTCCTGAGTTTAAATTAAATATATGAACTGTCACAATACATTGTACATAGCAAAAAAGCCCAACATATTTAAAGATTGTTGAATCAGTATTAACATAGCAGTAAATTCTGGGAAAAATTGTTTCTCCTAATATAGAAAAACAGGAATCCAAGTCTCAGAGGAAACATTAATGCCCACTTAAGTGGTGTTAGCCTTTCATAAGCAGCAAATCTCATTTTTCTCTGGGGAAGCCTGCTGGAAACTAAGATAACCTACACTTACCCTTGCTAATTCAGTGGCTCTATAAAACTCTACAGCTGTAGCTGTCAAACAAATATTTAAATAAACTGAGTAGTGAAAATGCCTTGTGTTCATTTAAATAACTGAAGAGTCCAATCATTTGGATATCAACAATTATTTTTGTTGGTATTTCCATCTTAAAAGAGAATCCCTGTGAGAGCAAAAATTGCCACTCATTAGCAATCCAAAATTATATATGTTAAAAAAGACAATAAGCTGTTTGACAGCTTTGCTGATAAAACCAGTTGTAAATGCAAATGAAATGCAAGAAATTTGGTAGCAATCCTTACAGTTTTATGTTATTTGTTTCTTTCAACTTTGACCTTAGGTAAAAAGACATTCACTGAGTTGAAGTCTGCAAATGTTGAAATAAGGGCAGATGTTTTAAATTATTTCCATACTAAAAAGATATAATTATAAGCAGCTGTCAGTTTTACATAATCCTGAATGATAACTTCTTAAGAATGCAAATGAAATATTAAATATAGAGGATCTGATATAGAAAGAATCATATGCAGTATAAGTCACACAACTAATTGTAACTGATCTGAATGAAGATATTGTTTACCCCATGTTTATAGGTGCATAGAAAGGTGCTCCTCATTTTTCTCATTCATTTAGATGAAGACTTATTAAACTGTCTTGTAGATAAACATTAACTGAGTTTCAATAGTTGCCCCTAAAGTATAAAAGGTCAGATTCTATGTTTCATGTGTCAAGGTCACTATGACACCATTTTGTCAGAAGGTCCAGATGGTGAATTATGAAATCAATCTGTTTTTCCCCAGTTTATGAATGGTGATGTTGATCGTGAAAGAGAAATCAAATGACTGCTAGAGACCTTCTTAATATGGTATATCTCAACTATTTCAGAAACTGAAACAGAAAAGTTGGCCTTTAATTTCGTTGTACGAGGTGCAATGACAATAAAGTAAACTAAACTAAACTGCTTTTGTTCACATAACGTAACATTAAAAAATACAAAGTAAAGAACTACATCAAAGACAGATATTCCCCCAAAAGAAATGGGGATGTGGCCATGAGAACCATTTAATGTATGAAATTGGAAACCACTACACCAACTATAATTTTCCTAACTTTCCACCTTCAGTATATATTGAACTGCCATAATTCCAAACAATATGTTGTTTGGCAATCCCAGGAAGAGCAGAGAGCATCAAGCTGGGAATGTGGCATGATCTATCTGTAATTCACAAGAGTTTCAGTATTATCATCCATAGAAGCGATATAATTATTTGCAAAATTATATGTGTGCACTCACTCACTTGCCTGGTAAAGAGCAGCTCACTTCTGTAGAAATAGTTTAATGGTTTAAGATACCTTAAGAAACTAGCTTTTCAAGATCCAGAGATTTAGACTTTGCCTATTATCATTTGTAATTTATATGCTAATGCTCATGTATGCGCATATAGATCTATCATCTATCATCCCTCTTTATATGACACAGTTAACTGTTGGTTTTTCATTGTAATAAAGGTTGGAAATTTTACTGCATGGCAGTTTATCATTACCAGATGGCAAGAAACTCTAAACAAAAATAACTGGTCTCTATTGCCAACTATAATCTAAGAACTTCTGGATTAAAAATCTTAAATTATACCCTTCTTCTAAATGTCTTTATTTGGGGGAAAAAATCTCATTCTTTTATTCAACTCAATCTTAATCTTGGAAATTTGCCTTTAAGATCCCTTTCTAGGAGATAATATGTTTCATGTCCATCACAAATTCAATATCTCTGAGTAAAGGACTTTGTGAAGTTAAAAATGACTCTATTTTATAAAACCCCAAGTGTTATGTACTGTTTGCATACATGGTTTCACCCAGGTCCAGCATTTGAGTGGGAGAATGCTCAAATCCTATTGGCTGTTACATCTGACAGCTCCCTATAAAAGGGCTAGCTGTCAGACTGCAAGTTGCTGGTTGTACAGAGAAGTTGCCTAGTAAAGAAGTTCCTTTTGAAGTCTGTCTCCTGTCATTATTCCCACAACTCAACACCAAGATTTTAGAAAATCAATTAGAATTGTGCCAATGATAATACAATCAATCAATTGATCAATTCCTTAAAAGTCAGGCAATTAAATTAAGAATCTGTACTGGTGCCAGATATATCCCAGGGTGAAAATCATAGGCATGCCAATTTAATGGGGACCTCAGCTCAAATAAATGTAGCAGAAAACTATATTTTTAGGTCCAAAAGTTGATCTCTCCTTCCCATTCCAATAGTGAATCAAGTTATTTTAGAAAAATTCTCAGGGTTTCTCAGATGCTACATCTGGCTTGCTTTGCAAGTGACCACAACTAGGTAAATGTTTTATCTATTAAAAAATGGCCAAGAATACTACCATTCTGGTTTAAAGATTATTTCCACTGCCTTACTGCTACATTCTGGAATTTTTTGAATCTTCAACCAAAAATATACCTCTCCTACAGATAATTCTTTTTACTGACTTCTCTAGCATTTTGCACATAATCTGCATTATTTTAATATACTTGATTTACAATGTATGTTGCATTACAAGTGTTTTACAATATACACTGCATGAACAAATAACTGAGATAGTAAACCAGATGTAAATTTAAAGCAGAAATAATTAAAATAAATAAGAAGAAAAGTATCCTTAGCAAACAATTTAAATTATTTGAAGTATGTTATTATATATTGCATTATATTTCATCTTTCCTCCATAAATATGGCATAATATACAATTGTCTCTCTTTATCTCTTTTACCTTCATTTTGGCTAAAGCAGGCTACTATAAAACGAGAGGTTTCTGACTGAATGGGGCTATCAACCTGGGTTTAGTCTGACAAACTACTATAACAAACAGATTTCAGGTGATTCGGTAAGGATTGTCATGGTTGTCACTGAGGAATGCAAAGGATGCATTTCAAAGTTGACTGTGATAAAAATGATCAGACAGGCTTTCCCTCACAAATCTGTGTAATGCTATTTCCAGAATTTATGGTGCGATATTTTAAGCTATGGGCATAGATGTGAATAATGAGAGCAGAGCTTGGCAGGTTTTTTTATTCTAACAGGAATCATAAATAATGTTCCTATAACCTCGATGAAAGGAAGGAGTTGGGAAAAGATATTTCTTTTGGCTCTAGAAGTTGAGGGAACATCAGTAGAGCTACCTCAAGCTAGATGGCATTGACTGCCAGTACTTAGCTACTCATTGGATTCTGATCATGGCAGCTTTCCTCTAGTAAGTGGAGCAACTTGGACCATTTTTGTAGGTGAGAAGCTGACAGCATATATCAGGGGTCCCCAAACTTGGCAACTTTAAGACTTGTGGACTTCAACTCCCAGAATTCTCCAGCCAGCATAGCTGGCTGGAGAATTCTGGGAGTTGAAGTCCACAAGTCTTAAAGTTGCCAAGTTTGAAGACCTCTGGCATATATAGTCCTCCTTATTTTGAAAGGTTTTCAGCTTCTGTAGGTCAGGACTAGACCTGGTAAGGGAGAAATCAAAGTATCTGCTATGTTTCAGTTGATTTGGACTGTATCAAAGACTGTTGTTGGGTTGAATCCTATGTTTTTGATACATTCTTATGCTCACGAAAGATACAGATTTTATTTTTTCTCTTTCACATGGAAGAAAAAAAGAACTTAAACATTTGCAAGGTTCAGATAGGACAAGGAGCAAAGTAGGAAAATGGCCAAGGTAGGAATATCTATTTGACTTGACCATTCATCTTCTTTCTTTAATTTTGGTAAAACTATGCACAAGCTTGCAGCGTTTTCTGGAAATGGTCAGGTAACCATGCAATATTTCAAGGTCACATGACCAATATTATATCATGATCAAGCTATAAGGAGATCCCCAATGATGCTGAAAATAAGCACAACACAGCTTTTTGGAAAGCTAAAGATAGAAAAAGACCAAAGAGAAGGAATGAGGACAGATGTATACACAGCCTAGCAATTACTATGAAGTTGGCAACTTCCTCACTCTCCAGGTTCCCCACTGAGAACGACCACACCTTAACCATTTCAGTTTTTTCCATATTTCAGTTGCCACTAGCCTTCCTGAAGGGATTGAATTAAAAAGGGGAAAAATTGACTCAGTACTAGCTAGGCTTTTCATTGTTGGGAACAATGTTATGCCATTCTTGACAGGGTAAGAATGCATGTCTTATGTTCCTGCAGCCTCTGAATCTCACATCTTCCAATAGCATCACTTTGATCCTTACCAATCCACACTGCAGGCAAACAGATTGCAAATCCAGAACAAATCACAATGTTAGGTTCAGGAAGTGTGAGGCTGAAAATTAAAGAGATTTGGGGGTGGGGGATATTTTCTTTGCCTTTTGTCAGATTCATATATATTTTTTTTATCATAATACAACAGACATCAAATAAAAGGGACAGCTCTGTTCTGATTTCATCCAGCAAAAGTGGAACATGCATAGACTAATGTGTGAAAAGGAAGCAGACTGGTATCCAGTGAAGTTTGTGGAACAGAGGTGCAATATGGCCATTCCAGGCATCCCAAATATTGCCCTCAGTGCCGTATTTTGCTGCCAGTTGCTCTGACACAAATGGGCTAAGAAAAAAGTTTTAAGTGACAGAGAACTACTAGCTGGCCTTCTTGACTCTCAGAATGTCCGTATGAAAGATAGCTATAATGAAATCAGCCTGTGATTCTGACTTTAACCATTGCTGATTGATTATGTTGTGCCCACAGCACTCCTTCATTGCCCCCAGTCCCTTCTGTCTTCCTGCAACATTCCATTTAGCTATACCTATCTCCTATCCTGCTCAGAAGCTATGATGGATACACTCAATGTGTTGCTCCTAAATTCCCTCTTTCTCTTCCTCCAGCCCTACATCACTCATCCTTCTGGCTCATCATTTCCTTGTTCAGCTAGCTGTATGAGTCAATTATGGCACTAGGTATATAATTACCGGTAGTTCTTAAACGTCCATGATGACACTATTCCCTGGCACCAGTTGAATGCAAGCTCACCATGCTTTGTTATTAAACAAGGGATAGAGGATGGTGCTATGATGAAACACAACTGCTCTTGACTAATGCAGGAACATCTTTGCATGAAGAATTTAGGTCCCTCAGAAATAACAAGTGTGAATCTTTTGTGCATTGCAACTTTAAGATTAAAAGCTCCATTTTGAAGCCTAATTGCAATGGATTCAAAATGGCTTTTGAACAGTGTTAATTTTAATAATGAATAACAATCTTTAAAATATAGCCTTTGATTTATTTTCTTGGAAAGCTAGCAAATTCCATTTTAGACATCAGACTTAACCTACACATTGGAAAATTAGTTATTTTTAGTAAGATCTCTTTGCTGTTGGATGCAGCAGGGGGCAGGATTTTTCTACATTATGAAAACACCACCAATGTCAACTCATTTGTAACTGTGATGCTTATTTTTTTTAAAAAAGTGAGATTTACAGTATAACAACACCAGTGTTTATTGTTACATTTCCTTATTGCTGTGTTTCTTGCATTTTTCTCCATGAAAGAACAGATAAAATGTAATATCAAGCAGATACTAACACCAAACTTCCCAGGAGTAGTCTCTTATCTTGTTTAAATAGAAATATATAAACAGTTTGTTGATAGCACTCTAGGAAATATAACTTCCTGTGGGTCTGGAAGAGAAGGTTCAAGATATATTTTGTAAATTTTGCAAGTATGACCAAGGTCTTGCGTATTTTCCATCTGCTGTAGTGTGAAGTTGTTTGTAGCAGAATGTAGCTTGAATTTTATGTATAAAGTGTATGGCACAGAGTTTTGTAAGAAAATGAATAGTAATCACTTTTTTTTTAATTGTTCTATGTTTAAACTGTTGCAAGGATGCATTGCCAATAAAATACAATACATAGGAACAATCATGGAAAAGGCATAGTCTGATTAACAGGATACCTTTTAAATGTGCTGTCTCTAACTACCACAGTCATGCTGGCTGGATGAGATGGGTTTGTAGTCCAGCATGGAAGGTTGTTGAAAAAAGCATCTTGATATACTCCAAAAGAACAGTTTTTTATGCATTTATGCAAAATTGAACATAATAGGGGGAGAAAGTTGACTATGCCTTTATCGATTTACTAGAAAAATAGAAGTGCCAGAAGTTGACTATGCCTTTATCGATTTACTAGAAAAATAGAAGTAGTTTTTCACTTGGCATCACATTTCTCTCTCTCTCTTTTTTTTTTTTTAAATGACCCTAGTATGAAGAAGGGAAAAAGCGAAGAAAGCCCAATTACAGCAGTGTTGACCTTTCTGAGGTTGAATGGGAAGACAGAGATGATGTGGTAAGTGATAGTTCAGTCACTGCTTGACAGAAAAGTCAGTTGCACTCACTACCAGCCTGACTGAGCAGCAGGAAGAGAAGAAAGGAAAATGACAAGCCACTTAAAAAAAAAAAAGGGTACATTTTATTTTTATATCATTTTGTGTTAGCCCTTTCCCAACCAGGGGTGGGTTCTAACTTACCTCGCTGCTGGTTCGCTTCCTCCTGTGCTGCGTGGCCGCGCCTCGGGGGCACACATGCACTTCACATGCGTGCGCATTGCGCACGTGCTCATGCGCAGTAAATAAATAAATATTTTTTAAAAAAAAAAATAAGCCAAAAACACGCAGTGCCAGAAACTCGGCTTCTGTGCATACGCAGAAGAAAAAAAATAAAAAAAACTTCAAAAAAAAAATCCGAAAAAAGATGGCGCCGACGGACCGGCACCGACCGAACCGGATCGGTGATGTCATTGTGACGTCACCAGCGGGTCGCTACCAGTTCGAGCAAACCGGTCCGAACCGATAGCAACCGACCTCTGTTCCCAACAAATATATTTCGGTTATACTTGACTGATGTAATGGGTGTTTCCATGATGCTTCAGCTGTGTTTTTAATTTGTGTTCATGTGTCTATATAAGTGTGAGTGTGTTGTTATTACTTTACTTGTTGCATTTACCAGCCCGTCTTCCTCTGGTAGTTCAAAGCAGCTGAAGGGGGAAGGGTCTCCTTTCATTTAATTCCTACATAACTCTACTAACTTGAGCTGGAACATTAAGAGAAAAAGGGATCTTCAGTACAACTAATGGAAGAGAGTGTAACAGGATCAGAGATTTTCTGTATCAATATAGTTCATGAGTTTTCAGGTCTATTGTGCAGAGCCACACTTGTTTTTAACTACCTACTCTGCTAGCAAAATCAGTAAATCACTTCGAATGTACAGTAGATAAATAAATAAAATCTCTTTTTTCCTCACTTACTTTCTTTTATCAATATATGCTATAAGAATCCTCTTACATCATTCATTATCCTCAAGTCAACCTTTTGTGAGCAGAACATACACAAAACAGTGCTTTCCTAGAGGTACTGATCAAAGGGGCAGTGCCTTTGATCGTGGAGGCATATGGAATCCTTCCGGCTTTACACTTCTTAAGTTCATCTGATGTCTTCTCAAGTTCCCTAAGTTGGTGATCCTCATGGCAGCACATTTGCATAATGTAACTTTATCCTATGACATGGAACCAATGGCAAGAAACATTTTCTTTTACTGGTTCCTAATGTCCACCATTTAAATCCCTTTCTACTGTCATGGAAAGGAAATGTGTCAGAGTTTAGGCAGTGTGATTAGTATTATGAGATAATCCCAGGAGCAAAACACATAGCACACAGAGCCTTTAGATACTTAATAGTGGTTTATGTACAGTACAGCTAAATATATACAAACTTATACGTGGTTAAATACCTTTATACAGCTACTGATACACGGAGAAGAGCAATGAGACTACACGGACAAGAGGGAACATGAGGAGAAGGGAAACGCCCTCTAATGGCTTCCCTTTTATAGGAAGCTTTTTACCCAGCTTCTTAAAGTGGCAGTAACGCTGCTGTCTCATTCACAATGCATCAGCTTCCAGTTGCCTTCGCTTACAACTTCTCATCAGCTTACAGCTATTAAATCTACATACCTTGACAAAATGGCTTCTTTCTCCCTATTTTCAGTCCTGGCTTTCAGTCCTAGGATGGAAGTGGCCCAAGCCTAGGAAGCAGATTTTTACTAGATTGGTGTAGTCCCAGTCAACTCGAGGACTGCACTAGGCTTGAATGGCCTGTGGAGAGCTACCGTTCAGGGCCCATTGGGGAAGGAGACCTCAGGAGTTCCAAAGGGATGAAAGAGTGGCCATGAATATCTGCAAACTGAGAAAAAAAGTGCCAAGAGGAAAGGCCAAACACTGATCTCACAGAAACAATGGTAGATCTCATATATGACTGGAACTACTAATACTAATACATTGTACATGTAGCTAGGGTTGTTTTTCAAAATGGAAAAAAAGGGAATGAATGTTCTAAAGTAAATGTGGGACAGATGTATTGTTTTTATGATATACACTGCCCAGAGTCACTTATTGAGATGGGCAGCTGTAAAAAATATAGAATGAATGAATGAATGAATGAAGGAATGAATGAATGAATGAATGAATGAATATAAACATTAACTGCATGGCTGACTACATCCTGTTGCAATCCCACAGGATTCTTGGAGGCTTTAACTAACTATTAAAACAGCTAAGAGTACAGTAAAAATGATAAAAATCTAACAACCTAAAAACAACAAAAAGCAATCCAAATCCTATTTATTTATTTATTACATTTATACCACACTGCAATTCCTACATGATTCTTGGTGGTTTTACAAAATATGAAAACCATTAAAACATCCACTCTACCATACAAATAATAATAAAAACCTACCAATTTTTTAAAATCAAAAATGTAAATCCAAGTGACAATCCTCAGATGTTCCCTGGAAGATTTCCATCTTCCAGCTGCTTTCAGAAGATCACCAAGGTCAGAATTGACCTTAGCCCAAATGGGAGGCATTCCAGAGGGTCAGCACTCCTAATAAGAAATAGCAGCCCCTTGCAGCCCACACCTCCTTTAAATGGAGAACCTTCTTCCATCTAAACTGGATTGGCTAGGTCAATTCTAAGGGAGGAACATGGTCCTTCCAAAATGAGGGTAGTGCTGCTATGGTTAGACGAATATAGGTGAGATGAGTAGGAAGCAAAAGTTTAAAAAGCCATATGGATTCCAAAACTCCTTTGCTTTGGTCTCTTTAGTAACATTCAGATGTTAGATCAAATAACAGCAGCACAGCAACAAAAATCTGTACCATATTTTGCCAAGACAGTTCTATCTCTCTTATGCTATAGTCTGAAATACTTCTAGCTTGCTACTATATATAAGATGAAATGTATTTAGTTCTATATCCAGACAGATATAGTGACAGATTCACTATGTTCATGTTGTCCATCAAATGTCTTATCTGTTAACCTTTGCAGTTTTATTCTTTTTGTTCTAATCAAACTCCATATTGCTTCTTTCTGGTCATTCTGCAGTTCCCTTCAATGCGATTCTGTATTTACATGTCAATTTTCTGCTGTACTGTATCAAAAGTTTTCCTTATGTCCATGACTTAACCTTTGTCTGTTTTTCTGTTACTTCCTCCATAAATCTGATATTTTGGGCATGTTTCATTTTGTGCGAATCCATGCTGACTGTCCTTAATTAAATCGTAACTTTCCAGGTGTTCTCCTTTTGGTTTCTGTTATTTAGCTTTTCCCATAACGTCTGTACCAACTAAAGTCATGCCTTCATGTCTGCCTTTTCACAAATCTTTCCTTGCACCCTTCTCATATATCAGCAGTACATTAACAGCTCCTATATCCTTCCAAACTCCAATCATTTCTGAGAGGTTTTGAATATATCAACAGAAGTTTCCCATATTTACAGTGTCACGTCTTTCTGAAATCTGGGATTCATCACGTATCTCTGCCTCTGGAGTATTGTCAGTATTCAAATGTAGATATTTCTTGATCACTTTTCTCTGACTCAAGTTTCTGTCTGCCGCCTTCTCATGTGTGTGTCTGTGTATGTGTGTGTGTGTATGTGTGTATACACATTTCTTCCTCGTCAACCTACCTTACTCAGGGTTTAAATCACAATGTTATTTATGAATCATACTGTAATAACCTAAGCAATGTCTGTCTTTACTGTTAACTAATTTCTCCCATCTTCTGTGCCTCCTCAGGTCATACTGCCTGTATATTTCGACACTTGTGATCTGAATTCATAGACATACATTTTGAATGCTTTCCATGTTTGTTCCTGCAGTTTCAACTTGAATAGTCTTCTTTAAGAATATATCATTTTCTATTTTGTTTAAAAATATTTTGGCTTATTTTTATTTTTAAGATTATAATTGAAAATTAAATTGTCCGGGTCAAAATGTCTAATTTTCACAACCATTGGTGTTTCCTGATATTTCAACAAAGCAATCGGTGTACTTCTCCTCTGTACTTACTGGAACTATCTGAGGAGTTAGCAGAGTGAGGTGTTGGGTACATGCTCTAGGGCAGGGGTGTCAAACTCGCGGCCTGTGGGCCGGATGCGTCACGTGCTGGCCAGTGATCGGTTCTAAATCCCATCGCTACCGGTTCACATGTGCGCTCGTGCGCATGATGCTTCTGCGCATGCGCAGGAGCGGGTGGGCGGAGCCTCCTGCCGGCGCCGCTACTGGTTTGTAGAACCGTACCGTACTGGTAGCAACCTGGTGCTGGTGCTGGTCCTGCCCCCACCCGGTTTAGCAAAGGGGGGGAAAGTCTCAATACGTCATGTGATGCCGCCATGATGACGCGAGTTTGACACCCCTGCTCTAGGGTGACTGTAACAACATTAAAATATCTGTAAATAAATATATGCAAATAGAATGCATGTCAGACTGGGACTCAGGCTTTGCTGTGTTGAAGTGTCCTTCAGAATGCTGAATCAGTCAAATGATCTCCAGAGGAACCTACCCAATACCTCATTCTAAAGAAGGATCACCAATAGTAGCCTCTGTCAATTGCACTAGAGACCCCTCCCAAACTCTTTAGTTGTTGTTGTGATGATGGTGGTAAATGCCACAACACAGAAGTGATCAAAGTACCTGCCCAAGATAACCAGATATCATAGCAGCCTTCTGAATGCCTCTCCTGCCAAGTAAAAATAAACTCTTATTGTCCTAATCTATTTCCACGATTGCAGTTGTCCTTCCTTTGTTCTGGATACATCACATTTATCCTATTGGCTAGTATGAAACAAGCAGAAGAGCAGTTCAGTAATCTACTGAAGGAAAACTATTCTGTATTTTGAATCCTATTTCTGGAAGATATTTGGATGAGAATAGCTATATTCATATGCTTTGGAGGTTCTTTCTTCCAAAGAAATAACATTGGAAAACAGATTTTCTGGGAAAATTCAAGGCAAATCTTGAACATTGTTATTAGAACAACCAGGAAAAATAGGCAGATGCAAAGAGTATTCCCAACCTGGACAAATGAGATATGTTGGCTGGGATCAGTACAGCTGTGGTCCAACCCACCATGGGAGCACCAAATTGTGGAAGACCAGATAATAAAATAAATTGGATATTATCAAATAGAATCATCCTAGGTATACTCTTAGTTCTCATTAAAGTGATAACTCCATTTTCTTAACTACACTGCTTCTGATTTGTAGATGGGAGCCTAGATGAGGCATACCAAAAAAATCAAACCATATATAAAAGATACACTTTTTAGTTCTAGAATGGATACATATTTTATATTTTTATTTCATTATGTGGGAATTGTTTTATGCCAAAGCATGAAATAACCTGGGTCCCAAATACCCACTAATAAGTTTAAAGTGATTTTATCCAGCTATACCTTTACGACCTCAGTGAGAAGTAGGCTGCAGATACATTTGAATCTATACTGGCATCAAATGTCTGTCTAGTGAATTGGTAAACGTCTATGGAGATTCTCAGTCATCCAGGTCATGGTTGTCCGAAGGTGCTTTTTCAAGAGGCAACTGGAGTTTCTTGTTTTTCCTTTGAAGAAAAAAAGAAACAAAAGTGCAAATGTGTGTGGAGACTTCTTGGCTGCAGGATGTTTTCTGCCCTGTGTCCGTCCCTTCACTGTTGAAGACAGGCGCAGGCTGTTGGGAATGAGTCTCTGTTGTCTGCATCTCAAATGAAGTGCAAGTGGTTCCTGTAGTCTGCAATTTTTCTGGAAATCCGTTCATATTCCTGCACCATTTGAAGCGTGTTCATTCCAAATTGCATAGCTAATTTGCACATTTTCACTACTCAGGTGACCCTGAGGACATAGATAAACTTCTAAATGGCCTCAACAACTCTCTAAAAGAATGCAAATGACCAGCTGTCCGCAAGGAATATAAATCCTTCCATTCCCCACCATCCAGTCAGAGCTGAAGAAGTTCTTGGATGAGAATCAAAATGTCTTCAAAGAAAAAACAAGAAAGTCCAGTTGCTTCCTGAAAAAAACACCTTTGGGATAGTGAATTATTACAATATAACTGTGGAAACTTCTTCATCTGTATATCAAATGAAGATGGTCTATTCTAATTTCACTCTATTGCCTGTCTACTATGAAATTTTGTTGTCATATCTCAAAATAGATGCTCATGTAACTTTTATGTAATATCATAAAACAGAGCCTTACTGCTTTCTTCAAGCTACTTTTGTACAGGCTGATTCTTTCACTGGCAGTTCTTGTTCTACAAAGTTGCTTACCAGTAGCACATATTGTAGAGTGTTATCTTTGGAGGGAAAGATTCTACTCAACAAGTAAGGTAGAGGCACTTTTCTGCCATCCCCATGGGCCATACTGAAGGACATGGGAAGGGATGTTACCTGTCATGAGATGTTGGACTGTTATGATGTAAATTGCTCTTAAGAATTAGCCAGCGAACTTCCCATCAGTTATATGATTTTCTAGGCATATTCTCATAACTGGGGAGGGAATTAGCAGTGATGGTTTTAATTACTGTAGGAAGCCATAACTGCAGAAGATGGGTTTCCATCCCTGAAACCTATGACATCCAGAATACCATAATTCTTCTGCAAAACCTAACTGATAAGTTGTTTATTACAGGGACCATGGATATAACTTGCAAGAACCTGAATTCCTAAAATAGTGCCAGGGACACGTTATTGGAACGTCCCAACAAAGAAGGATTAGAGGAGGGCCAAGTGGCATTCTATTAATGCCTTGGCATCATTTTGTTAATGTGGAACTCTGTAGTAGCCATTATGTGAGAGTTACATGAGAAATTCCAAATCTATCCACCCTAAAAGACTGGGGACTTGAAGTACAGTATGCTAGTTCACATTCTTATATATTAATCCAGAAGCAGGAATGTCCATATACTCAGGTATGCCCAAAGATGATTCTTTCCAGGTCTCCTAACCCTCCTCATTTAAGAAAAAAATAATAATAAGCTGATCTGATGCAAAGCAGAATAGCAGCTTCTAATTTCATTTTTTACAATTGACCCTAGACCAGGGGTGTTCAACCTTGGAACTTTAAGACCTGTGGACTTCAAATCCCAGAAATCTCCAGCCAATTTTGGCAGTTGAAGTCCACAAGTCTTAAAAGTTGCCAAGATTGGTCATCCCTGCCTAGACCCTACATTGACCCACGGAAATTCCAAACGATACTTTCTTTGGAACTGTGCCCACCAGCCATCAAAAAGAGTAAAATAGGTTGAGGTGGCAAGCAGAAAACATCAGAGTCAGGAGTGTTTCTTTGTAAGAGGACCCATAGCATCCTTTCAAAATTACTAATGGCTGCCTAAGATTTCGTGCCCCAAATGAAAGCTGTCTGTCTATCTGTGTTCTTATTCTCTAAATGGCTCTCTAACACTTCATCATTTATTAAGAGAATTGCTTTTAATTAAATTAATGGGAGCATAACTTCATTTACTGACATTCATTATTTCTTTTATAATGATCTTTTTAAAGAGCTTCATACATGGAAGTTGATGTTTTATTATTTTAGCAACAATACTAATGTGGGAAGAAAGATGTCCCTCATTCATATCACTGGACAGCAATTTAATCCCCGTAGAGGTAGCAAAAGGAAAATCTACAGAATAGATGAAAAACTGTTATCCCAAGCCAAAAACTATATTCAGGGGGTAAAAAAAAAAGAGATCTTATTCCCATATGCATACTTGATCTTAAAAGCTATGAGAGTTTCAGAGGCCCTTTTTGTAAATTTGCAACTTGCCTGAGGGTTGTATAGGAGTGGAATACTGCAGGCTCTGAGATGGAGAAAAATGAGAAACATGTTAAAGATAAATGGAACAGTTCTTTAAACATTAGAAAGTAGATTGGTAATTAAGACCAGCTCTCCAAGTCCAAAACCACAAAAGTTAAAAAGGGAAAATACTTCCAGAATTGCATATTACACATTACATTTTATATTTAAAAAAACTTCAGTAAAATATATGTTTTATTCGATAAAGCCTATAGCCAAAAACATTTTTAAAAATTTTTACACTTGTTGTCTGTAGAAGAAGATAGTGGGCTCAAATCAAGATGCCCCAAAATGAAAAAAAAAAAAATGCTAACAATGCAGCTTTAATTTAGTCAGCCATACTCAGATTTTTCACAATAAAACAGTTATTTTACTGACAAGCAAGCTTTACTCCCCTGCGCTTTTCAGCCTTGAAAGACAGCCTTTGACTTCAAGAAAATGATCACTGTAAATTGTCAAGAGGAAAGAAATGTCACGTGGCCCTATCAAGTATCTGTAGAATTAGAGTACCAGAGAATTAGAAGGCCACTAAAGTCCAATTGCCCCATTCAATAGAGGAAACTGAACTTAAGCATCTCCCCAAAGATGGTTGTCTAGCCACCTCTGCAATAGATAGGTCCACTTTTTAAACAGAAATAAAAGCTGCAAGGAGCAGGGCGTGATGAATATGATTCAATTTTCTCATATGATTGGATATGATCCTCTGGTTCTGATTTAATGTGGGAGCTCTGGACTGGGACCTGTCTCTCTGAAAACACATTTTTTGTGAGACAGGCTACACTTATTTTAACTGATATTTAAACTTGAATTTTTATACTGCTTTGTAATTTAATACAAACACAAGTTGTAGAGGCAGTGTGATCTAGTTTTAGCTTCATGACAGCTCACCCTTGAATCGACAATGAACATGCTTCGGAGAGGCTCTTTACAACAGCTACATATACTTGGTCTGAATTAGATATTATACCATGCAGGAATCTACGGTACCTATACACTACTAAAATTCTTGTTGTCATGATCTTTAATTGGGCAAAACGCTGCATCATAAAGCAACAGTTTTTGAACTGAGGCACTTTAGATGGGCTAACTTACAGAATGTGGCCTAAATCTAAGACTCATAACCCATGGCTGCTTAATTTCAAAGTTTAAAGGCAGGATAACCGTATTTAGAGAGAAATACAGGAATGTTTTGTATGAAAGAGAAAGAAAGCACCACCATATCATGTACCATATTTAAGGAATCGCTTGGGTTATGAATTCATGCATTCACGCCAAACCTATACATGAATCATAATGATTTTTCTCTTATAGCCTGCAACTAACTTTCATTTTAACCTTTACCTGCCTGCTGGTAAAGGTTACCAGTTTTAACTTCCTTTCAAAACTAAGCTTTCCAAGCAGTGCTGTGGTGGCCCAGTGGTTAGAATGCAGTACTGTGGACTACTTCTGCTGACTGCCAGCTGCCAGCAGTTCAGCAGTTCGATTCTCACTGGCTCAAGGTTGACTCAGCCTTCCATCTTTCCGAGGTCGGTAAAATGAGGACCCAGATTGTTGGGGGCAATATGCTGACTCTGTAAACCGCTTAGAAGCGGTTTCTGTAAACTGTGAAGCGGTATATAAGTCTAAGTGCTAGGTTTATAATATAACTGGAGTGGTACCTTCAGTCTTAGACTACTACAACTTGGGACCCAGGCTCAAATCCCATTTTCAGCCATGTTTTATTTTATAATCTATTTTTCAACATGATACTTATAGAACCTCTTAGACTAAATTCCCAGCATTTTCAGCCAAATAATCTTTGGCTCTGGAAGTTATGATGCAGGAATATGTAATGACCATGTCTGGTAGCTAAATAAATTAGAGTGGAAAGAATGCACGTGTACCTATTCTTCCTTTGGTCCAAATATCTTTTAAAATGATGACATATATAAAGAGAAAAACAAGATGTTGTCTTAATTCTTTTTTTAAATTTCTTTTTATACTCTCCCCCCCCCCCTTTTTTTTTTTCTATTTAAGCTTCGAAATGCAATGGTGAATCGGAAAACAGGAAAATTCTCCATGGAAGTGAAGAAAACAGTGGACAAAGGGGTATTTTGTATAGGCAATTCTTTTCCAACAAAATGTAAAAATAAAATTATATACTTGTGTTTATTACATGTAGATGAATTTTGAATGTTTGCATGTCTCTCTGTTATGCTATTATTAATCTTGCCCTAGATTACATGTTTGCTTTTTTTTAATTCAAACCTGCCAAACTTCATATTAAGCTTTTTTTCTTCTCTTGTATCTAGAAGCGAGTGTTGGTGATGACAAATGACTACTATTATACAGATATCAAGGGGACCCCTTTCAGGTAAAGCAGCTCACAATAAATGGAATATTTCATCGGGCTTATTGCAATCGCATTTCTACAGGCCTCATGAGCTCATTAAAAGCTCATCAGAAGAGGCTGACAATAAAACGTCCCTGAATGATGCTGAAAAGAGCAAGGGAAATAGCTTTCCAGTGTGCTTTTTCAGATTTTATTCAGAGACGGAAAATTTATGAAAGATAAATTGCCTGGCCATATCCCAGACCTGTCATTCAGAAGGCACTCCGTTCTGTGCTCTGTTAAGAAACTTGCTTCCTATCTCCAGCTGAATTTTCCCCGCCATTGATGAAAACCTACACGGTTTTTTATACAGGGCTAAAAGAAATGCATTTGTATGCACGCTGTAGATTAGGTGTGGCTAACAAAATATTACAAATACACACTTCTAGGACGCTGGCACCTTCGTTATAAATCTGTAGTCCCCATCACTATCTACAGGCAGTTCCTTTTGCCTCAGTCACACATACTCAAAGGTTCAGAGAGTCACGCACACACTCAGAAATGTTATTCATTTGTTATAAGCAATTACATGAAGCATAAACACATCTTGTACTCAAAAGAAGGAAGAATGACTGTAGTGTTTCACTAAAACGTTTCCCATCCACAAAATAATTAAACAATATCCAGACTAGTAAGACTGATCCAACGATGCAACACTTAGTGATCGTAGATGCACTAGCAAATAAAATGATTAGAATTTATTTATACAGAGCTTAGTTCTACATATTCATGGAATGCCTGTTCCGGTAACTGAACCACAAATCAAATCCAAAGCACGACACAATCCATATGCAGTTCTTTTCATAGTGTAATTCTGCCTTTAGTGAGCAGGCTGGAGTTCATTTCTGGCTGCGACACTGACAGGCATCCAAGACTGTCTACTTGTGCAATAAACCAGCACCGCTCAACCAGACATTAGAGCTCAAACATATGCACCAAAAAGGGATTAGTCAGGTGGTAGGATTGATACCAAGAGGACCATACTAACTTACACTGGAGACAAGACTACATTGTTTAGGCAAGATCCATAGGAGGCCTCAGTAGCCCATCGGGTGAACATAGCCCAACATCTAAAACTCCTTTATTACTTAGGGAGATTCCGTAAGCTACCATTTTGGAAACTTTCTGTATGAAGTAGTTGCGCAGAAAACTCAAGGCTCTTCTTTCAGTTCAAGCATGAATTCTCCTGATGCTCTGGGGCTATCATCCCACAAGGCAGATGTTCATGAAATAGATGTGAGTCCAGATGCAGAAAACTGTTGAACCGTCAGTGCAATTTCTTCTCTTTTCTCTTCTTCTTCGTCAATTCTCCTCTGTCAAGTGTCTAACTTTCTCATGTTGTCTTAGTTTGAGAGCAGTAGATGTGATTTAAAATTCCACACATAACTTTTGCAGCATATCTCCAGATTGAAGAATTTGCTGAACCTTACTTACATAAAATTGGTACCCAATTCACAAATTGGATCAGATTCCAATGAGAACAATGTGCTTTTACTCTATTGGCCTCTTTTAGTCACCTGCACTTCAGGTGGTCCTCAACTTACAATGATTTATTTAGTGACCATTCAAGGTTACGACGACACTGAAAAAGTGACTTATGATGGTTTTTCGCACTTACAACCGTTGGTCACGTGATCAAAATCCAGACGCTTGGCAGCTGACTCATATTTATGATGGTTGGAGTGTTCTGGGATCACATGATCCCCTTTTGCGACAAGCAAAGTCATTGGGGAAGCCAGATTCACTTAACAACTGGGTTACTAACTTAACAGCGGCAGTCATTCACTTAACAACTGTGGCAAGAAAGTTTGTAAAATGGGGCAAAACTCACTTAGCAAATGTGTCACTTAACAACAGAAATGCTGGGCTCAATTGTGGTCGTAAGTCGAGGACAACCTATACAGTTAAATCAGTACTTTAAAAAAATGTAAGAAACATTTTAAAAATGCAACAATTATTGCAACCCTCCATAGTGCTGCCCTTAGTATTTTATGGGAAAGAGTCCATGGCAATACTTTTTCATCACAACAATATTAAGCAAGGTTAACATATGCAACCAAGAAATTACGCCAAGTGTGTCATGAAGCTCCAGTTTTCACATTCTTGGATTTCCTTGCTCTTATACTATCAGTAAGGATTATTTTCCATACAGATGATTTTCATTTGTATGAAAACGGCCTCCTCCTCCTCTAGAAAGCCTATGGGCAGATTCTACTCTTGGCTGAACAACATTGACCTTGGTGAGTGTTCATTTTCACTTGCCAGAGAGAGAGCAGGGGTTATTGCACCTCTAATAAATATACACAGTCCGTTGCTGCTGGCACAACAAACATAAAATGGCATCAAAGTGGCTGGTTGGCCAAGACGTGCAACCACCAAGGTCTTAGAAACAAAACAAAATTGTTTCTAGAGCAGGAATTAAAACCTTAGGGAGTAATTATCTTTTCCTGTATTTTCTAGCTTTGTTTATGCCACAGTTTTTATGGTCTGCTTTTTGTTTATCTGCGCAGTTTAGGTGTGGCTCTGTCTAGAGGACACGGCAAATATTTTTTCAGAGGGAACGTGACAATAGAAGAAGGTAATACTTGATTGACTCAATCAGATTCCCATAAACCATGTTATTGTGCTGATAATAATGAGCCCTGGGTACACAAATCAATCAATTTGACATCTGTGTGCATGAATGTATATTTATGTGCAAATGGTAAAAATGCTTTCATTGTGAGTATAATAACCTTTGCATTTTCTTGGCAATAATAAAGGTTTTCCAGCTGCCTTTTTCAAAAATACTGTACCTGTTTGACTTCCGAGTCTAGCATGCAGTCCAAAAATTTCTCATTAGAATACTAATGGAGTCCATTTCAGGTTCCTTACTTTTTTCTTTTGGAATTGCATATAAATACTGATAAAAACCTATGGTATCAATAATATCGTGTTTCCCCGAAACTACGACCTACTCAGAAAATAAGTCCTAGCTTGATTTTTACACATGTGCCCAATATAAGCCCTAACCCCAAAATAAGTCCTAATTAAGACCCCGCCCACTCCAGGGTGCACAGGTAAAAATTAAGCTAGGGTGGGGATAGGGGGTGGAGCTGCCCTACTACTTACTGTTGGACAGTTGCAACCAGGCCTCGCACACCTCGGCCCATTTCTTTTGCTGCAGTCGGCAAGGCTTCCCTGAAGGGCTCTGTAGCCGATAACAAAGCTCCGGATCAATCCAGAGCTCTGTTATTGGCTGAAGAGGCCTTTCCTAAAGGCCTTTCCTGAAGGCCTCTCTAGCCGATAACAGAGCTCCAGATCGATCCAGAGCTCTGTTATTTGCTGCAGAGGCCTTCAGGAAAGCCTTGCTGGCTTTGCCAGATGAAGAAGTTCCTGAAGGCCTCTGAAAGCGAAAAAGAGGTCAGGGGCGACACGTGTAAGTGAGGTGAGTCAATGGATGACATCCCCCCCTGAAAATAAGACCTGGTGCCTTTTTTGGTGGCAAAAAAATATAAGACAGGGTCTTATTTTCAGGGAAACATGGGTAGTAGGGCTGAACCATTGATTTGATCCTTTAGACCAGGGGTGTCAAACTCACGTCGTCACAGCGTCATGTGACGTATCGGGACTTTTTTCCCCTTCGCTAAACCGGGCATGGGCGTGGCCAGCACGTGACGCATCCTGCCCGCGGGCCGCAAGTTTGACAGCCCTGCTTTAGACAGCATTGCAAATTGAGAGGGAGAGCTTTCATTCTCTTGTGGTCATGCAGTTTTGAAATCTGGAGCTACTGAACTTAGCTTGTGCATACAAAAATCATTCATTTATCCCAGGTGTCTCCAATTAAAGACAACCCAATAGCAAGTGATGAGAAAGACAGCTCCTTGGTACACGGGAAAAACATTTCCACTTCTTGTGAAGAGGACTAGATTAGACTGTGGGGAAAGCAATCTTCCATACCACTCTTGGTAACTTTTGCTGCCATTTATAAATTCCCAGGAACCCCACTCACAATTGATACTCTGCCTAAAGTGATTCTGCTGCCATTACTATTATGGTTCTGATTTGTCTTCAGATTGTAAAAATTTTTCCTTTTTTTTTCAACGAACCAGCTCTCAATAGCTGTTTTCCAACTGTTGGAACATCCAGATCACTGATGCTCCCTTATTATTAACAGTATGAAAACAGTAATATAAATCAGCATTGTCCTTCTTCTAGCTTGCATTCTGAGGTGGAATAAAATGAATTGAACTTAAAACTGTAAAAATAGCAAACTGGGGGTGGGGATCAAACTTGGGAGATTGTTTATCCCTAACTATTTAGTTAAATCTAAGCAAGAGAAGATCATTAAGTACACAAAATGACAGAAGCTAGGCAGCTGCAAGACACCTGCATAATCTGCTGTTCCCTTGATTTTATGAGGCAATAGATGCTTCCATCTGTAAATAAAAGATAGGAGGACATTAGGAGGGAAAGCCACAAAAAGGCAATGAGAAGAAGATTGGAGTAGAAAGCTGAAATAGATGAATTAGAATTTCCTACATATTTGTGAGTCACTGATTGAAGTAGGACTTACCATCATTCATTAAAGTATATTGAGGGGTTTTTGTTGCATTTTTTTTTAAGGAGGAAGGCTTTTTGACTTCTATGAATGTTATTCAAAGATTGAACTAGTACTGGTGTGTGCCCCAGAGTAACTCTTTATCATTTATTCTTCTTTCAGGATTACATGATTTAGAACAGCCTGATGTCTCTTTGGCAGATGAATGGTAAATCTGCATGCAATTGGTTTGTGATGTTCTTTCTGTCTGTACTTGGTGTGCCCGCTCCCCACTTATGGAAAGACAAAGGGAGATCAGGCTTACTAACATTTGTTACTGTTATTTTTAACCACACATTGTCCTCAGGTCATATTGCAACACAGACTTGCATCCGGAACACCGCCAAATGACTCAACTGAAGGCAATTAAAAACTATCTCACAGGGAAAGAGCCATTGCTTCCTTGTGAGTATATTTCCGATCGCAATTGAATTCAGATGAATCTGGAAAGTTCCTCAAATAAATATATTGTGTTTGCTTTTTAAAGAAGGATGTAGCATTTTTATTTTTAATGGAATAAGGCATCCAGGATAAACAATATAGCTCCTGTATCTTTAAGCTGTACCTGCCTTTGTCTATGGAGATTCTCAGTCAACCAGGTAATAGTTGTCCCAAAGGTGGTTTTTCAAAAGGCAACTGGACTTTCTTTGTTTTTCCTTGAAGGTGTTTCGCTTCTCATCCAAGAAGCTTCACTAGATGGTGCAGTGTATGTGGGTGTGGGTGGATGGATTAGTTCCACCCCACCACCACCCAGTCAGAACTGATGAAGCTTTTTGGATAAGAAGCAAAACATCTTCAAGGAAAAACAAAGAAAGTCCAGTTGCCTTTTGAAAAACCACCTTTGAGACTGTATCTGTCTTCTTCAAGTCAACTATCAAGGGTAATAGAAGTCCAATCCTCTTTTTACCTGGCACACTTCACTATAAAATCTAGTGTAGCAGCACCCATGAAAGTAAGTCATTAACTTCACTGTGGAGTTGTACAGGGTCACAGCCACAAAGATTGACTATGTGGGTTCAAGTAGTTTAAGTTCAAATCTTCCATATGCACAACACAAATAATAATAATGGCTAGCCTTACTCTGCAATCAAAAGGTAAACGATAAATAACTGATTTGCTTATGATTTGCTTTAAAACATTGGCTTTTAAAGTAGGCAGTGGTGTAGGGTGCAGTAGTATAGAACTTCCTAATGAGCATAATACCAGCAAGATGAATTATAAACTAGTTTTGAAATTGAAATGGGGATATTTGAAATTTAAGTTTTGATATGCAAAAGAGAAATAAAAATATTGCTACCCTTCCCTATCTCAAAAATAAATAGGGCAGTTGTCCTTCATTTCCAACTTTTTCTGAAATTAAGTTTTAAATAATAAACCTGGAAAATTCCTATCAATATCTGGTGAGGTCAGATTTAGTGTCACGAGGCGATTCCATACATGCTTTTCATGAATGTTTTAAAACATTACAGGTGACAAAGAATTAATACAGGAAGTCTTATTTGATGCAGTAGTGAGTGCCCCAATTGAAGCTTATTGGACCAGCCTAGCACTAAATAAATCAGAGTGAGTGAACAGACTTTTCTTCCTTCTTCTTGTATTAATTAATTTGGATATGAATATAACCTAGGACTGTATAAATTCTTTGTTAAGATGCTTCACTCATGATCAAAGAAGATTGAGGCACATAGGTGTAAAAGTGCCACAGGTAATCCAGGGCTTGACATGACACTTTTGTTCACCACGTATGCTGGTGGGATTCCACAATGAACATCCATGTGCATATCCCAAAGATCTTGGGAGGACCAAAGGGCAACTTTGTTGAGCTCCAGGCTTTCATGAGATGAATCCAAACATCTCATGAAAGATTGTGTAAGCTCCTTATTCAAATGTATATGTTTAAGTGTATCAAAAAGCACTCCTATCAAAGTAATTGAATATTTATTCAGGAAATTTGTATAACTTCTTAGCTTAAGCAAATAACTCTGGGCAGCTCACAAAACAAAACAATACACCAGAGATATGGGATATAGACAAACACGATAAATGTAAAATACCATATACCGTATTTTTCGGACTATGAGACGCACCAAGATTTTGAAGTGGTAAGTAAGAAAAAAAAAGTTTTTGCCCAGTCCCCAGGAACACTCTGCAGACCTCCCAAACTCTCTGCACACCCCGTTTTTGTGAAAAACGGGCCATTTTTTGCCCATTTTTTTTGCAAAAACGGGGGTGTTTTTGCCCTCCCCCAGCCCCCCAGGAGCACTCTGCAGACCTCCTGAACCCTCTGCGCACCCGTGGGGCGGGGCTTCGGGAGGCCAAAAATAGCTGTACTCGGTGTATAAGACGCACCAACATTTCCACCCCCTTTTAGGGGGGAAAAAGTGTGTCTTATACTCCGAAAAATATGGTATATCTTGCAAATATGCCATTAAATCAGTGAAGCCATATGTCTTTGTGACTAAGAAAACAAATATACCAAATCTCTGAAACAAAAATGGATTGATTTTTGGCTTATTCAGTAGCTGTTCTATCATCTCAGTATAGTGTGTGTGCAGTATAGAGTGTGTGTGTGAGAGAGAGAGAGAGAGAGAGAGAGAGAGAGAGAGAGAGAAAGAGAGAACACACACACAAAATCTACCGCTCTCAAAGTCTGCTTCATTTATTGGAGAGGGAGATCCACATCCCATCATTTAATTATCTAGATAAAGGCTTGAGGATTTGTAATCCATAAGTGAATTACATGTGGATCTTTTTTCTCTCTCCCTATGTTATTCTGAGATTTGTGCTGCCCCAACATTGGAAACTTCACCTCTTCATTCAGGAAATGATACATCCATGTCATTTGCAGAACGTAATATCCTTTCAGTCACGCCTTCATTTGGACATTGGGGCACGTTTTAATTTTCATTAAAAGCTTAAGTTGATTATTGAATTTGGTAAACTGATTGCAGTTGCATCCTGGTTTCTACACATATTTTGTGACCTTGAAATAGGCATAAACTGTTTACTTTGTAGAAATAGGATGATTTAATGCTGTTGCTGCTTTTCAGAAATTCAGACAAAGGAGTAGAAGTTGCTTTCCTTGGAACTCGGACGGGCCTTTCTCGGATCAATCTTTTTGTTGGGCCAGAACAACTAACTAATCAGTAAGTACTAAAACTAGGTATAGTAACTTACACTGTACTGAGAAGAGGAAGGATGCTTGCTGTGGGAAGACGCTCAACCTTTTCTCTCCATCTAGTGGTGGTATCAGGGAAAAAAATCAGGGGTTAAATAAATTGCAAGTTAGGTGGGCTTAGCTGTCTTTTGCAATTCTTTGGAAACTAAATAATAGTTCACATGAATTTCAAGAGATTCATAATGGGAAGGGGAGGGAGCCACCCTGAAGCTATGCCCCTATAGACTAGTTCAGATTTCATCTTTCAGAAACATAGCAAACCAAATTGCTTTGTTTCTAGAATAACTAGAAGTGCCATGAAAGTTACCACATTGTAAATCTTCTTGCATGTGCATGTTTGATTCTGATATCAGACATATTCTTCAGCTCGTTTTCTTTTTTTCTGCTCAAAGTCTTTGGCAAATAAGGAAGCAAAATGCATGGACAGGATATATATCACATTTGTGTACTTAAAAAAACAACTGTGGGATTTTTATTTCAAAATACTTTATATCCAAATCCTGGATCCTCGGGACTGGAACATTAAGTCCACCTGGCATTTTCCTTATTGAAATAACACGCATGCAAACTTATCTACAGAGGATAAATTAAATCCAATTTCATTGGCTTCTGCTGGAGCAAATCAGGTTTTGCAATACTTCTCAGCGTAGGAGCAACATGGTGCTACCCAAATCTGCTCTAGAGAATCCACAGGCAGAAGAAGGAGAATTTGATCCCTGATGATACTGGATAGACTGGAAGAAACACAGTGGATATTGCCATACATTTTCTCTCACGCGCTCTCCCTCCCTCCCTCCCTCCCTCCTTTCCATCTCACTAAAGTGAAATTCTTGAGTTTAGTTTCTGGCAACTGCTTAGTGGCTACTTCAGATTACAAAAAGTCCAACCAACCAACAAAACCCCCCTGCTCTGCTTGTCTGTACTTTAATTGGTTATTGATTCAGAACAGGATTCCCCTTCAATGCCTCTGCCTTTATTTTCTTTCTATTTCTATTTGTATTTCTTGTAACAGAACAAAGGGAAGTAGCACTCCCCGGCCACCACCCCAAATGTCTTTTTTTGTTGGGATTACAAATCATGCAACGTGCAAAATGATGTTCACCACCTTATTTACTCTGGGGAGAAAATAAGCCAGGCTTTACAATATCTGATTTATTTATTTAGGCAGCCAATTTATATGGCCACCCATCAATCAAAAATAACAAACAAAAGAATAAAACACAATATAGTTATTTAAAAAAAATAGGTAAGTTAGAGGATAAGTGAAAAATGAAATGAAAAAGAGCATTTTTTTTTATTTCCTTCTGTTTCAAGAGACTTTTTGACAGCTGAAGACAAGGAGAATATTTTTAATGCGGATCATTTCCCACTTTGGTACAGAAGAGCTGCTGAGCAGATTCCAGGAAGTTTTGTTTACTCCATTCCATTCAGTACAGGTTTGTTATGGAATTACAATTTATCCTGCTGCTAATTCTTAACCAAAATAATCTGGTTCAGTTTGGGACAATATCACTTTGCATGTCAAAACATGACAGGGAATGACAATTTGCAAGGGAGAACTTTATTGGTAATGCAACAGAGATGGTTTGCCACAGTCTTTTTTGGGGAGTGCCTTTCCAATGTACCACTCTAGCCTATATCCTTTGAATTTCCTTGGCCTTCCATCCATCTAAACCCGAACCTGCTTATTTGTTCAAGATCAGCCAATGTCGATTAGGGATAACAAGTTGTATACAGAATTACTTTAAGGCTGTTTTTATTTGTCATGGCAGTCCTTAGAAGTGATCAGATCTAAAGCAGAAAGAGAAACTTTACCCGATGTACATTATACATCGATTCCTCTGTATCCTTGTTTGGCTTTGGTGGGTTTTATTCAGATCCAAATACTGGCATCTGGAGAGAGGTGGCATCTGGAGTACTGGCATCTGGAGAGACAAGGCCTAATTTTTCTCTCCCTTATGCAACCCCTTTTTTTTCATGGAATAGGAAGGTTGGACCCCCCTCTTTCTCTCCTGCCCCATTTTTTTTTCAAGAATAAACAAAAACTCTTGATAACTACAAAGGGAAACTGATTTCAAGAGGTTCATGCCAGGAGACAAAGGAAAAGTTCCATATTAGCACCTACATTTTCTTTAATGTAGGCATGTCCAACCTGCAGCTCATGGGCTGCATGCGACCCTGGACAGTTAGTAATGTGGCCCCACAAGATCATAAAGTTTTAACATTATTATGTGATTTATGTACATTAACTATATTATATATCTTATATGTGACCCAAGACAATTCCTCTTCACTCAATGTGATCCAGGCAAGCCAAAAGATTGGACATCCATGCTTTAATATAAAACAAGAAAAGAAAGGAAGCCACATATTACATATCCAGTGTAATGTATCCAATCATAATACAAGATACCAGAATTGAGTAGTCCATAGATAACGTTCATTTCCCATCCAGTCCCCTGTTTCTAGCCCCCAGATAACTGACCGGTTGTGCTGTTTGAAAACAGGACAAAACTGTAAATTTCCCCAGCTATGTGAACCTTACTTAAAAGATAAGGTCTTGAAGTTAAAGACCCTTGAAGGTCTTAGAGGTGGCGCAGTGGTTAGAGCCGAGGTGGCGCAGTGGTTAGAGTGCAGTACTGCAGGCTACTTCAGCTGACTGTTCAGCAGTTCAGCGGTTCAAATCTCACCGGCTCAAGGTTGACTCAGCCTTCCATCCTTCCGAGGTGGGTAAAATGAGGACCCAGATTGTTGGGGGCAATATGCTGACTCTGTGAACCGCTTAGAGAGTGCTGTAAAGCACTGTAAAGCGGTATATAAGTCTAAGTGCTATTGCTATTGCTATTAGAAGTTTCCCTCCAGATTAATGGCAAAGCATGTGCCCACTTCAAAGAAATGGTGTGCCCCTGATTTATCATGTCAGCCCCTGCTGTTAGGGACAATGCTATGGCTCTTGCCAACAGAGGGAGAATTTGAACCTGAGTATCCATTCCTTTTCAATTTATAGAAACAGCAAACAAGAGCAATGTGGTGACAGCAAGTACCGCCATACAACTGCTGGATGACCGAAAGTCACCTATGGTAGCAGGTAAAAGCACAACTTCATTTATATAACAATGCTTTAAATAGGATTTAAATCCCAGTTCATAGGAATTCTCATTTAAATCCCAGTTCATGGGAATTCTCATTTAAAGACTATTTTGGAAGAAAATTCAGTAATTCACAATTTTGGAACCTAACATTTGGAAGGTCTTTTTAAAACGTTTGCTTCTCAGTGAGAGAAGACTTTTGTTGGGGAACCAACCAGATTATAATCATTATTATCAATAAACATTGGCTGGGATGCTCTGTAGTATCTCAGGTATTTTCTCCTAAATAAAGTGTTAAATAAATTGATTCACCTTCATTTGGTCTAGTAGTTAAGACTATAAAGCGGGAGACTGTGAAAGCCAGCTGGGTGACCTTGGGCCAGTAACTCTCTCTCTCTCTCTCAGCCCAACAATCACAAGATTGTTGCTGTTGTGGGACAAATAGGAAGAGGAAAGTGTGTTGGGTATGTTCGCTACCTTCAGTTATTTGTAATAATAATAAAGGTGGGATAATAAATAAATAGATAGATAGATAGATAGATAGATAGATAGATAGATAGATAGATAGATAGATAGATAGATAGATAGATAGATGATAGATAGATAGATAGATAGATAGATAGATAGATAGATAGATAGATAGATAGATAGATAGATAGATAGATAGATAAATAAATAAATAAATTTGGCATCTGTCTATTTGTTGAATTTTTAAAATGTATTTATAGATTGTTTATTTAAATTGGGAGGGGGGTTGCGATGGCTCAGTGGTTAAAGATGCTGAGCTTGTCAGCTGGAAAGTTGAGAGTCCGGGTTCAAGACCTGAGTGCCGTGTGACAGGGTGAGCTCCTGTTACTTGCCCCAGCTGCTGCCAACCCAGAGAATTTGGAAAAAGTTCAGAGAAGAGCAACTGAGATAATCAAAGGCCTGGAGACTAAATCATATGAAGAACTACTGCAGGTTTTGGGTCTGGCTAGTCTAAAGAAAAGAAGAATTAGGGGTGACATGATAGCAGTATTTCAGTATTTGAGGGGCTGCCATAAAGAAGTGAGGGTCAAATTATTCTCCAAAGCACCTGAGGTCAGGACAAGAAACAATGATTGGAAACTAACCAAGGAGAAAAGCAACCTGGAATTGAGGAGAAACTTCCTAACAGTGAGGACAATTAACCAGTGGAATAGCTTGCCTTCAGACGTTGTGGGTGCTTCATTACTGGAGGTTTTTAAGAAGAGACTAGATAGTCACTTGTCTGAAATGGTATAGGTTCTCCTGCTTGAGCAGGGGGCTGGACTAGAAGACCTCCAAGGTCCCTTCCAGCTCTATTCTATTCATTCATCAGTAGATAAATAGGTACCATTTTGATGGGAAGGTAGCGTTCCAGGTGCCTTGGCATATAATCATGCTGGCCACATGAACCACAGCAAAGTACTGGAGAACTCTGGCTCTTCAGCTAAGAAATTGAGATGAGTGCTGCCCCCTAGAGTCAGATACAACTGGACCTGGGAAACCTTTACTTTTATTTAAATCTATTTCTAGACTATTTCTAGACTGTGTATAAGGTTAATAGTAATGGAATATTAATACAATAAAAGAAAAATTAATAACTTTATCACACTCATCTATTTTGGTTCATTTTCCAAGGGTCTTCTAGAAATTCCAGGTTTTAACATATTTTGGGCAGTCATGAGAAAAAGAGTCACCTTCATCACAGCAGCAAGCTATTCCAAAAGAGGGGCCTTCCGTTGTGCTACCTCCTCTCGTTCCTCATTATAGGTGGAAGAGGCATTCTCTGCTCACCTGGGTTGGTGGCCAAAAGGCAGTCTTGCAGATACCCAGGCCCAAACTATCTAGATCTTTATAGGTGATAACCAGCACCTTGAATTGCAATTGGAGACAAAGCAGTAGCCAATGCAACTCCTTTGCAGTGGTGTATATTGAAATTTTCAGTAAGCATATGGGCTACTGCATTTTATGCCAGCTGAGGATCCACATAGTCTTCAAGGGCAGCCTCATGTAAACTGAATTATAGTAATATATATGAGAGAAATAAATGAATATGTGATCATCCCCAAGGCATCACATTCCTATCCACAACTGGCACATTAACTGGATCATGGATCTCCTGGCCACAGCTCTTACCTGTACTTCCAAGAGAAGATGTATGACCAGGAGGCCCCATACCTTGCCTTTTCAGGAGACAACTATTATCAAAAGTCAGATTTGATGCTGTCCCAGAGTTACCCGTCTTCTAAATTAATGGCCCTCCTCTCCTGTAGCTTGGATTGTTTCTCCCCATGGTAGACCTGACAGTCTCTATGAGCCAGGCCAGGATTTCCATCATATCGTGGAACTACGTTGAAAATATTTCACCCCAAACTGTTGGATGACTTCCCATATTAGCTGATGTAATATAAACATTGCAATGTATGCAGTTGGCATGCAAGAGGATGACCAGTGCTATAAAAAAGAAATGTTACTTTTTTAGTGTATTATTTGTTCATTAAAATGAGATGCTTAAATCAATGTAATTGATTGAGCTATGCATACACAGAGAGAAATTAAGGGGGAAAAAACTTTCATCCGCACACTTTCCTCTTTCTTTCCATTATTCCCAATCACTAACCTCTGTTCAAAGTTTGTACTTTTCTTTCAAGATCTTTTGCTTGAAGATTACTAATTATTGTTTACATCTGTTTAAATAATTGCATCTTTATCTTTGTTCAGCCTCTTGTAGCTCCTTTTTTAGAAGTTGTCTTCTAAATTTGCCTTGCTTTGTAATATGGCAAATGCAAGGGAGCCATTATTGCTTAGTTAAACTTCTGTTATACTGCTGCATATTCTCCAATTTTAGATTCCCATTCTGGTGTTGTCGACAAGGTTTCATTTTTCCAAGGTTGTGCCAAATTGGTTCTTGCCGCTATCAGCATGTATCTCAGTAAATTATGTACTTCTTGTTTAAACTCTCTGGAATTATTCCTAATAAAAATCTCTGTGGTTTCAATTCAAATTTATTTTAATTTTTTTTTTAAATTATGCATTTCCTTCCAATGGTTTTGGGTTTCTTTACAAGAACACCACATATGATAAAACAGCATTTCCAGCATTTGTTATTTTATGACTTGTCCAGCCTGGTAATCACTGAAAGAATTATATACTGTCTATAAAACATCTTGTACCAATTTTCTCTCACATTGTAGCTTTGGGTGAATTTTCTGCTTCTCCCCCCCCCCCCCAATAGCTATTCCTATTGTTCCATTAGAATTCTTTCTTTCAAATGTTGCAGCCATTTTATCAAGTAGTTTTTAATTTGTTCTGCTTCCTTATCATATTGCAATAATAATTTATAGATGCACCCCAATAAATAATCCTGGTTTTGTTTAAGTGTTTCAAATTCTTTTTCAAGGACAGCCTTTCTTAAGATCACTTTTTGTTTTTCCAGTAATTTGCAAGTGCTTAACTATGGTAAGTTCCTTTCTTCATTGGGCATTTATTTATCCTGTTTTCTGGATCTAAATGTACCATACTGACATATGTGATTAAATACTTCTTGCAATGCAATACTTTATCCTTAAAGCAAAAAGCATTTGACAGGGATGTGAATGATGACATTGTTGATCTTAATCTAATTTCACTGGATTCAAATTTTTTAACAGACTTTGTCTTATACTATTTTTTTCTTCCCATTCAGTCAGGTTCAATTTTTGGAGACTGCTTGGTAAAGTCCCTGCAGTTTTCTTGGCAAGGTTTTTTATAAGTGGTTGCCCATATCTTTCCTAGAGCTGAGAGAAAGTGACTACTCCAAGGTGACCAGCCAGCTTGGTGCCTAAAGTGGGACTAGAAATTTACAGTCATTTGGTTTCTAATTTGATACCTTAACCACTACACCAAATTGGCTGTCTTATCTTATAGTTTAACTAGATTAGTTTAACAGAGTTGGAAGGGACCTTGTAGGTCATCTAGTCCAACCCCCGCCCAAGCAGGAGACCCTACACCATTTCTGACAAATGGCAGTCCAATCTCTTCTTGAAAGCCTCCAGTGATGAAGCTCCCACAACTTTCGAAAGCAAGCTGTTCCATTGGTTGATTGCTCTTACTGTCAGAAAATTTCTCCTTATTTCTAGGTTGAATCTCTCCTTGATCAGTTTCCATCCATTATTCCTTGTATGGCCTTCAGATGCCTTGGAAAATAGCTTGACCCCCTCCTCTCTGTGACAGCTCCTCAAATATTGGAACACTGCTATCATGTCTCCCCTGGTCCTTCTCTTCACTGGACTAGCCATGCCCAGTTCCTGTAACCTGTAACATATTATAATGTCCATTCAAAATATTTTATTCTTTTCTTTCTTGACACCATAAATACCTATGAGTCCATTACCTAAATCAGTTTCTCCTATGATTTATGTTTTATTAAAAATTTAATCCATTCCATTATCCATGACACACAATTTGCTTAACAATATTGTTTAAGATTAAAGGTAAAGGTTCCCCTCGCACATATGTGCTAGTCATTCCCGACTCTAGGGGGCGGTGCTCATCTCCATTTCAAAGCTGAAGAGCCAGCGCTGTCCGAAGATGTCTCCGTGGTCATGTGGCCGGCATGACTAAATGCCAAAGGCGCACGGAACACTGTTACCTTCCCACCAAAGTGGTCCCTATTTTTCTACTTGCATTTTTTACATGCTTTCGAACTGCTAGGTTGGCAGAAGCTGGGACAGGTAACGGGAGCTCACCCCGTTACGCGGCACTAGGGATTCGAACCGCTGAGCTGCCGACCTTTCGATCGATCAGCGTCTTAGCCACTGAGCCACCGCGTCCCTTAAGATTAGGAAGAGCATCTCTTTTTTTGCTACTAATTGTCTTGTGCCAATCTGCAAGGTTTGGTCTGACATGTATAGTGGTGCCATTTAAAATAAAATGCTCCTCATGATTAGTATATTCATTTTTATTGTTGTAGTAAGTCCCAGTTAAGAGAGTTTTAAATTCTTTCACTTTTGAGATATTGTTTTACTTCTTTCCATAATTTGCTATAATTGTTTTAAAATATATCTTTATTTCATCATATCAAATAACTTCAAGTATTTCATGGGTCTTATGGGATCTCACAGCCGTTGTTTTTTTTAAATCAAGTCAATTTCTTCAGAAATCAAATACCTTTTGATTTTATCTTCATTTTCTTTTCATTAACTTTGTATCGTTAAGTATTTTATTAACTGCCTTATAGACCTTTGTGGATGCATAATTGTTAGTATTACATTATCTACTGTAATGGTTTGTAAGAAATACTTTGAGAGACATGCTGCCCAAGGAACCATCAGGTAAGAGAAGGAGTAGGTACAGCTCCATAATCGGCAGAGAAAAAACTCAGAAGGGACTTTCCTTAGCTTCTTAAGCTGTTACGGAGACAGCAGGAGATTTATTTTTTTTAGACATGCAAGATTCTATTAATATAGTTTTACCATAAAGTAGAATTGGCTGACCTGACTGTATTTCCTGTCTCATTACCTGGAAAAGCTGACATGTACATAACATTTCAATTTGTATTTATTTATGTTTTTGCATCTCATCCACCATGACTTCCAAAGCAATTATAGTAGTAAGTGAGAAAGTAGACAACTTTGTCTTGTTGTTTTTACATATTAAGAAGGTTGCAGAGAGTGTTCTACTCACTATGATATTAGTGGTTGTCATTGATATATTCTCTCCATTCAAGTTTTGAACTCTCCCTGGGTTCATTTTAATAGAAAAGTCTATTCCAAATTGACAGATGCTTTTTCCGTATCTAAAAATATTACTACCACCTTCTTTTTAAAACTTATTGAATGTGTCCTAATGCCTTTATTGTAAATCCCGTTCTTGGCTTTTAGCCTCCTTTTTAGAATGCAACCTGTTGCACCTTTATGTATGATTTTGGAAATGTACTTCCTTATGCATTAAGCTAATATTGTAGTGAATGCCTTATAATCAGCATTAATAAAGAAATTGGTCTGCATGACTGAGGTTTCTTCGGATAATTCACTTCTTTGTGTTATCAGAGTTACAGTATACATACATCTTTCCCCTGTCTTTGATATTGTTTTTGTTACTTGGATTTCATTCAACCTTCCCAAGAATAATTCCTCCAGTTCTTACTCTACCTTTTTTTGGGGGGGGAATTGTGCTGGACCTGGCACTTTTTCAGTTTTGTTATTCTTTCTTGCTTCTTTGGCCTCCTGAATTGTAATGGGTTTGCTTAACGTTTGCTTGTGTTCTTGAGTTAATTTTTTATTCTATCTCTTCAATTTATGTTTTCAAGCCTTCTTTGTCGATTTTATATTTAGCACTTGGTTGATCCAAAACAAGTAGAACCAGCACTTATGGGAAAACATTGAAAAGAATATGTATGTATGTATGTATGTATGTATGTATGTATGTATGTATGTATGTATGTATGTATGTACATTTATTTGTTTGTTTGTTTTATTGAATTTGCCTATCTCATAATTAACAACTCTCTGGGCAGCTACGCATACTATATATGCACACTCTCACACATTACCTCCCCCCACTTTTTGATTATATCAAGAATTTTCCAAGTTCATCTGAGTTCTCAACATAGTTTGTTTGACCTATTTTATCTTTTAAAGTTCTTCTGTTTCATTGATGCAACATTGTTAACTTGGTTAAAGAGGGAAATCAGGCTTAGTGTTCTAAGCATCTAACTTTCACAACACAGGTTATTTTTTGACGTTCAAAGCAAATAGCCATACTTTGTACAAGACACAAACAACTGGTTCTGCGTGTTCATGAAAAACTGAACCTCAGCCTGGAAAGTTGTATGCAAATGTTTTTCTCCTTTACTGAGCAATAATTACTATGTATTTTACAAGCTAGCATAGTTGCACAGACTTTTATGTAGATTTTAACTAACAGTGATACACTTAGAATACCTTTCAGAGAGAACAAAAGTAACAGTATATTTTGTGACAGTGAGATCTTTTAAAGAACAGGAGAGCCAGTTGAGTATATTAATAGATGTTCCAGGTATCTATTTCCCTGTGAGACCATGCTGATCATCTGGTATGAGTGTCATCAAACACTTTCCTTTCACAATGGAAAATAGCATATAATTAGATAAACTGGCTTATGAGAACAACAGGTGTGTTCATTCTGTAATGTGACTTAGTGACTTACAACTATCTGTCTTGCTCTTTGAAACCAGTATAGTCTGCTAGAGTACAGTGTATCTAAAATTACATTTAAAATCCCAGTGGGTGCTACATTTATTGATTAATCATTGATAAGAGACTTTGTAAAATGCCTTTAAAAAAAATAGAATTGTGAAAAGTTACCTAACAATTATTTCCCCATCTCCATTTTCTTTGTAATAGAAGTAAATACTGATCCTGAATTTTCCATCACAGTCTTGGTTTGATTCTTGATTTACATCCCAAGAGATTTTTTTTTGGGGGGGGGGGGTGACATCAGATTTCTTCTTCCTTATGAAGCTTTGTTGAATAGCATGAGGAGATATTTATTTCCATGGCTTATTAGTGATTAAATGAATCAACAAATGCATTTTCCAGAATGCATTGGTACAACTAACTATGAATGCCCATAGTGTCCCCAACATTGTTGAAGTTGTCTTTTGTATACAGGGGCATGCAAGTGATCTCTCATAATGATTTATCCTGTTAGAAACTGGGAAGGAACCATTTTGTAATTGGTCCTGGGAAAGGATTGTAATGGTAATAGAACAGCTGCTTTCTTCTCCCCTAAGGATTGTCTCCCCTGCCCCCAATATTGCAATTGGAAGTAAGAACAGTTGTGCTGGCAAATTGGCCAGAATGTTTAGCAGTAGGAAATAATTGGTGATGCTCACAGAATTCACTAGTTGCAACTTTCGAAGTCACTGTCTCTATTGAAGTGTTAAGTATCTCATGGTGCAGCATAGTAGTGTTTCATTTGTTAATGTTAATTGACATTAGAAGATAGAAATGTTAGTAAATATTTTTGCAAAATAATTTATTTATTATAAAATGTACAGGCTGAATGTTCCATTTGGTAATATCCAGTTAACAGTAGTACGAACAAAATCTGTACTGTAATAAAATATAATTATCACAGAGCAACAACAATAAAATAAGTTATTAATTCAAATCTCCATATAATATTTTTTTCAGTTATGCATAAACTAGAATTATAAAGGCTAGCAAGATATAGTGATTAAAGTAAATTTAGGATTGAAGAATTCAAAGTTTCTTCGAGGGAATAAATAAAAATGCAAATAAATAAACCTATTTAATCCGTCTCATATTCCTTAGGCAAATTCCTTAGGATATTTCTATTCTTGGATATTTCTATTCTATTCATCAGAGTTGTATTTGTGGTACAGGGTATTTACAATAATTGAATTTTCATTTCGGGATTCATTTATGGTTATTAGCATGTCTGTCTTCTAGGCTGTGATTTGGGGATTAAACTAGAAGTTTGGTAGAAGATCCCAAGCAGAACCTGAAACTCAAGAGCCGAGGTGGCGCAGTGGTTAGAGTGCAGCACTGCAGGCTACTTCAGCTGACTGCTAGCTGCAGTTCGGCGGTTCAAATCTCACCGGCTCAAGGTTGACTCAGCCTTCCATCCTTCTGAGGTGGGTAAAATGAGGACCCAGATTGTTGGGAGCAATATGCTAACTCTGTAAACCGCTTAGAGAGGGCTGTAAAGCACTATGAAGCGGTATATAAATCTAAGTGCTATTGCTATTGCTAAACTCTTTTCAAACTTATTTATGAAAGGCTTTAGAAAAGCAGTTAAAAGGAACCGAGAGGATTTCATCTTTCCTTTCAATAGGGTTTTTTTAGAGGTCAAGAACAAAGGTTTTAAAGATGATTCATGGGGAGGGAGAGAACATCTAATATTTCTGTCTCCATTGCTATCTACCTGTTAACCCCATTTTTATATAATATATAGTTGATCTAACATAGTCCCTTTACTTCCCATTTCAAAATAGATTTTATGAAAATAGATTTATGTGAAAACACTCTGGAATATGGGGGGCAGGGAATCAAGCCAGGGTAAATTTGCTTATTTATTTTGCTAAGCATATACATTGCTCCAATTGCTAATCAACTTTTACAATCCTACCATATGTAAACAGGATTAAATTATACAAATGAACCAGGTAAATATAAAACATCACATATTACAATATTTCTACATTGAAAAATATTCCTATACCAAGGAAATCAATCCTCAGGATACATTAAACCTATTTCAATACTCTTCTTGTTTCTAGAGAAAAGAGGAACCACAACTAACCAAAGAATTTCCTTCAGGCAATTCAGAACCATCAGAAACTCAAGCCAATGAATTCTCAAATGGCTCTTTTTCTTCATGGCTCCCCTTCTCCTTGCCAGGATATGAATTTTCCTGGTGATATTTTGCTGTAATTACTGCATAGGCACAGCCATATATTGCAGCAGCCAACATCATGAGGCATATGATCCCACAGACAACACCAGTTATAGCCACAGTGACAACTGAATGACGCAAGTTAACCGGCCGTGGCTTTGATTTACGTTCACAGTTTATGTGGGTGCTGTTTCCTCCATATTCACTGGGATGGGTGTGCTTTGCAGAACCTTTATGCCTAGAATTGTGATGCCAGTAGACTTGGTGACCCTGAGAAGCTGTAGGAAAACAGGTCCCATACAACTCATAGGGAATTTTCAGCAGGTCTTTTCCCTTCCGATTTTCAGGGATTGAACAGATGATTTCATCACTAATTCCTCCTGATGGGGGAGAAAAAAGAGATGTATCTTAACTTTGGTATTTCAGAAAATTTTGAAACTACTGATTGGATAAACTAAGGTAGAAACTGATTTTTCTCCCTCCATTAGATATTATAAGTATGTGTTGTGAAAAGGAGAAACATTTTAAAAAACAATTAGTCAACTATTCAATGTAAGCTTATTTTATCAACTACTTTGAAAAAGAGCCAACCATAGAAAAATTATACAATGAAGCATTAAATAGTTTAAAATGGTACTACATTATGATTATGATCAGTCATACCATTATAATTTGTAATAAAACTTAAAGTAACCAAAGTCCAACTCATCACATATTATAATTGGATTCACACTATCACACATTTACACTAATCCATGGTCAGCAATGTGGCGCCCCTGAGAACATCTATGCCATAAATGGTAACAACAGTCTCCCTAAATTATTTTTTATAAACAATATTCAAAATCTTGTAAGATTTCATATGAAATATTACATAATTCCATAAGCAAAATCACAAAATCCCTTTGATATAGCTGGCCTGTATCCCCAGGTTTCCACAGGAGAGATCAAAAAGTCAAGATGGTAGACACAAAATGTGATCAAAATTCTGCCCTATGCATGCAAACATGCCCACACATGGAAACATGCATAACACATATAAACAAACAATGGGGCTTTAATAGTACATATCACAGCTGCCATTTTCTCTTTTTTGATCCCTTCACTGTGTGAACTCTGCAGGCAGCTAATGTAGCATGTCTACTGAGTAGAAATGGTGATTCTCAAGCAGACCATGATTCTCTGGGAGCTTTTGCTTGAAATCTTATTATCTGTGCCTCTTTCATTTTCAACATACTGTACTATCACAATTGTAGGCCTCCTGTCTCCCTGAGAAATTCTGGCCACAACTATCAAGTTACAGGTGATCAATTCTTTCCTAAGTGCTGAACTCTAACTCAATATATTCCTTTGGTTTTCATGTTTTCTATTCTCCAAAACTGATACCTTGAGATCTATGTCCAAAATACTTAATACGCATTCACATTTGCAGAAAGGTTTTGTGTTAAACTGGATGCCCCATCAAAATTTTTACTCTTAAGGTTGCTACATATTCTGGCCCCCTCCCCCATAGTTGTCTTCTTTAAAACTGTAGAATAGAATAGAATAGAATAGAATAGAATAGAATAGAATAGAATAGAATAGAATAGAATAGAATATCTTTATTGGCCAAATGCAATTGAACACACAAGGAATTTGTCTCTGATGCATAAGCTCTCAGTGTACATACAAACCACAAAGTAATATAATCATAATAATGATACCAATAAGAGAAAGTGGTAGAAAAAGATGAGAAGGATAACTTTACAACTGTAATCTGCAGATTCTATAAGGTTTGCACCCAGGGCAGAATGTGCAGATGCTATGTAAATCAGGAAGTTAAAAGTGCCCACAACCATTAAAAAAAACAACTTTGCATGTTTAGATCTTTCCTTGAAATACCATTAAGTGAAGCTAATGTTGCTGGACATACAATATATGTGTTATGAGAAGAAAGACTCACCGTTGTACAGAAAGGTTTCCAGCCATAATTTAAGCCCAAAGACTTGACAATTACATTGCCAGAAATTACCCTTGAAAAGAATCATTTTCAGATTTGGAAGTGATTCTAACAGAAGTCTGTCAACTTCCTGAAGATTATTATATTTCAGAGACAATAAAGTAATGTTCTCTGTCTTCTTTCCTAAAGTTCTAGGAAGCCTCGATATATTGTTTGATGATAAATCCAGTGCTCTTAGGTGGGGTAGAGAGCTAAACGTCTTATTATCTACATATTCAATGAAATTGTTTGTTAGATTTAGAATCTGCAAATGTTCTAGTTCTCTGAATGTTTCAGGTAGTAAAACTGAAATAGAATTGTTCGATAAGTCCAGAATTTTGAGAGTCTGGGTGCCCCTAAAAGTCCTTTGACTGAGTTTCTGAATGCCATTGTTTGACAAAAGTAATATTTGAGTTTCAGCAGGTAAATGGGAAGGAACTTTGGCAAGTCCTTGATTTCTGCAGTCCACTGTCCTTGAATTTGGATGACATAGACATTTGAGGGGACAGCTGGTCACCAGATCTACCAGTATGATAATGCTTGAAATAAAAAGCAATGAACCTAAAAATAAGAAAATAACTGTTAATGGCACATTTAGCTTATTGTCGCAACACTTAATTGGAGTTTTCTAGGAATCTGGTGTTGTATATCTAAGTAGAAAGCTGAATAATAACAATATTGTTTAGTTCTCAATGCCCTATTCCTGGAATATGAAATTTCTTTTAGATAAGATTAAGAATTTAAACGTAATTACTTTTAATTCTTTATCAGAAGTGTAATTAACTTTACGTCTGGATAAAAATACATGTGAAGGAGCTCACATGATTATAAGCAATCATATTGATAACATAATAGAAAATATTCCATGGGGAATACAGAACTATACTTTTTCTTGTAATAAAAATTCAAGTCAAAATGGTTGAGGAATTTTAAATTCTACTTTGCTTAGCATTGTGTAGAGCCTGAAAGTCACCTTGAAGTGCTCAATAGGATTATGAAAAGCATTTAAACGAATTTAGCTTAATCATAAGAGTGCTTTCATTTTCTACGCAACACCTTATTCCATTTAGTCTTATGATCTGTAGGATTATTTTGTCACCTCCATCTCTGTGTGTGTGTGTGTGTGTGTGCTAGGTGTGTGTGCCTTCAAACTGATGTTTGATTTCTGGTGAAGCCTGGACTAGTCTCTGCAGTTTTCTTGGAAAGGTTTTCCAAAAGTGGTGTATCCTTGCCTTGTTCCTAGGGATGAGTATGTGTCATTGACTCAAGATCACCCACTGGCTTTGAGTCTAAGTTGGGTCTAGAAGTCACAGTCTCCTGGTGCCTTTAACCACTTCACCAAACTGGCTCAGTTCATCCCCATCTAGGGAATGCAAAATAGCTTTGGTATTTTCCTGTTTTCAGAATTTCCATGTTTATTTCAATGAATTTATTCAAATTATTAAGTTATATTGAAGCACTGGTGGGGGAGAGGAAATAAATAAGTGTGATCTTTCCTATTTTTTGAATTACAACTTCAATTTCTGAATTCTTATTATTCTAACTGGGACTTATGAGATGGTCTAGTTGTATCTAGAGGAAATCAGATAGGCTATTTGTGCTAAGGATACATATATTTGAATGAATTGACCCCTGTGGATTAAACATGAAATGTTTAAAAATAGTTTCAAGTATTGTATTTTTTTCTTTTTTAAGAAAAGATAAAGAAATGCAGTATCTTACTTGATCTAATTAAGGAACCCTGCTTTGTCATAACTAGTGTTTCTCTTATAACATTGCTTATATAGATGTGTACAGTACAACAATAGTGAACCAGGCAGTTGTGGCTAAAACTGGTATAACCGTGTTCTCCCTATGACCAACTTATTAAAGTTCCTGTCTCTTTTTATGCTTATAATAATTAAGGGCTTCAATTGTCAATAAGGTAAATTCTGCTGAATTTGGGGAAACATTTCACTTAGTAAACATGCAAAAGACTGAATTTGAAATCAAATATTTAATATGTCAAAGATGGGCAAGCCACTGAGTCTAAATTAATACTATCAGGACCTAGCTACTTGGAAATCTCACAGCTAAATATGTCAACCTTCAAACGAAGCCCTTCACTTTCTGAAATTAACTTGTGCTCCTTCATTAAATATAATTCAGAAAGTTTGAATGGTTCATCCAAGTTCAGAAATATTTGAATGGTTCACCCAAAGATTTTCTTAGTGTTTCTGAACTCTGAGGCTATATGAGAAAAGGGATGCAGTAAGTCTAGGGTATAACTACTTGCTAAGATACAAATGAAACAAACTGCTTCAAGATAAGTCATGGATTGCTAAGAAGTTAAGACAATGTTTCTTTGCTGGACAGAATCTTTTCACAATAGTTCCAAATAAAAACATGTCTTACCATTCATGGTTCTTCACTTGTCAAGTTTGCGGAAGGTTCACTTCAATTTTTATGAGAAGCAGTAATTCTGTCTGAGCTGCCGTTGCCGTTTAGACTGGTTTTGTGTATCCATTGATGCCTTAATTCATAAATTACTATTCTTACTACCACAGGACCAGTTAAGTAAATCCATATAAAATGTTGTCTCTATTTTCCATTCGATTATGCTCCTTTCTCCATTTCAAGTGTGCTTTGCTGTGCACAGAGATTTTCTCTGCCTCTTATTCAATCAACAGGATTTACAGAGTGTCTGTCAATTTGTGCTGGACAGCTGCAGTACAGAAATCATGACCTAATAGCCTAGCCTTTTCAATTATTTAATCTATGTCAAATCCAAGATATAGAGACAAAATGGGTTTTTAAAATCCGGAGCAGTTTATGATTTTTGTTGAGTAGTTAGACCCACATTGTCAGCCCTTGAAAAATAAGATGATTCTAAATTTGTGTTCCTGTCATCTTTGGTTGTGATTGGAGGCAATGGGGTGTGTAATCTCAGTATGAAGAGGCCTTCATCTTGATTACATGGTTTTGACCATGCACTTGTTGCTGTTCTGGAGCTTATACTTTTGATTTCTCTAGGGATTAGCTGTGCTGACAGGATTTCATTGCATAGGGAGAAAAAAACATTGTGTGTATGTGCGTGTGCGTGCACAGCTTTCTTTTTTTTCTTATTCATTTTTTTAAAAAAAGACCTTCAAGCATTCCAAATATGAGGCCTGTTTTTGCCAAACAGGAAGGAACTTCAACTGATATGTGGGTTTTCTTATGCTGCAGATGTGGATCAATTTATTGGTGCCCCTGAAAATAAATCTATTTTATAATCACTTTCACCCAAAAAGCATGGCTCACCAATTTGGAGATAGAGAAAAGTGATCTCTTTCATTCTATGACCTCCTAATTAAATTCTTTTAAATCTGGTAAGGTATAAAAATAGAAAATCCTGACAAATGAGCCAGATAGAAACATACTTGAGAGTCTTCTCCTATGGATGAGAGATTGGGATTAGGGTTTCTTGGTGCACTTTCATGCTGGATCAAAAAATGCCAAGGGTTCATTGGACTCAGCAGTTCTTAGTGTGTGTCACCTACCAAGCACTACAGTATTCCACTTAACTGATGAGAGAAATCCATTAAGCAGGCTCATGTATCACAATAGCTGATGCTGGGAGCAGATCTGATGGCTTCCTGCTAAATGTCTCTTCTTCGCCTAGTTTCACTGAATACTTCTAGTAAAAGGTCTTACTAAAGATCAAGGGGTGATAACATTTTTGTGACTGGGAGCTATATGTTTTGTATTATTTATTTCTCCACTGAAGACTTCAGTGGCACATATCTGATTTTCAGGACTAGGAGTTGTCTCATTTTCCAATTTTGTAGAAAGGAGTGGTTGGCTATATTTTATAACGACACCTCTTTTATTACTTTTCCAAACAAAGCAATCTGAGGAATTTATGTTCCTTGTGTAATCTTGGAGGTGATTGTTGGTTCCTTTTGCCAGCTTTGGCAGAAGATCTGTGTATCAACAATTTATTGTCTGAGAATAAGAAAAATGCTTCTGGACCTAAGGAGAACTATAAATTGAACTAGGAATGTGTAATCCGTAAAAAACTAGTCCATTTGTGTGTAATATGTTCTTACAGATTATTCCATCTCATTCCAGTTTTGAGCAAAATACAGAAAAGCACCATTTACCTGTTTTTCAATACATATTGTCAGATACTTTTAAAAAATACTTTTTTCCTATTCATCTACCCACTATATGTTTTTCTACACAGCCTTTAGTAATACAGTCAATTCTTTATAAATACAATTTCTTTTATTCGATGCAAGTTAGCCTTTCTTACACGGCTCTTTTTAAATTTATACTCATATTTATTTCTACTTACAGTGTTTGAAAACATGAACATGAATAGCTGAGAATGATTATTGGTCATAGATATCACTAATGTAGTTGCCATGGCAGAACCTGGAATGTGGTTTTTCAAGAGTAAAATAAATCAAGAACCTATTTATTTAAATGTGTTTTAATTGCTTTAAGATTACAGGTTCCCTTTAAAATTGAAATACAGAACTTATCAAAAAGGAGAAATTAATATATAATAATTATTATAGCGAACTATACTGAACTAAAGCCAAATAAGAAAGAGAGATCAGTATAATATGAGCTAGCTGCTAATGTTAGTTACAAAAGGTGAATTCACTTTGTTCAGAAAAAGACTTTTCTCATGGTTTTCTACTGCAGTTCTTCCTTTTCAAAAAGCTACTGAGACCTGCATCCCAAGGACATAAACATTTTGTTGTGTTGTAGCTAATTTTGGCTGAGCAAAACTAATTTGAACAAAGATGTGACATTGCACTGAGCGGCTACCCTTTTCTCTTCCCCTGTTTGTGCTGCTATTTCAGCATTGCCTTAGTTTCAGCTCATAATGATCTTGATGACTGATATATTGCGAAGACAGAAGACTGGCTAAAACTCTTGTACAAAAGGCATCCTGTGAATTTAGATTGGTTATGTGGTTCTTCAGGACTGCTTGAAAACCCCAAATGGGTATACACTTCAAGGTCATGAACAGAGTTGCTGACGTTGGCGTTCTCTGGTTTCTAGTCCTGTTGGTTGGAGCTTTCTCAAATAAGTACACATAATAAGTGGTTATCAGCTCATAAAACTCAAGCATGAACGTTTCAGCAGAATTTTCTGTGACTGCTTTGGCAGTGATAACAATAATGAGGTCTCTTTACCATTTAAGGTGATGTTTTATGACAAATAGTAGAAATAAATCAACCAATATTGATGGGAATAAAGCAGTTATTAATAATTTATCAATTACAGATAGTAGAACAATTGAAATACATAGAATATTAATATAAAGAGAGGTGTTTCAGATCCAAAATGAGAAGCAGGAAGACTTAATCATGTTTTGGAATAATTGCTCACTTCTATTCAGGATACAGCCATCATTTTATACAGAGCTTAGAAGATGATGAAAGAAGATACAAGGAAAGCCACTCAATAGGAAGGAAGAATTTGAATTTTCCACATCCTTTGACACATGAAGAAGAGATGAATACTTATTGCCACATGCCCAACTGACTACAGAACATGCCTTTGCAAATCACTGCTCTATCAAATTTTTGGCAGCATTGTGGTTAATGAGACTTGAAGTGCAGGCCTAAGTCTGCTTTGGACAAAAGTGCGGGCTCAAATACTTCTATATTTTTCTGAAAAGCCATGAAGGAGATCTAAGAGTTTTCTACATTGTATGAATTCTTACAAGTAAAATTCTTCACATTCATGACTTAGGCAGTGCTTTGTTTCATGATGACTGACACCATGACTGACTGTACCCGTGATTCCTGACCTTGTGGAATGGTAATACAGAAATTATTGCTTCCTGCTATGGCATTTATGGTTTTTCTCAGCTCATAATTCTCCATGGACTTCAGTAAATATTTCCTTTGGCTCACATATTGGATTAGTTGACACATTATTTTTATAACCATTGTCTTTAAAAGGAGGTTTGCTAGCCAGGTGCTGTTCTCAAGATGGTGCAGTTCTTATGCATGTCAGAGGATAGAATCTGTAAAGCGTGCCTCCCGACTGCCTCTTACAGTTAGGTAATCCTCAACAGCTACAATTGTGTTATTTTTAGCATTAACAAATTGAGAAGATGTTCACAGGGAAAGGTCACTGAAAAGTTAAGCACTGTGTGAGGTTCATTTCCAACAACAACACGGGCCTTGTTTAATATGCTTCATGATGTGGTAGAAGAAATTTTTTATCCTTCAGAGCTTTTCATTTCTTTCTTAGTCAAACATTCATGCTCGGTCTATCTTTTTGGCAACATATGATTCGAATTGTCAAGTTAGTGTTCTGGCATGTGTGGCTATTTTCACATTCCTCTTGAGGGATTTGGCAAGAAGATTCTCCTCTACTTTGTACTTTCCCTTTTTTCCCCCTCCTACTATTAATAATAAACAAAGGGTAAGAAGACAGGCATCAACAGGAACAAATGGATGAATCCCTTTGAAAGTGCCAAAGTAGCCTGGCACATGATAAGGACCTGCTCTGGTTAATTGTGCAATAAAGATTACTTTGAGAGCCATCTATATATTCGTACCTTACTCCTAATAAAAGACAGCCAGTTTGGTGCAGTGTTTAGGCTGCAAACTGGAATTCTGTGAATTCCAGTTCCTCCCTCCTCCCCTTAGGCACAAAGCCAGCTGGGTGACCTTGGGCCAGTCACTCTCTTTCAGCCCTTGGAAGGAAGTAAGGGCAAGCCATTTCCAAAAACCCGCAGAGTCAACACTGATTCAAAGGCACAAAACAAAACATAATAAAATAATGTATGATTATACAATAAAATATTATGAAATATCTCAAGATTAATGTCAACACTTTTTTAATTTTTATGATCTAGCTGTCAATCCTAAAATGTTCAACGATAAGACTAATACTCAGCTTTTCTCAGATGCTAGAAAGATAGAGTTAAAACTGAGAAGCCACATTATATAACTGTAATTGAGATTTTCAGATTTAAAACTTTGGTGATCAGTCTTCTTAATTTCTCTTTGGTATCTTGCAGATTCCATGAGGAAGTATAGCTAGTTTGCCAAAAAATATATTTTTTAAAAAAATAATACTGCTGAGTGAAGTAAGGGAATTGATGTTTTGTGACAAAACACTGACTAAATTCAGATATAAAGAAGATCCAAGATATTTAACAATAATATTTGCAACAGAAATCAAAATTGGCTAATTCGTATCCTCTTTCCAAAAAAAGCTGATTGGAGTAAGAAAGTAATGTGGTACTGTTGGCAGATTGGTTTTAATATATCTTTCAATTCTTCATTTCAAATTGCTTCTCCAAATTACATTTTTCTTTGCTGGTTTCCATACACAGCTTGAGGTTTGGAAACTAATAGCAGAAAGGAAATTTTGTGAATGACTTGAAATTGAGTAACAGGAAAAGGGTTAAGCCCAGTTCATTAAAAGCATCTTTAAATGGCTTTTCTAGAAACAATAGTTAGATCTATAGATCTGTAAAGCATCTATTTCTCATAGATTTTGATCTGAATTTTGTATTGCTGTTCTAGTATAGGTAATTTTCAGTAAATGCTCAGTTATATATGAGTGTGTAGCATGTCAGTTTCTTTTGCCTGCTGACTGAAGTTGAAGATGGTGATTTGTAAAGGAAAAAAACCCCATTGCTGCCAGAGGGTTCACAGGATATCGTATTATATTATATTGAACCTGGTTCAAAACTTTGATTCTTGTCTTTGACATTGTGTCAGATTTCCTCAACGGCTACTGATACATAAAAGAATATGTTCGCTTCCTTCAAAAGTTAGCTACTAGGAGGAAAATTAGGTCCAGGGTCATTTGATCTTTCTAATGTTAGGCAAAAGTATTCTATGCTGGACGTACCATGGTTTAATGCACCTTATCTTTTGCTTACATTTTGAATTCCATCAGAGAATCAGCTTGATTTTATTTACTTTTTAACGTAAGCATCAGTCTTGCAAAAAGTAATTTATTGGCATGGTAGTTATGAAGTGTAGGCTTCACTGTAGGACAAGAAGAGACAGAAGTCTTTTAAGGTGGAGAATAAAATGTTTTGGCAACCTGGCCCAGGTCTAGGAATTGCTTTCTGCACTCCATCTATCCTGTGAAACAGTATTTTGGTTTGCGGAAAGGGGGCCTTATGAGTCTAGTGCTATTCTAGGGCTCTAAGAAGGCTGGTTAAGCTTACATTTAATTGCAAGTTAAATAAAGAAGTAGCCAAGAGTCTTTAAATCAAATTTCATGTGTCTGCCTGTTTCGTGATGGCAGCCACATAGGCTTCAATCAATCAATTCCCAGCTTGCATAGAGCACTGTGTGCAATGTACATCTTTGTAGATACGGAAAAATGCTGGGGAGATAAGCATGATTAAAGTTAATTAGTAAGTTCATATAGTTGTTACCATAAATGGAAACAGATGAAACTTGACATAAAAGTAATAGCAACAAAAGGGATCAAGAGAAAGGAGAATTAGAAAAACATGTCTGAGATTAAATATAGGATTTACATGTTGTTTATTTAGATCATTTCTGGTCTCTTCTTAAAAGCTATACATTTAACTTAATTTCATTTTTAGACATGATAGATCACCCAATTTACATCAAAGGGGACTCCAGCTTTGACTTATCATTATTCACGTTTGTTTGTTTGTTTGTTTTTGTTTTTTCAGCTTCGTGGCTACCAGGGTATTCTAACTTATAGTGCTTCCGACATGTATTTATCTATTTTTTGATAAATATTAGGATATGATTATGAAATTATTTATCCTGTATATTATTTTTATTACTGTGAAAATAATGACTTGTTTTGAAGCATTTCACCTTAAAAACTATCATTTTATTAGAGACCTCAACAATCATATTGGTTTTTAAGAGTCAAGGTGGCGCAGTGGTTAGAGTGCAGTACTGCAGGCTACTTTAGCTGACTGCAAGCTGCAGTTCGACAGTTCAAATCTCACCGGCTCAAGGTTGACTCAGCCTTCCATCCTTCCGAGGTGGGTAAAATGAGGACCCAGATTGTTGGGGGCAATATGCTGACTCTGTGAACCGCTTAGAGAGGGCTGTAAAGCACTGTGAAGCGGTATATAAGTCTAAGGGCTATTTAGTAAGAAATAGACAGAATAGAGCACTGATAGAAAGCAGGAAGGTGAAATGTAGGGTTGAGATTACCTTGAGAAAGAAAAATTTGACAAGAAGTAAAAGAATTTATGTAGTGTATTTAGAGTCCTTTAATATAAAAGAGAGGGAAAGTGTATCAAGTTTTCAGAAGATGTCCCTAAGTGTGTAAATGAATATCACTAAGCTAACTTTTCAGGTTTTCTTGAAAGTTTTTTTTCTTCTTACCTCATTATTTAAATTTTCCAAAACAATGTGTTATATTTTTACTATGCCCTTGACGTCTACCATTGCAATATTTATTCCTTTTTCTCTAGCAAACATGTTCTAAATGGCTGTTTCACAAATGTATCCTTTTTTTTTGTAAATGGGCAGTGGGCAGTTTCTATAGTACAGCTATATAGCATGTGGTCAGTGGGAACAATTAATAAGTGGAATAGCTTACCTCGAGAAGTTATTGGTGCTCCATCACTGTAGGTTTTCAAGAAGAGACTAGACAACTATTTGTCCAAAATGGTATAGGGTCTCCTGCTTGAGCAGGGGGTTGTATGAGAAGACCTCCAAAGTTCTTTTCTGTGTTCTATGTCTTTTCTATTGTTCTCTGTTCTATGATACGTCAGATATGGTGGAAATACGGTTCCCATTGACCTGGTTAGTACAATCATTGGCAAAACATAATCAGAGCTGCTACCCAGAATCCTCTGGAAAACAATCTCATCCATACTTATTTAACATATGTAACTGAGTCTACTACGTAGTAGTTGGCTTCAGCAATCTATAATGGTTTAATCAACAGTATATATAAATTTGATAACCAGATAGAAAATTAATTATCTGTGTTGCTACTTTATGTGGCATTTCTCAGGACATTAACGTATGGATCTGTTGAACAATTTCTGTGTGATACTGTTCAACATGAATGATATGTTGGATATTTCTGCTTGCTGATGATTGGTTGTTTCTAGAGATATTTCTATATCTGTGTATATCTATATCATTTATATTTATCAATATCTATATCTATCATCTATCATGCTTTTCTTTCTAAATGCTTGCCAAAGGGAAAACCCTCCCTTTTTATCAACTGGTGTAGTAAGCAACTGTGTATTTTTTAGATCTACTATAATATCATATAAAACTTTTGGGATTTTTTTTCTTAACTGCAAGCAGATTTCTTTAGACTATATAAACCATTTTTCTACCCACATATGAAGATGGAGAGGGAAGCAAGGTATGTGTAAGTGAACCCTTGTTATTCACCACACATACCGCAGTTGTGCTGTTGTCAGAAGTATTAAATCTTTGGAACACTCAGTTGACTAGGAATTATACTGATTTTACTGCTGGATATTTCCAAAATTGGCCACGTTTATTTATAAAATCCACTACAAACCTACATACTGTTTATGAATATGGCAGAGTGCTGTTAAATAGGCTGTTCTTTAAGCATAGACATGTCTATAGTGTTACACCAGTGAAAATGTCAGATATGGCTAGTCCCATCCTAGTATGCTTGGATTAATAATTTTTTAAAATATTTCTCATTGCTTGACTTTTGATGAAAAGTCTTCTATGGTATTTGCAGCTATCTGATCATTGAAATTGCATTTTATTTTAACTGTATTGCTTTCATTTTTCAAGAGCTGTCGTATGATTTGATACCAGCTGTTGATTGTTTTAGATTACATACTTTGAGAAGGCTGAAGTCTTAAAAGAGGTCTGAGAATTATGTCAAAGAAAACGAACACATAATAAAAATACCTTAGAGTTTGTGCCAGGTGGAAGAGAATATCCAGGCTAGAGTGTGAGTTGCAAAGAATCTGATTTTGTCTGGGTATGTTTATAGTTTTTTGCTTGCTCATTTTGTTAATTTTGAAAGACAAGTGCTGATGTTACTTGCCCTTGGGGTGAGGATGATGCATCTGCTCAAATTGTTTTAATTTTAACTGAATCCTGTAACATTATCATTTTTCCGTATCATGTAACATTATCATTTCCCCATATCAACCTATGGAGCTTTTTCCTGGCTAATAGACTACACTCTAACCCCCTCAGAAAAAGTTCTCACATTTTTTTAATTCTTATTAAATGGATTCTTTATTTTGCTTGAACATAAATGGGAATAAATCAACTTTTAGTGAAAAAATGAAGTTTTGTTCATTTGGCGGGGAAAAAACTGCTATCGATTAAAATAGTCACAATATGATTTATGGATGCCTAACAATTGCAATAATTTTCTGCTGTCTAATCTTGTTCATGATCTCAAGGATAACGAATTATATTTGATTCTATTATAAACATCATGGTCAGGGCTCCTCTGTAATAGAACATTAAACCCTAAAGGACAGTTGTTTGCATTTCAGAAGTGCCTTTAGTTGCTGTATACTTTAGGCCACTGCCTCATTTTAGTATGCATGCTGCAGGGTTTTTTGGGGGGGGTATTGTTTGTTGTTTATGATATATTAACTGGTTAACATTCTGGGATCTATTGGAAGAACAGAGATATATGATTATTTTAAGAAAATAAAAATAATAAATAGTATTGAAATATATCTACATTAAACATAGACACTACTGAAACAGTCTACTTTTGGCTACATAGACACAGAAGAGAGATTCATGCATCACATTAAGCCAAAATCAAGTAAACCAAATTATGGTTTAGCAGTTTATATAAGCCAGCCCTAAAAGTTGCCCAAGATTTTGGGGGGGAAATTCCTTCACAAAGTTTGCAGAGCATTTGATATATCCATTAAAATAAGTGTTGCAGCTTGTGGGAATAACATGCATTTCTAAGTATTCCATGTATATTTATTTATAAAAGTAACTTTTATCTCCTAATTGTTGAAGATAATTAGGACTGATCATTTAGCATTGGTTTTTTTAAAATTTCTGAAAGAAAGCTAGATTAAAAACTAGGTATTCCCTCTTTGTTATATATATCTATCTCTCAATCAATCCCTTACATTGGACAGGTACTTTCTAATATGTTAATCAGATCTCCCTGAACTGTATCCATAATTTCAGTGGCAGTGAATCCCAGAACAGCTGTTCTTAAAGAACATTTTATAGATGTCAGTGAAGCCTTTAAAGCAGTGGTGTCAAACTCGCATCGTCACGACGACGTCACGTGATGTATCGCGACTTTTTTCCCCTTTGTTAAACTGGGTGTGGGCATGGCCAGCACATGACACATCCAGCCCGTAGGCTGTGAGTTTGACAGCCCTGTTTAAAGCAAAATATTCAATTACTTAAAGATTTATAGTATAACTTAATTACTTAATATGTATGTATGTATGTATGTATGTATGTATGTATGTATGTATGTATATATGTATGTATTTGAATTTGTTAGTTACCCAGCTCCAATGGTCTATCTTGAAAGGTTCTGCTCTATATACTTACATGATATGTTATGCTTTTCAGAGGTAATGGTGATGGGATAACTCTGATAATTTACTCATTCTAGCCTTCAAAAATATGTAGAAGCGGAGTTCCTTGATTGTTCTGTTCTGGATGATTCAGTCAATCAACTCCTTTCTTTTCTTTTTGATGCAAAATCCATGGGTAAGAGACGTGAGACTTAGAAGTTTGTGTTTGGGTGTGTGTTGGAGGGTATTTGGGTTATAAGTGATTATGTATTTCAGATTCCTGATTTTTGAAGTGAATACATCTTCTATGCCACACATCTATATTTCAGCAGATTTTCTATGCCTCTGTTTGTGGACCACCCTGGTTCCATACTGGCTTTTCCTATGGGTAGGCATTTTAAAGAACTCCAGATGCAGCATGCCTGCAAAAATTGTACTAAAGAAAGATGGGTTTTGTCAATTAGTAAAGGAGATTACAGTATTGTTGTAAGAGTAGTAAGTGCAGGCTTTGTTAGATAAGAAATGGCAGCGCTGATGGTTCCTGTTCTTTGGTGATTAAAAGGGATGAAAGTGAGGATTATTTTTTGAAGGTCTGTTGGAATAAAAGCATTGCTGTAAATGTTTTTTTTTTCCTGGTAAGGCTGTTAGGAAATAGTGGCCTCAGTTAATATCCCTTAAACAAAACAGTCTATCATCAAATGTATTGAGTTTATTAAACAGACAGGCCATTGTCCATATAGTTTAAAAAGGTAGGAATAGAGAAACACTGATGAAATGTTGATTTGATGATTTTATTGCCACAGCCAGTAAGCACAGTCTGAGATAGCTCCATTTCAAAAGCCAACAATTAGAACTCAAGAATATGATTTTACTACATTATTATGTACTTTCTCTGCTATGCTGTGTCTTTAAATACAGCAACTCTGCAGTCAGAAAATGAAATTCTGTATATATCAATTTTGTACTTTTATGATACGCAAGCAATGGAGCACTGGAAAGTTATGTATACGAAGATCAGCAAGCAAGGTCAAATCTTTGACTCAATTAAAGATAGGAAAAGATAGGAATTACTAGATTCCCTCCTAATCTCATTTTATTTGTAATTGGTTTCTGGTATTTTTGAATCTTAAGAGGCATTACAGATTGCTTCTTACTGAGTTAGTACAAGCAGTTTCAGAAAAGCTTTAGGAATCACGCTCCACAGAACAAGCTGACCAAGCAAGTGAACAGGGAGACCAAATAGAGGTTTTGCAGAGGAGAGATGTTTAGTAGCATTGCTTTCTTTATGGAACATAGGGATGAAAAGAACTACTCTTGTAAAGAATATATGCCACTTTTGTTTTCTTCCTAGAAGATGTTATGAGTTTCATATGCTTTAAGTGCAGATTGATTGCCATCCTGGTGAACAAAGTGAAAGATCCTATCCACCCTCCATTGTATTAAAGTTGATGAAGAACAGTTGGTTCAAATACAGGAAATATTTGTGGAGGTTGGGGAGAAGGACCATACCTATAAAATAAAACCCCTTTTCTTTGGAGCTTCAGAATAGATTCTAGAATTTCCCCATTGATGTTTTTTTTTTAATGAAACTGCATAAATTTTTTTTGCTGCTATAACCCCCAGAGACTGGGAAGAAAACTATACAAAGGGAAGGATTTCAACCTCTACACTGAAGATAAATCAAGTGATGGTGATCAGTCCTACAAAGAGAGAATAAAGCAGTCTAGAAAACAATGCAATGCCAATCTCTGGGCTGTGAAGGTATCCAATAATGTAGGAAAAATTATCTCTTGGTAAGATTTCTGAAATCTTAACTATTCTCTTTCAGAGATCTTAACTTAATCTTTCACTGAAACGTATGGGAAGAATCTTGCTTTTTGTGGAGGTGGGATAATTAAGAACTTGACAACTGTGGGGAAACTATAGTTGCTTTCATATTTGAAGAACTGCCTTATAGAAGATGTAGCTGATTTGTGCTTCTAGAACAATGATGACAAATCTATGTCACACATGTCAAAGGTGACATGTCACAATATTTTAGATGACATGCCAGTGATCACCAACACCCGACAACAACTATTCTCCCTGTTTGAGTTATCAAAGTAACTGAATGAACACAAATACAAGAAAGCAATGGATGGAAACTAATCAAGGAGAGAAGCAACCAAGAACTAAGAAGAAATTTCCTGACAGTTAGAACAATTAATCAGTGGAACAACTTGCCTCCAGATGTTGTGAATGCTCCAACACTGGAAGTTTTTAAGAAAAGATTCTAAATATGTGACCCCGTACCACTCAAAGCTTAAAATGGATTTTCACCATTTTTCACTGATCTGTCATCTTTAGAATTGTGATTGGCGGTGACATGAAAGAGAAAGCAACTTGCAAAATGTGATAGGAACATGGCAACCACACAGTTTGGTGGTCTTCCAATCATTGCACAGGGTGGTTGTTTGTGCAGTGAAGCCAGGGGTGAAATGCTACCAGTTCGGCCCGGTCCGGGCATACCAGTAGCAGCAGCCGCCAGTGATTCGGAGAACCGGTAGCAGCAGCAGCGCAAGGCTCCGCCTACCCGTCCGGATATCACCATTTTCTTGTTTTTAAACCTCTCCGCATGCACAAAGCGTTCTGTGCATGTGCAGAGGGTGAAAAAGCACGCAGAAAGTGCGCGCTTCCGAACCGGTAGGGAAGGTAAATAGATTTCACTGCTGAGTGAAGCTCATTTTCAAGGGGCAAGGACAATGGATATCTGTGACTGCAGTCTCCAAAATGAGCATACTTTCAGCAATAATATGAAATTGCCATTTGTGTGCATTGAATTATAAATGAATATGTAAATAGCAATAGCAATAGCAATAGCACTTAGACTTATATACCGCTTCATAGTGCTTTACAGCCCTCTCTAAGCGGTTTACAGAGTTAGCATATTGCCCCCAACAATCTGGGTCCTCATTTTACCCACCTCAGAAGGATGGAAGGCTGAGTCAACCTTGAGCCGGTGAGATTTGAACCGCTGAATTGCAGCTAGCAGTCAGCTGAAGTAGCCTGCAGTGCTGCACTCTAACCACTGCGCTACCTCGGCTCAAAATAATTGTTTCTCTTCTGTTGGAGAGAGTACACACCAGCAGAATCATGTTAAGCACTTTCCAAATTTTTGAAACACTGAGGCCAAAAGATTCACCAGTATTCTAGAAAGATAATAATGGAATTAATTGACAAGTCTGTAAATTTCAGTAGAACATCAAGTAAAATATTCAACTGTGGAACCAACTGCTTATGAAAGATTAGTACAAAATGTTTAAACAAAGATTAAATGACCATTTTGCAGAGATGTCATAGTAGTGGATACCTGCACCAGGTAGAGAGCTGGATTAATTATCTTTATATTCTCTTCTAACCCTTACATTCTATGGTATGATCCTATAAAGAAGATGCCAAAAATGGAATAAGCATGAATTTTTCAATGTCAAAAATGGAATAAGCATGAATTAATAAATGAAATGAAAGAAAAATACTTACGTTGCGACTCTAAATCAAAGAAAAATGGAAAGATAAAATAGAATCTATTTATGGAAATAAAGGTATATGTTTAATTTTAAACGAAGAGGCTAAAATGTATGCCAGAATGTATGAATATTGTGGAATGCTTGTGAAACTATGAATTCATAAATTGGTAATATTATAATTACACTATATATTCCAGTGAGGGAAGCTCTCTTTGAAAGCCTGCAACAGAGAACCGAGGAACATGTTTTCTTGGCATCAGAGTTCCCAGTGTTCATTATCTGAATTTAAAACTCTCTTTTAGATCTTTCTGCTTAATCCAGAAAGAGATCGGATCTTCATTTATGGAGACATGGTCCTTTTTTTCCCTTGTACAAATATACCAAATAAATAACATTTGAAAAAGAAGCCGAAAAACATTCACTTTAGTAACACACAACATACTGCATTTTTGTTGATGACTTCAAATGATTGAAGCTAAGCAGGTACCAGCCCCTTTAACAGCTCTCAGGACGAGGCCTTATGCTTCTCTGTTCTTAATGCTTCAGTGAAATACTGTAAAAAGCAATTTCAAAATCAGGAGCTTTTCTGGGATCTGGTGATTATCGTTTAACTTCTGAAGTTAATGTCAAAGGAACCTTACCTGGCACACCTGCAATTAATTACAAATACAACTGCCCTAATCTTAAAAAAATGTTGAAGGGCTATAAGATGAATGCAGATTATAAAAAGGGAAATCCTAACATTGCCATTTACATCAACATCTTTCTGGGATTTAATTAATGACTTTGTATTTTAACATGGCTTAAAATGAAAGAGCAGAGTACTTCAGGCTAGCAGGCTCTCAGCCAACATAGTAAGTACTTTATGTTTATATTGAGCACTAAAGATCATTGTACAAAATAGAGTTCTACTATCCTTTGCAGAGATTAGAAAATGCCACATATTTTGTACAAATATTAAATAAAGAAATGCCTAACAGTGGATAATGATAACAAATGGATAAGCTGCTTTTAAGGAATTTAGCCTGTATATCTCTTAACAGGTAATCTCCTCCATAAATGTCAGCATGTCAACATCCTTATTAAAAATACAGGACGAATGTTTCCTCATTTTTGTACACAGAAGATGTGGGGCCCATATCTGTGACTGATTTGTGTTTGTGTGTGCGACTGTAATAAATGTGCATTTATCTTCTTAACTACTCTCTGATTCCCTTATGAGGAAATACATTGAAGAAAGCATTGGGGAGGGGGTGTTTAACCCTCTGTATTGCAGACCAATTTGGAACTTATTTTCAGATAGATGTTATACGTGCATTTTATAGTAATGTGCTCTAATTACACAAGGAAACTTCATTTAATGGGCCTTTATGCAATGGTGGCTGGATACCATGAATAATAATCCTATTTTATTTTCTATCAGTTGTGTACGTTAACTGTATAGTGACATTTGATGCAAAATTATGCAAATGGCTTCTTTATCATTTGAATAAAGCTGTAATTATGGATGCCCTACTCCCTTGTTTAGTGGATCACTATAATAATAGGTACCTCTGTATAAGAGAAGAGCAAGCAGAGCTGGGAGGGGGCAGAATTAATTGCATCCTCAGCTTAGAGTAGTTGTGTTCCCACAAGTGGTAGAAGTCCAATCCCTCTTGAATTTGGTTGACCCTTACTTGGTGGGTCAACAATTTGGTGTTGAATTTTAATTGAGCAAATTCTTGTGAATAGGCTTGAATAAATCCTCTATGATGCAATTTAACAGATGGCCCTGATTCTTTGAACCTGACTGACACCCTGTCCCACAACTGATCCGGTAACTTGAAGGGTGACTGTACCAGGTTTCTGCTTTCTAAACTGCATAAAGGAAGCTTAATTGTTGTAAAATATCCTTCGTAGATCTCTATTTTAATGGGTCATTTTTGTTCTAAGAACTCAGTATGGTGAGGTGATTGTAATATTGGTTAGGAATGGAGGGAATGAGTTCACTCTCAGCCCTGGAAACTGACAAGGTGACTTTGGGTCAGTCACTTGCAGCTTAACCTACCTTACATGAGCCGAGGTGGCGCAGTGGTTAGAGTGCAGTACTGCAGGCTACTTCAGCTGACTGCTAGCTGCAGTTCGGCGGTTCAAATCTCACCGGCTCAAGGTTGACTCAGCCTTCCATCCTTCTGAGGTGGGTAAAATGAGGACCCAGATTGTTGGGGGCAATATGCTGACTCTGTGAACCGCTTAGAGAGGGCTGTAAAGCACTGTGAAGCGGTATATAAGTCTAAGTGCTATTGCTATTACAGGATTGTTATTATAGGGAATAAAATACATGGAAAATCCCCTGTAAGAGTTTCAAGTTCCTGGAGGAAAGGCAGGAACATAAACTATGAATTCATTATTTTTTAGATTTCAGAGTGTTGTGGAGTGTTTACTTCATATGCTGACTTTAAAAAGAATGAAATATAACATAATAATAGAGTTGGAGGGGACCTTGAAGGTCTTCTAGTCCAACCGCCTGCTCAAGCAGGAGACGCTATACAATTCTATACAATATACAAGTGGCTGTCCAGTCTCTTCTTAAAAGCCTCCAGTAATGGGGCACCTACAACTTCTGAAGGCAACCCGTTCCACTGGTTAATTTTAGATAGATAGAATTCTTTATTGGCATGGAATTTGTCAGTGCATTACATCTTTTTTATAATATGGTGACCAAAACTGGATGCAGTATTCTAATTGTCTTACTAAGGCTTTATAAAGTGGTACTAATACTTCACATAATCTTGATTCTATCCTGCTGTTAATGCAACCTAGGATTGTGTTGGCTTTTTTGTATGCTGCTGCACACTGCTGGCTCATAATTTAAGTGATTGTCCACTACGACTTCAAGATCCTTCTCATAGTTACTGCTATTGAGCAAAGTTTCACCTAATCTGTACCTGCACATTTAATTTTTCTTGCGTACGAGTAAAACTGTATTTTTCTCTCCATTGATTTTTATTTTGTTAGATAGGGTCCAGTGTTCACGTTTGTTGAGAATATATTTGATTAGTCCATAGAATATGATATCATCTAAATATTTACTGTAGAGAACAAAAAGTTACACTAATTCAAGTAGTTCAACTCTGTATATAAATTTCTTATATGACATTTACAACATGTTTACCTCTGAGATTTGAAAGAAAATTAGTACTACATCCCAGCATGGCTACTTGAATTAAAAATCAATTCTCTTTCTTTAAAGCAAATTTCTTCATTGACCCCATGAAATTCATGTGGGAGAACTTTTCCCTCCCTATTTTCTACCATCAAAGTATCATGTAAGACGTTTATTTGATCATGCTATTGTTTTGACTCCACAGTCTCAGTTTTACATCCCAAATTCTAGAGCAGTGGTTCTCAACCTTCCTAATGCCGCGACCCCCGCCGCCGCAACCCCCTCCCCGCCCCCTCCCCGCGCGTGTGCGTTGCCAGTTGCCAAGATGGCAGGCTAGCGTGCGCTTAGGCGACCCCTGTGAAAGGGTCATTTGACCCCCCAAAGGGGTCGCGACCCACAGGTTGAGAACCGCTGTTCTAGAGTTAAGTTGATGGTATCTATGTCCAATGTGCCAAAAGTGTAAGATATCATAGTGGATTGCACACCTGGGAAAACAGAGATAAATCTAGTCATGCTATTTTAAACAAGGGAAATTCCCACTGAAAATGACAGGTGTTCTGCCTGAATAATAGTAAGCTGGAACAGATCAAAAGACTACCTGATATTTGATTTCCTACATAATCCATTTAAAACAGCACCAGCCAATCATTAAAGTAAAACTGACACCAATAAAAGTAAATCAGTAGTTCTCACTTTCTCCCATTCTCATGAAGTAACAGTTTTGCACAGCCCAATCCAGGATTTTAACACTTTTTCAGTGGTAAATATTATATAAGCTTGTTAGTTAGTCTCAGGAAGTGACAATTCCTACTGAATCTTAGCTTGGCAGCTAAGTAGGATCAGGCCTACTGTGTTTCCCCGAAAATAAGACCCTGTCTTATATTTTTTGAACCCTGAAATAAGCGCTTGGCCTTATTGCCATGCACTCAAAAGCCCAATTGGGCTTATTATCAGGGGATGTCTTATTTTGGGGGAAACAGGGTAATTAGTACTCGGATGGGAGACTGTTCGGCATTACTAGAACTCAGAAGGACCTGCAATCGAGGTGACCAAGGGGCAGGATGGCTGATACGAATGTGTAACGGATGATCTGCCCCTTTATATGTTTCTGCAATATTCTTGCTAGCAAGGCAAGGCAAGCATAGCATAGGCAAGATAAGAGTTTTAAAAATTCCAAGAGAACAAACTGCTTCCATATTTCTGCAGAGAAAAAACATGGATGTATCCATAAAATAACTATGAGTCCAGCACACATAAAGGGAATATTTCTTCTACAATAGTTAGACATAATTAGAAATGTAATTAAAACGCTTTTCTAATTTTATTCCTTAGGCCACTTATACTTCAGTCATTGTTCTTAATCTACCTGTATATACTTGCATGAATAAGCTGACCCTCAAATTTTTAACCAAAACTCCATGAAAAATCTGTCCCCTACAGATAAGCTGACTCTTAAAACTCTATGATTTTTAAATATATTCTGCAGGACTTATTTTTTGTTTTAAATTTTCATAATTGGCTTATCTGCAGGTGGCATATTTTTCATGGTATTTTGGTTTGGCTTGTCCTCAAGTATATATACATACATACTTTAAAGACAAATATTACAGCTGATGCCATACATGGATAAACCAATCTAGTTTGGAGCTGCATTTTGGAGCTTATCCATGAGTATATACAGTACATATGTACACTAAGTCAAGGGTCCCCAATCCCTGGGCCGCAACCCACTACTGGGACATGGCCTATTTGGAACCGGTCCACACGAGATGTGGGCCAGCGCACATGCTCACAAGTTGAGTTGCATGTGTGCCAACCTGCTGCTCACACGGCGCAGTTCCCCTCTCCCCCCCACTAGGCCGTCAAGCCGCAAAGATTGGGGACTGCTGAACTAAGTTATAGTAGAAAATAATGAAGACCTTTTTTTAGATAATGAAATATAAACCACTTTAGGATCAAATCTTGACTCCAAGATGCTTGCTCAGAGCTATGCAGGAATCTAGATTCATATTTGGACACATTAGGATTAATATATTTAGGGGCTGTTTAATATTAGATTTGCTAAAGAAGCCGAACCAGGTTCCCAAATGAGGTTAGAGTGAATCAGAGATGTTTAATATCAAATAAAGAACTTTGTGTCTATCCAAATCCCTGCTTACATATCAAACCCCCTCAGTTTGAAAATCTATTTGTTAAATTTTACTTGCTGCCCACTTTGTTGTCCTATTTTATTTGATGTAGAATTGTGTAGTTATATGCTCTTGTTTTACACTTTTCAGATTATAAAAAATGGACTTGTAAATCTCTGTATGAAAACAGCTTTTAAAATACCTGTTGTTCATCATTTCAATCAGCTGTAGGTATCCAGATGAAACTGGAGTTTTTCCAAAGGAAATTTTGGACTGCCAGTAGACAGGTACGTTATTATTGAGTATTTAAAAAAACTTGAGTCACTGGCTAGCATTAAAGCTGAAGAGAATCAGGAAAACATCTGACAAAATCTGTTATTTCTGCAAGTTAAATATAACTGGCAGAAAATGTTTTGGTAAATAAATTCCATCATGTGGTCACCATCAGCAGTTAAAGATGAAGCTAGGCTTAAATAGCCTAATGAGCCAGGATTTATTTTTTTGAGTTGAGTTTAACACAAGTGCCAAGAGAAATCACTCAAAATGTAGGGCACAAGTCACCAAATGTGGATGACTCAAATTTATTTCTCATTTCCAACAGTTCTTCCAAATGTCTGAAGACATTTTTGGATCAGAGAGATATTTATTGCGTTCAAATATAGTGCACTTTTGTGTTGACTCAGTTTTTTATTTTGCAACAGTAAATTAATTGTTCCTTGTTACCATATAGTTTTAGGAACCCAACACAAAAAATAAATATTTATTTATTTTATTGCACACCATATCTTATCTAAAAGTTACATATTTCTCTGCATCCAGAAGACGAAAATTCTAAATTTGTTTTAATACTATCAAAATTCTCCTTTTACAGTGCACATCTCTTGATGGTCGGTGTTCTATAAGCTGTGATGATGAGGTAAGCAAGATATTTCATACATGCACTGCCAATTTTTCTTAGCAATGAAACTGCAGACAACTATGCAAAGCGTACATTCGTACGAAAATGAAACAAACAAGTGTGTGTTTAGAAAAGATATTCTATCTCCTGGGTATACTGATGCCTGACTGTGAAACTGAGATGTAATTTTAGAAGATGACATGGAGAATTAGCCTTGAGTATTTGCTTGTTCAAAAGTAAGGTCTCATTTACCACGGATGTAGTAGTAAATATGGACTGTGCTATATCATGTCTGAATGTTTCCAAAAGGAAAATATTTAGTGTAAAAAAAAAAATCATTGATATTTGAAAAATAATTTACTCCAGTCTTCTCCCTGACGTGATATTTTTATTGACTCTGTGTATATGTGTTTGATGGCAAAATATTTAACTATGCCACCACAATTTAACTAAAACCTGAAGTGGCATAGTTCAGGAAATGATTTACTGTTTAGTCTTGCTGAATGACTAACCTGCCCTTTAATGTTGCAGCCAATATCTTTTCAATGAGTAGCATTTTTAAAATGAAGTTCTTTTTATTCAAACTTCCAAGTCTGAGTGTTGGTCTGAAAAATGTTTGAGAGGATGCTCTTATTCTGATTTTTCAGACAACATATATACAAATTTTTCTAGTGAATATTCTGTTAACTGCACTTATGCCTAATTTTTGAGAAAAACTTTGATATGTCGGTATAAATTTAAAATGCACCGATTAAAAGTAAATGTGAAAAATTATGAATTTCAGTATCAGTTTTCATTTCTTGGTTTAGAAAAATATAGAAGTACAGGGCATTTATTGTTTAAGTTACATCTTGGGCTCTTTTCAGAAACCTCTTATATATCTATTCTAGTATATACTGGTATCTAAAGTTTTTAATCCCATAAATGTGCTTCTCTGTATTCTGTTCTCCTTTCTCAATTGGTCACTTCATGAAACAAGTGGATAAACCCTATAACTCAAACTCGATTTCATTGAGGGCCCCATCAGGGTTGTATTTGACCTCGGTGGGCCAATGGGCGTGGCCAGGGTGGGCGTGGCTGGGGTGGGCATGGCCAACTCGACGTCCTGCAGCCCTCTGCCAGTGAAAATGGAGCTCAGAAGGGCGCGCCTCCCTCCCGGGCTCCGTTTTCGCTGGCAGAGGCACCGCAGGCCAGTCCTTCGCTGTTTCCAGGGCGGCCCCGCAGGCCAGATCTAAGCACCCTGCAGGCCGGTTCAGGCCCGCGGGCCTTGAGTTTGACACCCCTGCCCTATAATATCCATGTTTGGCTCTTGCAGTTTGCCAGACATTTCTCCAGTTCCCTTTTTCCAAGATCATTACATTGATAGTCACTTGAGTCTCAGTGAAGTTAATCTGCACTACAGATTAATTTTTAAAACCAAAACAGGAATATTATTTCCTTGAGTGAAAAATGCAATATTGAAATGAAAGACTTAACGCACATTTTTGTTACTTTACAGAATATTAACTGTTACCTCATCGATAATAATGGATTTATATTAGTTTCAGAAGACTACACGCAAGTAAGTAGAAATCTGTTTCTTGCCTTCTCAAAAATCCAGTGTTATGCAATGCCTTTTGCTGGTGGTATACAGAAATAACGAATAGCATGAGATGAAAAGAATTTTAAAAAGACGCCTTGCCCCAAAGCACGCAGTTTTCTTTTCAGAGGGTCTGAAATAATTACCTTTCTGATGGTCTGGAATAATGAATTTTCATTGGGCGGGTCTGCTTTTAAGCTCATAAAACTTTAAGTTATAGAATCCCTTCTTCAGACATGTCTACCATGCTTGAAGACACTTATGTTAAATATGGATTTCTCCTCAAGCTTTTTGCCCAAATTTTAGAAATGTTTGTGTTTAGATTTTGAACATTTTGGTAATTCTATTTGAACAAGTTACGGCAATTGATAATTGCATAAGATTTTACAGGATTAATTAAGTTATTAGAAAAGGAAATAAAAGTAGAAGACAATACATGATCTGGGTTTTAGCCAAACCTGATGCAGCAGCTGAAGTCTTTGATTCAGCAATAAAAATTATATAGAACTTGTGAAATATCAGAAGTCTGATAGCACCTTTTCTGACTAACTACTTTTATTAAAAGTCATAAGCATTTGTAAATGTTTACAGTAAGCCATTTAACAAAATGTCACAGCCAGAACAGATGTTACCAGATGACTCCTTAGTGTCAGGCTTCCAGCTAACTAAATAGCAATGTTTATACTGTAATGGCTTCTATCTCCTCCATGATAACTTTAAAGATGATAAATGTAACATTTAATCTTTTTGAAGTAAACAGAGCCATAAGACAATGGTCCTTGCAATAGTAACTAAAAAAAAAATTGGGTAATCAGATATTTTCAGATGCAGGGCACAATCAAACGCTAATGAGCAGATATCTCGTTTCTTCTTCTCTGCTGAATTTATCCTGTTTTCCCCAGATTTATTTTAAAAAGTTATGTAACTCAACTGAGTTTGAGGGTTGATGAAGGGGATTCTGTAATTGAAAAGTTCTGTCAGTGGAAAAAACTACATTGGATTCCACTAATGAATATAATTTATGGAAACAGGACTATAACTTGAGAAATAATGGAATATGCTTCCATTTCCCTTTTATGGGAATTCTATAAACATCCTCTTTCATGGGTTACTGAAAAAGCAGTACAATTGTATACTCTACAAAATTAGTCATATTGTATATACAGTAATTGAGCAGATCAAATTAACTTCTGTAGAAGAGAAAATTCTAGGACATAATCTAGCTAAAAATAAGCAGAAAGTTATGTTCCACAATTTCATTATAAACAAACCACAGATTTTAATATTTCCGAACAATGGAAATTAAAACAGAATTTTAATTTGTTTCAAATTATTTAACCCATATTATGTTGAAAGTTAACTTTTAAAGTTGATTAATAACTCTTGTATATTTTAAGCATAACTTTCATTTTTCCCCAGTAACTTGGATATTTTCTTCTGAAAGTGAGGCATGTTTAGATTTATTTGATGACTGACATCCTCAGACAGGCTTTCAGAACTGAATGTGTTCACGCTATAAAATGCAAATGCTCATACTGAATTTTATTCACTCAAATAATTTGGATATAAAAAGGGAGCTCTTACTATATTAACAACAAAAAAATCTTCCATTTTGGGCCTCACTTGTAATTTCTTTGCCAGCAAACTCCCAGGTGCATATTTGAAGCCAAGTCTATTACTTACAGCAATATCAGTATTTCGTTAAAGCAAACTTCATAGAATTCATGCAACATCCTTTTTCCCCTGTAGAAATGCTGGGATTACTTCTTTAAGGAATAAACAAAAGTTGTTCCTGTACTGCAAAATGACATATTGTTAAGGAATTGTGCAGAGTAACCTCTGGGCCCTGAAGGTTTGCACAGTCCACCGTAATGTTGCAGTAGATATGAGTAATGGTTCAGTCAATACACAGATACGTTAAAGTGTATAAAAGTAGTTTACTTAAAGAGATAGCACAGTCCAAATAACAGTCCGAATCATACACGTTCTATCAGTCAGTATTCAGAAGTACAGCAGGCTTCTTACCAGCCTTTCTTTGTCTTAGTCAGCAAACAAAGATTCTCTACTATCACAGATAGCTAGCTACACACAGAGCTTACAGACACGAAGTCACTCAGTAATGAATCAGCAAAAGAGAGAGAGCTAACCATGTTCTCTAGCTCCCTCTTATGGCCGTTACTGCCAGTCAGAATGCACCAATGCATTTAAAGCAATATTACATATATACATTAAACAGTGATTTGTGGCTTGTTTATATTAACCAACCCAACCGTTTGGACAGAGTCCTAACACATGCTGCATATATGGGGGATTTGAATGTCAAGGGGAAAAGCCTAGCCAAATCTCTTTGGGATTGGCCAGAAAATCCACAACCTAAGACTTTGAATTCTTATCTCAAACTTATCTTTGTCAATTCCTTTTTAGTGTAGTAAATAGAGTCTAAATAGCTCATTTCGTAATATAAAACTAAATATTTATGTGTGATTAAAATGCAGAGCATTAAATAGGTCATGTAGGAATTATTAAAGAAAACACTTTTTATTATTTGTTTAGAATTTTCTTTCTAACTTTTGTGAAATAGAACTTTGATCAAATGGGTTTATGTTCAGATTAGAGCATTTTCTTTACAAGCTTGAGTTCAGCACATTTTTTAAATATATATATTTCCAGCATCAGATGTTACACAATAAACTGCAATCTGTTATGTAAACTCTCGCAACTTTCAAGGAATTACTTTGTAAGCTTTATAATTCGTCATGATATTTAAACCCTTTTCAACTTTTACAATAGCAAAGGACTTCATTTCATGCTTTTTAAAAAATTTCTGATCATTTTATAGGAATAAAATTGTAACCAATGTTGATTTGCATTTATCTGAAATTTCTGGACATTTTCTTTTCTTCAGACTGGAAACTTCTTTGGTGAGATTGAAGGTGCAGTGATGAACAAATTGCTAATAATGGACTCATTTAAAAGGTAAGGATGTACACACCTATTTCTTCCTGCTAAAATGAGCATATGTATATATTATATACATCCAACAAATGCAAAGATTGGTTTGTGTATCTATCTTATGTATCTAATTGATCTTAATGTCCTGTATTTCAATACTTCTGTACTGGTGAAATCCCAAAATGAAGTACATCTTTGTAGCAAAATGCAGTCATCAGCTGTTATTCATAATTCCTTTAACATGCTTATTCTCCAGGATGATAGCCAAACCGATAGCCCCACCACACACAAATTAATAATCAAATTGCAGTTTCAGTAAATCTTTGTGATTTACTGAGCAGCGTGGTGGCCTAATGGTAGAGCTCTCACCTAACAATCAGGAGGCTGTGAGTTTGATCTTAGGTAGTAGCAGGTATTTCTCTCTCTCAGAAAATATCTGCTGTGAGCTACGCATAGGCATCAGGAAGGGCATCTGGCCAGTAAATGCTCAGCTCCATTCAATTGCCCTGAATCCATCCCAATGCAAGGGATTACACAGTCGTTAAAAGAAAAAAAAGTGGTTGTTCCCATATTTATCCTCCTTGTTTCAGTGCTGGGAAAGGATAGTCACATATTGAGACAGCATTTGTCTTTTATAAGAATGCAAGTGTGCATTAAAGTCAGCTGAAAGGCTAGGCCAATTCAAAAGAAACAAACTATTTGGCATTATACAGTAGTGAAGTAACTCTGTCTGATTTCATTCCTCATCTTTTCTCTACTATAAAATTATTTCCCCTCCCTCTCGATTTTATTCCCAAAACATCTTCCAAGATGGATTAGGCTAGGAAATAATTTGTGTGCAAGACTATCCAGTGATAGTTTAAGTGCTTCCAGAGCTCAAGTATCATTTTTAAATCAGTTCATTTTTAAACAAGTTACCAGGATTTCAACCATATTGAAGAAGAGCAACACTTACAGATGAGGCCTTGGGCTGGTAATTCACTACAAGAAAATGACTTGTTCTAATTTAATACTGCTTCTAATAAATTGCAACAAATCTCACAAGATTGGAACACTGCCTAGTAGCCATATAGTGAGGGAAAGAAACTAAAGTGAAAGTGGAATGATGGCTGTAAGAAAAAGTAACTATACTGTATGAAAAGATATTAAAAGTATAAATTAGTGTTCCAATAGAATGGATGGAATGTAAGGGGGGTGTAAAAAAAAAGAGGATAAGCTTCCTATTATGACACTGGACAGTACACAGTTTAAGTCATGAACTTACAAACAATATAAAAACAGAATCCAAGCATTAAAAAAGCAGAAGTCTGGAAAAATAACACTATTTCTAATAAACTGCTCATCTTGTTATGGGCTATGCCATTCACTCTAGCCCAAGGCTTGGAGGAACTGGGCTTTAAAAGCTTGTTTAAATAAGGACAGGGTAGGGACAATGAGATTTCAGAGGTTGCGGGGGAGAGGAGAGTGCTTCTAATAATATTAGAGATACGTTGGCTGGTGACATAAATGTGCATGTACAATTGCAAGATATATTTATGTATAAAACAATATTGCTGACAGGTCTTCCATAATGATAAGCTACACAATTCATGCTATTTATGCTGAGGCAAAGGGGCTTTGTGGGAATGGATGTGCTTAAAATGCAGATCCACCATCACTTAAGAAAACCGCACCTGGTAGGGACCCAAAAATTTGATCTATACTTGGAAAGACTTCAGTGGGCAAAGAATGAGATTTCCAGAACAATATACTCTCCCCCACTGGATATTCTCTCTGCCAGTGGAGGAAATATATAAAGCCAATCCAAATATCCTCCAATCAACAAACTGAGGGCAGGAGGAGGAGGGTGAGGATTAAGAGCAGTGATTCGTATTTACAAAATATTTCATGCTTTTTGTTAAATGTTCTGTCTGACAGGAATAAAGCAAAGAGACTATGTATAAAGTGCTGGTACCCATTTTTATAATTCTGATAGCTAATTTGGAATGGCTCATGGATTAAGCATTAATGCTTATAAAATTCCCAATATCAAAGTCAGCTGAGAACAGCTAAGCTCCATGTTGAAAACACCTTATAAAAAATGAGCTGGTGGTTTAAATACAAGGAGCTGGTTTTTGCCAAAAAATTTGAATTGTCAAATTATATAATTAGACAAAGCTTCCCAAAGACACTTGGGACAGTGAAACAGGTATAAATTTAATAAATAAAATAAAATAATTCATCTTACTTTTCCTGTGTAAAACTGATAGTGGCTGTTATGAAATAGAAAGTCAACCTTTTGTTGCATTTTCCACTCAGGTGAGGGATTATTTCAATCTAACTCAACTAAAGATGAGTCATACCAAACTAGACTGTAGGATTAGTCATATAGGAATTGTTCTAGAGATGTGCATTTGGGGAAAATGGGAAAGAAGGGAAGGCATTGAGAAGATCAGAGAAGGGATGGACTAATGGATCTGTCAGAGTTCCAAGTAATTGATCCATTGCAAGCAAAACTCCGAGGCAGGTAGATTCCTCAAGGAATAGCTTTATTGGAAATATATATTGGCACATATCTGGTGAAAACCCACTCAGAAGGGTCCCTCGGTTTTCACCTAATTAAAAGTGAAAGTTTCCCCCTCCAATCCCAAACAATGTCACATGGCCCAATCAAGGCAGCATCCGCTGATCTGGTGACATCACTCCTCCTTCCTCCGGCCAGGTGTAAGAACGTCCTTGGTTCCCAAGAGAAAGTATTTTATTTTGACTACACAACCCCAGCTAACTCTAATCCCCCCTCCCTATCCCTCAGCTCCAGTGTGGCAACACTGAAGCTCCAAGATGGCTTCAGGGTTGACATGGTCATGCTATTCTGGAACTTCAGTAGCACAAGATGGAGAGATAGAGGGAGATAGAGAATACTAGAAGTTAGGGATGTGGGTAAGCCAGAGAGCTAGACTCAGTCTGGACTTGGTTCCTTACTGCTGAGGCTACTTTGACGATGAAGGGAAGGGAAGATCAAAGTCAAGCAGTTTGGTAGAATAGGCCATACTGTGTGATGCTGAGGTAAGAAGGGAAGTGATAAGATAGTACTTATCAGCCTTTCCCTACCTGCCCCATTAAATTAGTCCAGAATCCATCCAGGTTTGTTTTTAAACCTCAGTCAATCCAAACTGGTTTGGTAGAACTATTGGTTCTGCCAAACTATAGGTTCCAAATAGATTGTATCAAGTAAGTGTGCTAATTTTTCAAGTTGAACTGTGAACCCCAGAAAATTATATTGAGAAGTAATTACATCATTCCACTTGGCATTCATGGTACATGATTGTTGATGTATGTCACTGTTGCCATATGGAATTCAGTATGTAAGTGACCATAATGGTGCAACAGATTATTAAGAATTGGCCATAATTTGCTTCCCCCCCCATATAGAATCATTGCTTTAGAAGAGGCCTTTTTGACCATTACATCGAATATTTTGCTCCATGCAGGAATTCAAGTTAAAAACTCTGTGATAGATTGTTGCCCATTATCTGCCCGGATAAGTGCCTGATTCCATTCCATGCAGCTCTTACTGTTAGGATTATTTTTTTTTAATCCTTTCAATGGGATTTTAAAATAATTTACTTGAAACTTGTCCTGGGTCTGCAGCAAAAGAAGTACTATAAGCAGTATAGCAGTATACAAAATTTATAAATTTTAGGGACTCAGAATCTTCCCATAACTACCACTGAGTAACCTTAGTCAGTATCTATATAGTTAGGAATAGTTTTTCCAGGAAGTTCCATCAGCTTTGACTGCAGAGAATTTAATATATACTTTGTATAATAAGTAGATATTGGACTTTACATAAAAACATGAATTACCATGCTTCATCAGATCAGGATCTATCTTTCTGAACTAAAGTTTTCCTGAATTTTCCTGAATTATAGTACTCAGCAATGGTAACCATTGTACATGCTGGCTAGGCTGCTTGTGGTTGAAATTTAAATGGTTTGGAGAGCCAGATGTCTACTCACTATTTACAGTGATAAACTCATTGTCCCTATAATAATTGTAGGATTGACGTTAAACTACAAAGGCAAACACAAATTAGATTCCTTCTAAAACATTTCCCTTTTATTTACAATCGCTTTAACATTTTTAATTTTAATTTTATTTTGACACCTTCATCTGTCTATATGGTTTATATAAAAGCATTATGCATTCTCAGTGGCCGTGCGTCTGTGTGTGTGTGTGTGTGTGTGTGTGTGTGTGTGTGTGTGTGTGTGAGAGAGAGAGAGAGAGAGAGAGAGAGAGAGAGATTGAGATTTGCCCCTGTAATAGTGTATTGGAGTCAAAGAATAAGTGGTAAATGTAGCCAGGAGGGCCTTTGCACAACTCCATCTGGTGCTCCAGTTGAGCCCCTTCCTGGATTGGAAGTCCCTTCAAATTGTCACTCATGTCCTAGACACAGACTTGTGCACTGCAACAGCAATATGCTGTTCATGGGTTCCTCTAAAAAGCCACTCAAAGCTGAGATCTTTGCTTCATGAGTGACATTGATTGCCAGTTTGGTTTGGGGTATAATTCAAGGTGTTGGTCATCACCTTCAGAGCACTGTATGGCCTAAGGCTAGGTTATTGCCTGTCTGTCATGTTTTCTGCATAGCTAGAAATGCCAGAAGAATTAATGCCTTCTGGGTTCCTTTGATTAAACAAGGGTCTATCAGGACCCAGCAATGATGCCTTTTCTATCCCTGGACTGCCCTCTAGAATGAAATCACCTCTGAAATCCATGTGCCCATCCTGTTAGTGTTTGGCATAGTCCTGAAGACCTGGTTGTCCTCGCAGGCATTGGGTTAGCGGAGCCACTTTTCAGATGTGTTTTCTTTTTGTTTGGATTCCATTTTGTTTTATTTTGCATTTTATTGTTTATCATATTGTGAGCTGCCCAAGGCTAGTGTGGAATTGAGTGGTGTCAACATTGAGTGAAGTAAATGCATAAAACAATTACAACAGAATACATATTTCCACTTGAACTCATGCACAAACAAAGCACCTTCTGCATTTTTAACTTGAGTTGCCACTAGGTGACATGGGCGGCATGCAAGTCTAATAAATAAATAGGCAAATAAAAATAAACAAAATCAAGAGTCAGACTTAACTCTTACAAACCTAATCCCAAACAAATTTCAGAATCAAAAATATTTACATCCCTGAATCATATCTTAGGTTCCCTTTCAGGAAGTTAAATACAACTCAATTCTAACAAGACCAAGTGCTGTGGGTTTTGGGGCTTCCCAGATTTGAAAGTATTTCATATCTGACTTTGGACGGGTGTGTGTGTGTGTGTGTGGCATTTCTCCATTCAAGGGTATGATGCAACTTGTAGATCCTACAGAAGTCACAGCTCCTGCAAAATGATGGGTGGCAGCTATGACTCTTAAGGCCTTTACACAACTTCATCTGGGACTTATTCTGACTGCACAAAACCAAGCCTTAAGAACAAATAAATACAAAGCCAGAGTTGAGATGACAGCAACATACAGCAAATGTTGTCTCTGCAAAGAAGCTGAAGAAACAGTGGACTCGCTAGTTAGTTGCTGCAAGATCACACATAATAGCTACAGAAAATGGCATGCAAAGTAACAACAATGGTGCACTGCAAGAAATACCATTTGCCTGAAAGCAAGAAATGGTGGGACCACAAAATGGTCAAAGTAATAGAAAATGAAGAAGTTAAAGTGCTCTGGGACTTTAGAATTCACACAAACAAACACCTGCAATGCAACACCCCAGACTTAACAATCATTGATAAGAAAGACAAAAGAGTCTAGATAGTGGATGTGGCAGTGCCTGGAGACAGCAGAATAAAAAAAAGAAGGAATGGAAGAAAATCACAAAATGAAAGACCTGCAAATAGAAGAAGAACGACTGCACCAAAAGAAAGCAAAGATAGTCCTAATATTAATTAGCATCTTGGATGTAATCCCAAAACATTTGGAGCATCACTTGAACACCATCAGCACTGACAAAATCACCATCAGTCAATTGCAAATGGCAGCTTTACTCAGAACAGCTTACATCCTGCAACTACACTTTTAATACCATCAAGCATAATATTTGCCTATCCCAGGTCCTTGGGAAAGACTCAGTAGGTGGATAAAAATGCCAAATCCAGTAAAAACATCTGGCTGACTGTGCAACCAGCCATAATAATAATATGCTCAAAGCAATGGGCTATTCTTAAAATATAAGGCACGTAGAAATTTTAAATGAAAAATAAATATATTTGTTTGATTGCAGGGCATTTTCTAAATTTAGTTACAACTAGTTCTGACAATAATTGTTCAGTAGCCCTTCAAAAGGAAATGAGGTAATGAAGTATATTTTTTTAAAAACTGCACTATGAAAGATTTTTTTTAAAGTGGCACACAGGCTACCCGGCCCGGAGCAAAATCCCTTTTTTTTCTTCCCCGTCTAAGGACAGACTCAGGCTTTTCTTGACAGCACAGATCTAGGAACAGGTGCATTCAGGCATTTGAGGATACAGGTGACAGGCGAATTTATGACAGGCAGACAGAAAGGGAAAAAAAGCTAATGACAGGAAAAAAAAAGTCCTCCACCTTTTCACGCATCAGACTCAAGGCTCATTTATAATGATATCCAGTTTTAAATTCTCAGTTTCCCCCCCCCCGGGCAGTGCTTGAAACCACTTTATTTGCGGTAGGCAGATTTTCCCCTCTATTCTTTTTGTAATGGAGTAATCTAATTTCAGGCTGTTTTCTTCTGATCCTTTGAGACCAGACTTCTTCTTGGAGCTGAGGCTGGGTCTCCACTCCTGATCATGCAGGAGCACTTATTTAATTTCTTGGAGCAGAGATGTCATCTCACTGCCAGGTTCCAGCAGGATGTGTTACGTCCGGAGAGCGAGCACGTGGCCAAGAAAAGCATCCCGATTGGTTCCGACTGACATCAACCGTCCGGCGGGAGAATAACGCTCCCTGATTGGTCCAGCCACTGACAGCTCAGTATAAAAGAGCTGTCAGTCCCTCAGAAGAGTGCTCGCTCTCCCAGGCTGTTAGCGAACCGAGCGAGTCACTGTTAGCGTGCCTTGTTGGCTAATAAACAGTTGTAAACTGTTACCCTGCCTCGCCTCCTTCTTATGCCTTGTTCAGCGAATTGAACAGGATGTGTCTCAGGAAGAAACCCAGGAGAAAAATGGAACAATCCTTTTGCATGACCCAGATTGATTACTATAATAATACATGGATTCCTTTCAGATTTAACCATTTTAATTTAATACATTGATGAAAACTTTAGTGAAGTCAAAATATTAATAATAGTTGTTAACATTAAGAGAACAACTAGTGTTAACACTGTCTTCAGGTAAAATAAGCATTATTAATATAGTCTAATAGTTAAGAATACAGTGTGCAAATTAATGAAATTTGTGCTAAAACAACACACAGAAGCTATGTAGATTCTCTCTCTCTCTCTCTCTCTCTCTCTCTCTCTCTCTCTCTCTCTCTCTCTCTCTCTCTCTCTCTTTCTCTCTCTCTCTCTCTCTCTCTCCCTCTCTCTCCCTCTCCCTCTCCCTCTCCCTCTCCCTCTCCCTCCCTCCCCTCTCTGTCATTGAATCATTTCTTAAAAGTGTTTTTGGAGGCCAAATCTCTGCCTATTTGTTTAAACAAAATTCTCTGTCTGTGTAATCACTTTCATGTAGTAATTTTCCAGGAAAAGAATATTTTTAGAAACTTGTATGAAGAAGTCCCATTATGTACCCTTCCAGACATTATCTAAACTAAGGATGGATAACAATCAGATTGTATTCTCCTGCACTGCATATGTTCTACCAGTCTCACCCCCAGATATTGGCAGCAAAATTATAGCATTTCAGTGGCACCTTTTTAATTGGTGCTCTATGTATTCAAAATTAAGACTGGAAATGGAGACAAACAGCTCCCATTCTTACTCTTAAATCCATATCCCAAATCCCCGAAAGAAAAGGGGGTTTTTTGAGCCAATTTCAGATCATTTTCCATGGTTTGGAAAGGTTTAAGGGTCAGGATGGCAGCAGAAAGCCTGTGGGGAGGCAAACAGTTCCATTTTCTGTCTTTAACCCTTTATCCAACCAAAAGCACAAAAAGCTGTCTAAAATCAGCCCAGAAAATGGAGGGTTAAGGGTAGGGATTGGAACAGTTTGTATCGCAGAGGTCTCCTGTTCCCATTCTACCCTTCAACCATTTAAAACATATAAACACTCTGGGGGAAAAATTGACCCACTCCTTTTGGAAAGTTAGGAAGCTGGTGAGCAAAACTAAGAGACTACACATGAAGTTGTCCAATATTGGACAAATTTTATGTTTATAAACTCCATGTTAGCACTGCCAGATTGGGTTATGAAAAATACTAAACATATATACTATCCAACAATAAAGTTGATGCTTTACTGAATGTCTTTCATTCAAATAAGTCTTGTGAATTTAAAGACTTTAGCAACCTAACTAGGCATTTAATGGGATATAAAATAGCAGTAGCTATTTAGACTTATATACTGCTTCACAGTGCTTTACAGCCCTCTCTAAGCAGTTTACAGAGTCAGCATATTGCTCCCAACAATCTGGGTCCTCATTTTACTGACCTCGGAAGGATGGAAGGCTGAGTCAACGTTGAGCTAGTGAGAATTGAACTGCTGACAATCGGCAGTCAACAGAATTAGCCTGCAATACCGCATTCTAACCCCTGCACCACCACAGCTCTAACAAATTATCTAAATGCCTAACAAATGCCAACAAACTATCTAAATATCTAACAAGCATTGCTTTACAAATATTGTTGTAACTTGTTGAGTTGCTAACAGAAGGGGAACTCATCAAATTTGCAGATGACACCAAGTTGGAAGGAATAGTCAATACTCCAGAAGATAGGTTCAAGATACAGAAGAATTTTGACAGATTGGAACACTGGGCCCTATCTAACAAAATGAAATTCAATTGGGAGAAAAGTAAGGTTCTACATTTAGGAACGAAAAACCAAATAGAAGAGGTGGTACCTAGCTCAATAGTAGTAATTGTGAGAGGGATCTTGGAGTCCTAGTGGACAATCACTTAAATATGAGCCAGCAGTGTTCTACAGCTGCCGAAACAGCCAACGCAGTCCCAGACTGCATTAACAGAGGGATAAAATCAAGATCACGTGAAGTATTAGTACCACTTGGAATCACTTCATCCAGTTTTGGTCGTCACAACATAAAAAAGATGTTGAGACTCTGGAAGTGCAGAGAAGAGCAACAAAGATTATTAGGGGACTGGAACAGTTGCAGGAATTGGGTATGTCTAGTCTAGTGAAAAGAAGTACCAGAGAGGGGGGGAATATATGATAGTGTTCCAATATTTGAGGGGCTGCCCCAAATAGGTCAACCTATTTTCCAAGGCACCAGAAGGCAAGACAAGAAGCAATGGTTAGAAATTAACCAAGGAGAGAAGCAACCTAGAACTAAGGAGAAATTTCCTGACAGTGAGAACAATTAATCAGTGGAACGACTTTCCTCCAGGCGTTGTGGGTATCAGTAATTCAAAACAATTAACATACTGTACATAATACTTCTTTCTCCTCCTATTTTCTGCACAATCACCTTGTGAGGTGGGTTGGGCTGAGAGAGAGTAACTGGCCCAAAGTCACCAAGCCAGCTTTATTTCTCTTTCTATTGATTGATTGTTGTGAGCTACCTGGGATCATTATCTGACATGTGGCAATATAAGTTTTGTAAATAAAATAAATAAAATGTTTCTGATTTTAACTAATTTTTCAATTATCTAGGAAACTGGAATATAAAATGTGCATTTTATAAACTACAGCACCTCAGCTGTTCAGTTTGTATGCTATTTGCTTTAAAAGTTGGGTACCTAATCATGACACAAACATGAATGGCAACATCTTTTTTTCTGCCATATTTCTACAACATTGCCTTCATCTTCTGCCCAGCCCATATGTGAGACAGTTCTTAGGTCTTCTAATGTTAAAACAGAATCTTGCTCCTTATGTCAACATTGTTCAAGGACAATCTCAAGGTGGGTAAAATCGAACCTGAATAATGCATACCTGTACATGAGGTACATCAAGTTTAAGCCTTCTGTATTTTAATTCTCATGAAAGCATGCGAGCCAATGACATAATAAGCGTTTTTAGAAAACAATGTGAACAATTTTGCTTATTCAGGGCAATTGAACTAAATATGTAATTCTGTTTAAAAGATTATGTCTTACAGCAACAAGATGCTGTCATTTTTGTTACCACGTGCCAAGCCAATTTATTTCTGCATTAAGTTCCTTTCATCTGATGTAGGCAAACAAAGCCCAATGCTACTCAATGCATTTAAATTACACATTCAGCTTGTTAGTGTTCAGATACTTTGGCTAAAACATTATAGTTAATTTGCATAGAATAAATATAATGTCATGACTGAATTGTTTTTGGTAACTGACCAAAGAGCAACTATGAGATTTGGAAAGCCAGATCTTTTTCATGGATTGCAAAGATACAAAACAGGCATGGTCAACAAAATGTTGGGGATTGGGATGATCAGATGATGCTGGATTCTCGCTAGCTTCAGTTAAACATAAAATAGCTAGGAAAAGATGGCACCAAAAGGCAGTCCAACTCAGTTCTGCTCTGCATTAGCCAGTTTGAATTTCTAAGTCTAAATCTACTGAACGTTTTTAGTATTCAACAGCTAATAGTGCCTGAGTCATCACATACATTTGTCTGCAATGCACCTCCTTTGATTGATACAACACCATCTTGCTGAGAAAATGTTAATAAGGTGGAGAAACCCATCAACTATGTGAAGATGTTTCTTCAATCACCTTGGCAAAAAGATTTTTGAATAAGAAATAAAAAGGAAACAACCTGTAGAGAAGCAGCATTTCTCCTTGATAAATGCTTTGGGACCAAATTCATAAATTGCTAAAAGAAGTTTGTCAGCACTTGGCTTTTCTTTATGGATAAAGATATAAAGATTATATAATATATAATATAAACATCACATTGAGACTGAAACAAGCATCACAACATTTTTCTCACACTACAGCCATAATATCATTGTTGCACTGCTTGGGAGAAGCCTGACAGAAATTACAATGGCTTCAAGGAGAGCTAGTTTGGTATAGTGGTTAAGGCATCAGGCTAAAAACCGGAAGACTGTGAGTTCTAATCCCACCTTAGGCACAAGGTCAACTTGGTGACCTTGAAGTAGTCACATTCTCTCAGCCATAGGAAAGAGGCAATGACAAACCACTTCTGAAAAACCTTGCCAAAAATTTGCAGGGACTTGTCCAGACAGTCTTTGAGAAACAGATATGGTTTAACGGGAAAAAAGGGTTACAAGAGCCTTCACCAGGACTGACTTCTTCCAAGTAATTTTGAATAGCAGCCTTCTAGCTTATGATATATTGATGGATCAAAAAAATCCTATTTGCTTAATTATTCTTCAGTCCATAGTATTTTAGGATCTCATTACAATCCTCAGGATACCGGTAGAGTTCTTTGTTCTTTGAGATTACCCAGAGGTTTTTAGACAATCAATATGACAAACCAATTCAAAGAAGAGAAAATTGTTTGAGATGATTTAGTGCCTTAACATTTAGCAGCATAAAATTAAGAATAAACCACAGGCAAGGTTGTTGCTGTTTTCATATTATGCATTTTCTGGAAACAAATTTTGGTTAGCCATTCTTGCTTGCTTATTCATTCATTCATTCAATTTGTGTTACCACACATCTCAAATTCGTGACTCTGGGCAGCAATGTAATTAAAACAAACACAAAGAACAATAAACAAAATGCAGATAACAGTAAAAACAAAAATAACCCAATTAAACCAAATTGAAACCACTATCCCCATTAAAACCCCATAAAAATGGGCTACACTCTAAAATAATGCAAAACATATGAAATGTGCTTTCTGATTCAGTTTTAATCTGGAATCAGCTATCAGAGAGCATCAAAGAGACAAGTGTATTTATATGAGCAGTGTTTCACATGCACAACCACATGACTCTGGGGAAAGGGGGAAGAAAAGAGGGAAAAAGAATAAGTCTTCACCATTCCATTCTTTCTTTCCCATTCTTTCTTCAAACATCTGAGAATAGATTAAAATTATCATATCACAGTGGAAGAGGGCTTGTCAAAATTGGGGAAGGTCTATCCTAAGTAATCTAAGCCAAGGGTCTCTATCCGCACACACACAATATCCAGGTAGCACACAAAACCATGACCCCCAGTCTATGGGGAGAAAATGTCATCCACGGAACTGGTCCCTGGCACCCAAAAGGTTGGGGGATGCTGATCTAAGTAACCTTTTCACTAGCCTCCTCTGTTTTTGGACATCAAATAGGCCTTTGGTTCTGGAAATACCTTAATAAATATATATAGTTGACAGCAAGCAACTTGCTAAATATAATCATTCAATTCACTGAAAAAAAACACTGTCTTTCATACTTACAAAGAGTATCCTAGATATCTATGGATCTAAACATACATAATTTTAGCTGGTTTTTTTTTTTTTCATCTCTTTATTTGCAATCAAGAGTTGGGTTTTATAATCATTTTTTTAAATTCACATTTAAATTACATTATTTTCTTTTACTATCCTGTATCTCATTTGTTTCTTCCCTTTTACATAAATATATAGAGAGAGAGACTGCAGGTGGATGTGTAACAGACTATTTTGAGGCATCAGATAGTACAAAATATTTTTTTTTAATCCCAGAAAAAATCAAATAACACCATTAGACATTCTAATATGTGTTCTTTAAATTATTTATAAGCACAAACCTATTTTAGTACTTTGGTACTTCAGTGTTACTGTTTTTAGAATTGCTAAAGGAGCAGAAACCAATACTTTAATTTTTAAATGCATATTTCTATTTTGTGAATCAGTTTAATAGTCACATTTTTCTGACAGTTTTATTCAATCCTTAGACTTACACATTTTTTCTTTACATTTTATTTTTTTAATCTGAGTGTGTATTAATTCTATAATCTAACCACTTCCTTTAAAAATGTTATTGCTATTTTTGCCTTGTGAGCAAGTCTTGTTGCATTTCACATTATTTTTCGGTTTATTTTTTTCCTTCTAGTCAAGCAGTTTTCTATTCTTCTCTATAGAATTACTCTGTATGACTACCAAGCCATGTGTAAAACAACCAAAGAGAGTAGCGATAGTGCCCACACTTTACTGGATGTAAGTATTCTTCTACTGCTTATTATTACATTGTCATTTATTTCTAATCCTATATATCCTTATCAAAGTATCAATAACCTTTATTCCTAGTGTGTTTATGGTGGCCAACAAAACATTATGGTAATTTTTTAAACTATTAGCTCACATGAATGTTGAAGACTTTTCAACATGTTTGCCCCTAATGTATGCTTGCATCCTGGATTTGTAAATTGCCTGTAAATACATAACTTTGTATAAGTACAGTAAGCATTTCATATATTGTGTGATTACATTTCCTAGAATAATACCTTTAATCACAATGGGATGTGTTTTGGAACAGATGCATAAAATTGTACCATAATCCTCATTTAGCTGGAAAATGGGGAATTTTAAAGACAATATTATATTTGTTTCTGGCCAACTTATAAAACATGAATATTTTAACAATAAATCATCAGTATAATCATTGTTGGATCAAAATTAAATCATTTAAAAAAATGATTTTTTAAAAAAACAACAACAAAAAGTGTTATAAAGTAGGAACAATTACTACTGATTCATTTGATTTATATCCCATTTCTCCTCTAGGACCTCAAGAAGGCTTATGTACCACTATCTTCTTTATTTCCTCACAAAAGTGTTATGTTGGGCTGAGAGTTAGATTGTGCTGAGAAATAATGACAAGAGCTTTCATGATCTTGAACCAGTGTCTCCCCAGTTGTAATCCACATATCACACTATTGATCTATAGGTTTTATGTTTATAATTAAATAAAGTAGTGGCCTAACTCTAACTTTCAAGAATTCTAATCAGGAATTTGTGATAAGAGACATGATTGATATAAAATGAAAAATCACTACCATGAATAGTAAGATGCACATACATATTCATCGAGGGAGGGAGGGAGGGAGGGAGGGAGGGAAGGAAGGAAGGAAGGAAGGAAGGAAGGAAGGAAATTCTAATTAAAAATTTGTGAAAAGTGACATGATTAAAAACACAAAAAAAATCAGGCCACCAAAAGGGCAGACATACATACATATTCATCGAGGGAGGGAGGGAGGGAGGGAGGGAAGGAAGGAAGGAAGGAAGGAAGGAAGGAAGGAAGGAAGGAAGGAAGGAAGGAAGGAAGGAAGGAAGGAAGGAAGGAAGGAAGGAAGGAACACTGTATTTATGTAATTTTAGCCCAATGTCATTCTTGCAATCTTCTGAAAAACATTTGATTGGGTACTGTTAGATATACTGTTAGTGCGATTCAGCAAATTTTTGCAAGCATTCACTAAATGCTTCTTAAATTTTCTAGTAATGAACAAATGAATTTACAATATGAGTTATATCTCATATAAAACAATATGGTTTATATCTCATCTATAGAAGTTTTTGAAACTTTCTAACCATTCTTGAGGTGATATCATGTCTGTCCTCATTTATTGTTATTTTGACCATTATGATTTTTGGATGATACTAGAAGATGCTGTAAATCAATGGTTATAGAATAAATTAGTCTGGGAAGTGATAGAAGTGATAAAAATTCAAGCAACATATTATTATTTTTGCCAATACTTATATCACACATAAACGTCACAATAATAACTGTGCTAAAATCATAGTATTTTATTCATTTGTAGAAATGTTAATGTATTTAAAACATGATGTACATCTGTCACTTAATATATAAATATTATACATTGTGGCTTTTTGATTAAGTAATTTGTTTGTCTTCAGCCTTACAAAGCTTTCTTTGCTGCAGTCAAATGGATGGTGACTGAACTTGTCTTGTAAGTAAAACTTGTTCTGATTTGAAGATCATACTTTTCCATCTTTCATTCTTCTTGTTGTACCAGTTGAGTAATTTATGTACACTTTCAAATCCTTAGTGTATAATTTTAGCAGTTTAAAAAGTACTTAAAGCCTTATGGATTTCACAGTAATCATTTCCAAAATATAAACTAATAATGCAATTCAATACATGCCTACTCAAAAGTAGAATCCTATTATTTTCAGTGTAGCTAACTCCTGGGTAATTCAAATATAGGATTGCAGCCTAAATTTATTACTGTGGTTGCACTTAGATGTGATATAAATATTTGGCTGATTCCAGTTCTGCTTGGGTGGGCTACTAATGTGTGTATTTTCTCAGAGGATCTTCTGTTGTTCTCTAATTTCTTAAGTGATTGCAGCCCTATGATTGGCATATTTGAAGTTCATGCAAGATCTAGTGGTGTTTTCCACATGATATAGAGCTCCTGTCAATTCATAATAGTTTTAAAGTAAAAATGGATTATATATTTGAGTGGTAATTTCTTTTGAATAACTGGGCCGCACCAGTAAAGCACAAAGGAGCTGTTTGGTGGAGAGTACAAATGGTGGGAGACATTGAACAATCTGTAATTGACCAGGCTTATTACTTTACAGGACGTAGATTTAAATGAGATTTCTCTTAGTGGCTGGAAGGGAATGTGTACGTTTGATTTATTGCAAACTAAATCTGCAAAATTCAAAATAAAATTGAACCTTGATGATGACTGTACAAAACAATATGGGTATTACAGGGTAAAGTTCAGAAAGTTTATTGCTTCTTGATTGATTGTTTATGATAACTGTTTTTCCTTTCAATCTGAACATTTAAAAGCTACTGCCATTGACTTTAGCCTTCAAATAAGCATGACTTGAAGCTGACAAATTTTCATGGGGAAGTTGTATTTTTGTATGAGAAGGTTTTATCATTTGCTGATAAAATCAGAAATAATATTTTACTGTTTATGAACCTATTGTGGGAATTTGGGATTTTGAGTACCCAAGATTGAATGTATGCATCATGGGTAAATTTTAATCCCACAATCAAAGTGTTCTCTTTACTGGAAAAATAGCTACTGCAGCTTGTCATGCACTAGAACAGTGATGGCAAACCTATGGCACGCGTGCCACAGGTGGCACGCGGAGCCATATCAGAGGGCACGCGAGGTGTTGCCCTATGTCAGCTCCAGCGCGCATGTGCGCATGTGCGCGCTGGCCAGCTGATTTTCGGCCTTGGGGAAGGCCATTTTGCCCTCCAGAGGCTTCAGGGAAGCGTCCTGAAGCCCCGGAGTGCAAAAAACGGCCCAACGGGAAAATCGGAAGTTCAGAAAAAGGCACTTCCGGGTTGCCGATGGGCTGTTTTTTGCACTCCGGAGGC
>QLTV01004090.1:1956188-1968115 GCA_003457575.1 Thermophis baileyi | reverse complement strand
GATTGCCCGTTGGGCCGTTTTTCACCGTCCCAGGCTTCAGTTAGGCCTTTGCGCATTCGCGGAGGGGGTGCATGCGCAGGGGGCAGGTGGGGAGGGTTGTGCGCATGCGTGGGGGGAGGGAATGGGTGTGGGCACGCGCGCGTGCTAGCGCGCGCGCGCACACCCCCTTTTGGCACCCGGACCAAAAAAGGTTCGCCATCACTGCACTAGAAAGTGCAATAAGGTATTTTTTTAAATAAAATTCTTGGCTACAGAACAGTCCAGCAGCGATACCAATTTCAACAGAATTTGAAGTTGTAAAATTAATTCAGCTGGGAGAAAATGTTCAACTATAGCAGACTATAGCTCATCATGAGCTTAGCTTGATGTCTGTTTTTTAACATGCTGGAAAAAAAGTATTACTGACAGTTAATGATATGAACATGCCGGATGTAATCAAATGATATTTTTTTGTGGCTTAGGTTTCTGGTGGAATTTAATCTATGCAATTGGTGGCATTCAGATCTTATAGCAAAGGGTAAGAATAATTTATATTAACAGATATATTAACACCTGTGTTATTTGCTTTTATAAGAAGTCAATATTCCACAAAGCTTGATGTACGACAGGAACCTCCAGTTTTCCTAGGTTTACGCACAAAAAAGAATTTATTTATTTATTTATTTTAGTTTGGAGTAGGACAGTTTAACAATATATTTTTTATCATAGAGACCTTTTCTAATACCGTACTACCTTAGTGATGTGATCATTACTGCATTGTGTTTATTTTTTTTCAAACACTGGGATTGCAGTAAACCAACAAGATTCTTGGAGATGATATGAAGCTTCTGACATTGCTAGAAAAGCATGGGAGATAAAGTCATTACAGTAGTCTTGCAGGAATCAATCCCAGTGCAAAAGTCTGTATTTCCACCCAGAGTTTTGCAGCTCCTGTGTAAATCCTATGCACCCAATAAATACATAATATGGGGAGAAGTTGTGAAAGAGAAAAAATGAATCCCTTCTCCCTAGTGGTGGACTTGTCCAATACAAGGAGCAAATTAAGTACATCCATTGGTTTTTTGTGGTTTAGGTTTCTGGTGGAATTTAATGTGTGCAATTGGTGACATTCATAAGTAAATGGCTAATATGGTTTTTGGATAGAGCAATTTTTTATGGCACACTGTACTGAAAAAAAAATCATCTTGGTGGCTTGTCAAGCAACACAAGGCACACTGTATCATCCGGCTCATTCCCCAGAGCCACTTGGTTGAGATAGACAATTATAGGAATTAAATAAATTTTGTTTAAAAAAAATGAAACCACTGTAATGTTCTTGCATGATTTACCAGTCTTATGGAAGAAGGAAAGGAAGCATTCCTAAGACCCAGTTGAAATTTTGCTCCCCTAGTGCCTGAGATTTAAATCATTTGCAATATAAACATATATGGGGAGCCAATTTGGTGTATTGATTAAGGCACAAGACTAGAAACTGGGAAACTATGTTCTAGTTCTAGTTGTACACTAGGTACAATGCCAGCTGGGTAACCTTGGGCCAGTCTGTCTGTCTGTCTCTCCCCCCCCCTCTCTCTCCTCCCCCCCAGGAAGCAGGCAATGGTCAACCACTTCTGAGATCTTGCCAAGAAAATAGCATCTTTATTTGATTATTGCAAATTATACTCTCTCACATTGTCCAGTGAAATGGTTTGCTATCCACAACTCTTTGTTTTGGAAGAATTAGAAATAAATATGTGTTGCGGCTATATAATTAACTTGCATCATTCTTTCCTTAAGGACACAGGTTTGCCATTACCTCAGTATACAATGATACTGCCTTTTAGAATTTACTTTACACTGGAAGCTGAGCACATAATTACACACATCACCTGCTCCCTTTTGTTAATTACTAGGAGGCTGCAAAGTACCCCCTCATCCTGATCACAAGAAAGGCATCATTTTAATGCAGTTGATGTTTATAGTCGATTGCATGAGCTGGCAGTCATAGGAGAGATGATTACCAGCACAGATCCAAAAAAACTAGAGAGCAAAATGTTTTATCCCATCCTAATGAGATTTATGAAATCAGCAGATAATACACCTTGAATCTTTCCTTTTCCTTTTTCTTTTTTGGCTGGGTTGGAGGAGGATGGTAATTCCTGAATATATCTTGCAAAACGGAAAGAAAGTATTCACAGTTATTTGCATCCTATTTTTACGTTGAAAAATTCAGTAAACAATATGTGGCATCTGTTAACCTCATAGGATCATAGGAATCCCAGATGTTAAGTTCAATAATTCTATGGTATCAGGTACTCCTTATCACTATACAAATAGACACAATTTGCAGGCATGGATATATGCTGGTTTCAAAGAAAACGTAAAATAAAACTTGAGGATGTGGGATTTTCTTTTAATTTTTCACCTTGACTTCAACTGAAAGAAATTTGGACTGAATCCAAACTTAAGTCATATTTAATATAGATCCACTGCAGTTAGTAAATGTTAAACTGGTTGGCACCAACCTGTACCATTGATTTTCATGTGTCTCCTCTGACAGAATTGTCATAATTGGTCATCAATATTTTAAATAATAGCTAACTAGGTAAGGGACATGGCGTCAGATGGTATGTACATTTGCATACTCTGTAGCCTTGCAATGTACACCAAAATAATAATAACAGCAATATATTATAAGTAACTGGATATCAAAACCACACACATTTAAACTAATAATATAAAAATAACCGGACAAAGTGGTGGGCAAAATGCAAAACTGCGGACCAGGCGATACGATGAGAATAAAGCAAAGAACAACGATAAGGAGAATATTAAAAATAATAGATTTAAAGCTTCTCCAAACAGGTTTAAGATAGGGAGGGGTAAGGTTAAGCAATTAAATAAGTTTGGCTTTTCAAACAGCATTGAGTAAACTATAAAGTTGTATTGCAAATACAAAGTATGGTATTAATACCACTCTTGTCAGCTGAATGATTCTATGGTATCAGGTACTCCTTATCACTATACAAATAGACACAATTTGCAGGCATGGATGTATGTTGGTTTTAAAGAAAACCTAAAATAAAACTTGAGGATGTGGGATTTTCTTTTAATTTTTCACCTTGACTTCAACTGAAAGAAATTTGGACTGGATCCAAATGTTACCAAACTGAGAACAATACTGCCATAATTTCCCATGGCTAACTAGGTGTTATTTTTAAAGAAGTAAGGGTGGGAAAGACTATGAAATACCCTTCAGTTCCACTAAGTACATCTATATTGTTGCTGATATGTTCACAAATGTTACATGTACTCATGTATGCAGTTACCACTGAATCAGTATCCCATGTCTTTCTTATGGCCAAACTATCATTAGAGTAAAGTCATGTATTATAAGAACATCCTTTAGTACATTTTGTCTTCTTATAAATGTCTTCTTTAATTATAAAATAAATCTTATGCATTACCAGCATAAATCACAGGGTGGCAGGAGCACTGTAATGATTTCACAAGGTCCAAAACATTGATACAGCATCTCACACCAAAGAACTGTAAATGAAGTTGTTATCAAAACCCTTCAGTCTCTCTTATTTTCTTTAGCTCAGCGATTGAAGCAAACCCTAGAGCCTTGTGACACTGAATATCCAGCTTTTGTTTCTGAACGCACAATCAAGGAGACCACAGGAAATATTTATTGCGACAACTGCTTCAAGTAAGTACTTAATTCTTTTTCCATGGAGTTGGTTGAAAAATTCTGAACTTCATGCTAATCTCATGGAAAACTGGCTCTTAGTATTACTCTAATCCCATCAGAATGGATAATATTTAGACTGTGATCCTCATAAATGTAATAAGTAAATCAGGTAAAGCCGTGTGACCTTAGTGCTTCATAAGAGCCCTTCCTTGGGATTCTGTCTGCTGCAGTTTCATAATCCAAAGAGTAAACAATGGCAAGACATACAAACTGAGTCACTGTTTTATCTGTTACATTAGCTGATCTTTTATTCAAACTATACAACCACAAATTTAGTCACAAGGGAAAAGACAGTCCAAGTGAAGGGGGAAGGTATATGAGGCCCCATTGATTATACTATATAGTAGGCATATCATCCAAATCTATTTGATGCATTCCTGTTTCCTCATACAGTAGAATTATAGTATCCATGATCAAGGAAATGTCATTTTGAGGCACTAAAACTGGTTCCGAAATTAGCAACATTTTGCTAATTTATGTTGGAATGACCTGGAAACTTGGCTTACCCTTTGTTCCAGGTTTGTAACCCAGCATAGACACATGTGTCATGATTAGAAAAAGGAACTGAAATATTCCGTTCTGATATACCAGAATTGTTGGTATATCACGTTAGAAGTCAAGGCAACAGACGTTTGACACCATTGTAAGTGGGAAAGTTTTGAGATGTTTGATGCAATCCTCCTTCTTTTGCACAGTTTCTTCTCAAAACTGGGAATATTTTATTTATTTATTATTTATTTTGTCAAGTGTGTATATGATTACAGACAAAGTATAAACCTGATTGTGAATATATAAGAAGTACAAGCATGGTTACGAGTACATGATATTTTACGAATACATGGGGACGTTAGGACAGGGACGGTAGGCACGCTGGTGCGCTTATGCACGCCCCTTACAGACCTCTTAGGAATGGGGTGAGGTCAATAGTAGACAGTCTAAGGTTAAAGTTTTGGGGGTTTGGGGAAGAAACTACAGAGTCAGGTAACGTATTCCAGGCATTGACCACTCTGTTGCTGAAGTTGAATTTTTTGCAATCAAGTTTGGAGCGGTTTACATTAAGTTTGATCTATTGTGAGCTCGTGTATTGTTGCGGTTGAAGCTGAAGTAGTCATTGACAGGTAGGACGTTGTAGCAGATAATTTTGTGTATTACACTTAGGTCAGATCAAAGGCGGCGTAGTTCTAAATTTTCTAGGCCCAAAATTTCAAGTCTGGTGGCATAAGGTATTCTGTTGCGAACAGAGGAGTGTAGTACTCTTCTCGTGAAATATCTCTGGACATTCTCAATTGTATTAATATTGATACAAGAGACAGATATTCACAAATCTATGCACAGAATTACATGGAGCTTAGGAGAAGAAAAACACTAGCTATTTATTTCCTTTTCTGGTTCTGAAGAGAGGAAAAGAATATTTTAGATATGGACACAGTGAAAACCGAGCCGGGAGGCAGGTTTAAGCTATACTTAATTGGTTGCTAATTCTCTGCATTTAGGTAATAGCCAAAAAGAGCAAGGTGATGATCTCTCTCTGTAAGCTCCAAACTCTCAGCACTATGAACATAACTATGTTTATAGTGTCTTGATACTTAAATAGACTGCAAATCAATCTCAAAGGCATTTTAAATGAGGTAGGAAGAGACTGGTCACCTGAACACCCTGCAGTAACTCCTCCTAGTTTAGTCAGAAGCAGATGACATTTATTAGCTAGTTTCTCCAGCAGTCAATTTTCCAGTCCCTTGGTAGATAAATTAGCTGCTGATGTAGTTACCAGATGTAGATACTTCTATCAGATTTTTGTACTTCAGTGTTTCAGAGCTGCACAGTGAATACATGAATCTTTGTGAAACTTTACACTTAAGAGAATTTCCTCACTAGATGATGTTTTATACATCCTAGTATCTTCTTTATTATTGGTTTCTGTCTTCCCCATTAGTGTTACATTTTGTACTTGTTAAGTTCAGTAATATTATAATGCTTGAAAATAAGAATAGGTTAATTTGACTGGCCGTCTCCACACACACACACAAAAAGTTGGTGAAAATTTGAAGTAACAATAATCAACCCACAGATTTTTATACTGTAAGATTAGGAATTATTTTTTTTTTTTTTTTACAAAGTTAAGAACAGGGAAAACATTTCAAATGTGATATCCTCATCATTTAATGCTTTGTGTATGATTATATAAAAAGGAACTGTAATTCAATATGGCCAGCTTTTCCCTATGTGAAATAAAAATATACCATTGATATTTTCAAAAGTATTTTCAAGTCAGGAAGTATACTTAGATTGAATCAGTAGGAAAAATGACTTTACTTAAAATTATGTAGTTTAAGAATAATAAATTGTGATAATTTTTCTCAGAAAATCATTTCATATTCCGTGGTAGAAATAAATCTTCTATGCTAATAATATGTTGATCTCAAGGCACCCATGATTTTTTTTCACAGCAAGGAATAGTAAACCAAAGAAATAAGTGCTAAAGACTCATGGGAACATTCTTCATGGTATAATTTATACAATTACTGTCATTTTCAATCAGCAAATGGTGACATAGGGCAGATTCTCAATGTTCTGCTTCTGACATCACAGTGTTTTTGCATAGCTTTGCTGGTTCTTTGTGGGGTGGGAAGTTACTTCCATTGAGAGAGAGAGAGAGAGAGAGAGAGAGAGAGAGAGAGAGAGAAAGAAAGAAAGAAAGAAAGAAAGAAAGAAAGAAAGAAAGAAAGAAAGAAAGAAAGAAAGAAAGAAAGAAAGAAAGAAAGAACTCACAAGCACTGTATCCAACAGTTAGGCTTCTCTATAAACATAAAATGTGGGAAATAGTGTTGCTGGAGGAGTTTAATCATAAAAAAGATTCCATAAATGGATCCTGAGGAGGTACAGTTACTGTTTGAGATTATACCACATCAGAGAGAACATGTTTAAATTGGCTCTGTGATTCAGATGTCACTTTTTTCTAAGTGTGTCTCACACAATGTTTTAATAATATAATCTGAAAGCCTTTGCAGATTTCTTTCTGCCTGTTCCAGCCTGAAAACTAATTTAAATAATATACTGTACATGTGGTAGATAAAGGAGGGGTGTGCAATAGCAAGACCCTACCCAATTTCCTGTAGGGACCTATTGCCCTATTAAATCTATGTAAGTGTGGTGTTCCCTTTTTGCCATGATCTTGAACTTGAATCATTGCAAGTCACTGCACGCAGAGCTGCCCTCGAAAGTGATACAAGAAGCTGAAGCTGGCAGAAATGCCATGCTTACCAGGAAAAAGCAAGCTACCATTTTGGGAATGGCTGTATTGGCTCCTGGAAAGATTATGGCTCCAGCTGAGAGTGCTAGTTATAAAGCTTTTTAAAATTTGCATTTTTATTACTTTCTAACTCTCTGCTACAGATAGATTTACCTATCTAATATTGTCAGCTCTACGATGTAGATCAGGTCAGGAAACCGACTCCACAAGAAGGCTAGACATATACTTTTCTGAGATAGTCTGTAGTAGCAGAATTTCACAAGTCGTCTTCAGCAGTTAAAGACACTAAGCTTGTTAGCTGGAAAGCTGAAAGCCCAGGTTTGAGACCCAAAAGCTGCGCAATAGGGTGAGCTCCTGTTCCTGCCTCAGCTCCTGCCCACCTAGCAGTTTGGAAGCATGCAAATGCAAGTAGATAAATAGGTACCACATTGGTGGGAAGGTAACAGCGTTCCAATGTGCCTTTGGTGTTTAGCCATGCTGGTCACATGATCACGGAAAATGTCTTCAGAGGACTCTGGCTCCCTCGGCCAAAAAAAAAAAAAAAAGAGCACCGCACCTTAAAGTCAGACACGACACAGAAACCTTTACCTTTACTCTTGTGTTTTATTTTCCCTTTCTTTTTTGTCCATTCAGTTGGGGAGGAACCAGCCTGAATCTCTTCCTAGCATATGTCCTTTTCCAGGGTTTAAGGAATGCTTCTGCCCTTCATGAAGCCATCTCCATGGCTCTCTACAAATGTGTCCTGACTGGGACAGCATTCAGTGGGTTTCCAATTTTGAAATGAAAAATGGATAGGGGTCCAAAAGCAGGTCTTCTTGGGCACAGAGCCTTTGATATGGAATAACCTTCCCACCCCAATGGTCAGTTTGGTCCCTTCCTAGTTGCCATCCCAACACAGTATTCAGGCAGTGTTCTACCAAAGAGGCTTCAATGAAGAGGGAGATGCTAGATCAGTGATGGCTAACCTTTTTGTCGTCACGTGCCGAAAGCGCGTGCGATAGTGCGCATCAGCACGCCCATGCGCCGGCACCCATAATGCAATGCGTGGGCGACCCCCCCACACACGCACCCCACCCCTGTGCATGTGCATGAGACCCTCCGCGTGCGTCCCGCCACCCCTTCCATGTGTGCGCTTCCTCCCGTGCTCCCCCCTCCCCCTGTGCATGTGCCCGCACCCCCTCACCCATTTTTTGGCTTCCAAGTTGGTGCAGGAGGCCTTCCAGGCCCAGAACAGGGCGCAGGGGGAGGCACATGCCCCCTGCACCCCATTTTGGGCCTGGAAAGCCTCCTGCACCAACCTGGAAGCCAAATTGGAGCGCAGGGGTGCCACACAAGGCCCCAAAATGCAATGCAAGCATCCCCGCGCATGCGCGCATGTGCCCCCCAGATGCACCCCACCCCCGCGCATGCGCAGCAGAGACCCGAAGACCAGCTGGCCGGCGGGAAACGCATGCGCAGTGGAGCTGGGCTGGGGCAATGGCTGGCATGCCCGCAGAGAGGGCTCTGCGTGTCACCTGTGGCACGTGTGCCATAGGTTCGCTATGACGGTGCTAGGTGATTGGAACCAGCTGCAAGCAGAACCTGGTTGTCCAGGGGTGAGATGATATTTAAGTTACTCAACTGCTTTCATTTGTGTTTTATTCTGTTGATTGTAAACCACCTTAAAATCTATAGGAACTAGATAACTCAGAGGTTTATCCAAACATCCAAACTGTAAATAAGTCCTTTGAGGAGGCATTGAAATTAATTTACATAGAAGCCATTGTTAACCTTCCACAAGTTCTCTTGCCATGTTTACATTATATGAATATCACTATTTTCTGTTCTTGGCTACAAACGTATGTCAAAAAGCCATTTGTACAAGATATAAAATGACCTCATCTCAATAAGCGTGATGAGTTGTAAGATTCTTCAGTGTGGAAGTAGACAACACACAATCAAATCCTGGAAATAATTAATCCACTTTTGGATGTGTAACACATGCGAGTTGGTTTCTTTCTTCTCTTTCTACTTGACAAAAATGCATTATTTGTACTTCATGAATTGCAGTGTTTACATTATTTTCCAAAATATAGGGGCCTTGGAGAATGTAGGAGCCTAAAAGAAAATAAGAATTATGTAGGAATGCCGTTTTGGTTATGATTTGGCAGGCATAATCAATAATTTTTGACATCCTATATCCCACTGATTATGAAATTAATCTTCTAGTTAAAAAGCAATTCAAAAGAAGTCAGGCTATATTTTTTGAACCTCTGTGCCTGTCAACAAGAATTAGAAAATTGGATATTGTTACAGTGCTTTTCACATTTTCCAGGAAGTGATTATTGACTCATTCATTTCAATTTTTAAAGATAGAAGTGTCTACAATAAACTGAAGAAGATAATGGGTCCAAATTATATTTATGAATTGTGAAATCCTAAACAGATTTACGTAGGAGTAAATTCAAATGAACTCCATGAAATTTATTGCTTGGTTACAGTTTCAAGATTGCAGCATCGGTCCACATGAAACTCCCAATAAGTTTCTTTTCATTTTTATTCAGGTTCATTGGATTTAACTTTAGGTGAATAGCATTTTGCTGTTGTTTAAAGAATTTCCGGTTCCTTTTGTAGCCTAATTGATGAAGGTTTGGTTTTTTTTATGTGCTTCTTTTTTAGAAGAAAAGAAAACATGCATATGCTGCCTCTTATCTAGCAGAACCTTGTAGTTTAAATAAATACATAACTGATTTAAAAATGGTGGAAGGAAAGAAAAGGAAGGGGCAATTTGGCAGTTTTCCTATCATGTTGAATATAGGTATAAAAAAGAAAACATCAAAGAAAAAAAAGGGAGTGAATATAACTACTTCAACTATGCGAGAGGTTAGAAGTTAATTGTGAAATATTTTATATATACAGTCCAGTGAGAATGGTTTGATTTACAAGCCTTTAAATCCCAGGGCCAAATTTTGTATTGCGTTAGCTCAGTTTTCTGGAGGGAAATGTTTTTGGCTGTTGCCTTTAGAGATAAGATTTGTGAGGTTCCATCTCAGGCCTCTGATTATCTATGCTTTTTTATAAGCTCAGGGTCCTTCAAAGGATTTGTGTTTAATTATTTCAAAATAATTCAGCTTTAGCGTTATACAGTATTCCAGTATTCTGGCAATATGCTTGTATGGTGAAGCTGTAAATGTAAAGGCAATACCTTCACAAAAATAAAAAATCACCTTATTTAAACCATCGACCAGAGCAATTTAATTCTTTCAAAACATCATTACCTGTTTAAGCCCTACATGGAATGGAATCAGGTCAGTCTGCAGGACAGGCTCCCCCTAAGGTTACCTGCTCAGCTCATCAGAGCAGGTAGCAGGTACTGGCTCCAAATCCCTTTCCTTAAACATTGCGACTTTGCAGGTCTTTGGAAGTGTAACTTTTCCATTGCAGCTCCTGACCTATGCAACACCATCCTCAGGGGTGGGTTCCTCCCGGTTCGGACCGGATCGCCCAAACTGTTAGCGACCCACTGGTGATGTCACGGTGATGTCACAGATCTGGTTCGGTCGATGCCAGTCCATGGGCGCCGCCATATTTTTTTTTTTGAATTTTTTCTGGGTTTTTTTCTTCTGCGCATGTGCAGAAGCCGAGTTTCCGGCACTGCACATGCGTCACCATGTTGTTTTCAACTTTTTTTCCACGAGGCGCAGCCACGCGGCGAGGGATGAAGCAACTTGCAGTGAGGTAAGTTAGAACCCACCCCTGCCCTTCACCTCTTCCCATGCCTGGGTGGGGGAAAAACACCTCAGGGCGCCCTGATCCATCTTCCCCAACCGGGAGGCTCGGCGCTCTCGGAGGACAATGTTTTGCCCAGCCTGGAAGTTACTTCCGAAGCGTGGAGAGGCTTCGCTTTTACAGGCAAATCGAATGGCGGGCAAGCCTGCAGGAGGCATAGCCAGAGCCACAGGCAACCGGAGCATGGGCAGCGGATCAGCTCGCTGCGGGCCTGGGATTCGGGGGCAGAGGTTTTGCTCCTTGGAGCCTTGGAGCAACTCCCGGCCCTTGCACAGTAAAGAAATACTTCTCATGATTGTGAGGCAATTAACAACTTCTTGCACGCTTTACTGTGCAAGGGCCGGGAGTTGCTCCGAGGAGCAAAACGTCCGCCCCCTGAATCCCAGGCGCCCAGACCCTGCCAGCTCACCAGCTTTTCACTCACTGGGGAGGAGAAAAAGCGAAGCCTCTCCGCACTTCAGAAGGAACTTCCAGGCTGGGCAAAACATTGTCCTCCACGAGCTCTGCCACTTGGGGAGAAACCTCGCCAGCAAAGAAGCACGGAGGTTACAGCCCATCTGCCCCACGAGCAAAGCGGGCGGCGTGAAGGAGACCCCTTGGCAGCAGCAGGTTGCACGGAGGAGGGCGCCGGGGGCGGGGGAACCCCTGCCCTCCCCTCACCTGCCCTCCGCGCATGAAGACGAACCGCCGCTTGCCTTGAACTCCTCGCCGCTCCCGCACTAATGCCCCGGCCCCGCTCAACCGCGCTTCTTTGCTGGTCCCGGTGCTGAAGCCAGGAAGGTGAAAGGGGGGGTGGCAACGGCGCTCCAGAACGGCACATGACAGGGGACACACCGATGCTGGGCCGGGCCACCCGCCCTCCCAGTCCCAGAGCACTTTCTTCCTTCACCCGACGCCGAGAAGAGAGAAAGAGAAAGAAAGAAAGAAAGAAAGAAAGAAAGAAAGAAAGAGGAAGGGAGACAAGAAAGAAAGAAAGACAGAGAGAAAGAGAGAGAAAGAGAAAGGAAAGAAGGAAAGGGAAGGGAAGGAGGAAAGGAGAAAGGAAGGGAAAGAAAGGAAGAAAGAAAAAGAAAGAAAGAAAGAGAAAGAAAAGGAAGGAAGAAAGAGAAAGAAAGAAAGAAAGAAAGAAAGAAAGAAAGAAAGAAAGAAAGAGAAAGAATAAAAAGATTCAAGTCAAAT
>QLTV01004090.1:1925294-1955725 GCA_003457575.1 Thermophis baileyi | reverse complement strand
CCGAAGCCATTTTCTTTAGATCTATCGCCTGCCACACTTTGTATTAGTTTAAAATGTATTCCTTGCTGTGGGAATTTGGGAGGGGCAGTTGCATGAGGGATGTCTGCATGTAGCCACAACAAATTCCTTCTAGATTGTCAAGGTCATCCTTTGTCCTGCACCTGAACAGAAGAAGGTGGAGTTCCAACCAAGCACCAGAGGATGAAGCAATGAAGATTGGTTCATGTGATGAACTTGGGGGAGTGGGGACAAAGTCTTTAACTTTCAACTGGGTGGAGAAACCCCGAAGGCTTCAGATTCGGGATTTCTCCCAGCCGTGCTGACATGGCTCTGTTAATAAATTGGCACTTAGAGGAATGCTTTGCCTCGGACTCTGATTTAATTCCAGATGCTATTCGGAACCCTGACAGTGTGCCTGTGTGTAATATGTACAGTATGTACACATATGGCATATATACATAGGATTAAATAGTATATTTTGGATGTTCAGTAGTAGTAAATAGATAGGGAAATTGTATCTCGTTGAGGCCTTTGAGGTGAGGCGAGGCCAGGCACCCTAACCCTAACGTGAGTGACGTCAAGTTGGCCATGCCCACCCAGTCACATGATCACCAAGCCACCCCAACCCAGTCACATGACTGCCAAGCCACTCCCACCCGGTCACATGATTGTTAAGCCACTCCCACAAAATTAAGCCATGCCCACAAAATTAAGCCACACCCACAGAGTGGTAGTAAAAAAAATTGGAACCCACCCCTGACCATCCTCCTTGAGATCCAACAACCCCCCCCCCTTTTAACCTTCCAGAGAGTATTTAAGACCTGGCTCCACTCCCAAGCATTGGGATAGGGTGAAGTCAGAGCAGAATGAGAATATTTTAGTCTGCATCAAGAAGTGTGGTTGTGGTACCAGATTTTTCTGTTCTTGGATATATTGTTTCTTTTGCTTTTATTGTTGCATACATTGTTTCATCCGTGGGTTGTAAGCCACCCAGACTTTGCTTTTAAGATGGGCAGCTATATAAATGTTTTTTTTAAATAAATTCAACATTTCCCTCACTAATCCCCCAACCCTTGGGCTAGCAGCTGCCACAATACTTACTCAATCTCCTACTCCCAAAGTAGGGCAAACCCAGGGCGCTAGCAGTCCAGCAGGCAGATCTCCAGAAAGTCAAATCTGGTAGCCAGCCAGGGGATCATCTTCCAAAATAAACTGGGCAGGCTCGAAGCGCTGTCAAAATAGTACTAGAAAATATTCCTATAATTTCTATTTTCTTAGTGTCTACTTTTCTCTAGTATTAAGCTTATAGTAACATGGCATCTTTGTGTCAACAAGATATTTTCTTTGTCATTTCTTCATCTGAAATTCCCTCATGAGTTGTCAAACCTGTACACATCTATCTGTATATGCTTGGATTTTTCTTTGATCAGTTGCGTCTGGATGGTTTCTTAAAACCTAGGACTTAAATAAGCTTTGCAGTTCAAAGAAAACAGAAAAAAGTTCTTAAATGTATTTGTCCTTAACATACAAATAAGAATCTGAAATTTGATAGATTCTTTAAAGGAACACTGTATAAATTTCAAAAAACATCCACTCTAATTTGCAGGAAGAGGAAGGGAAATGTTTTCCCCCTTTACTAATCATAACTGTTTCTATCCCATAATAATTGTTGTCAAAACCACGCCAATCCTCAAAGCTCCATCTTATTTGCCCCTACAATTTGAACAAGATAATTTGTATTAACATTGGTCCAGCTCACCTATTGGTACCCAATGGGAATTTTTTAAGAAATGTAGAAACATTAATTTTTAATTATTGTGCAAAGTATTTTGATATGCACAAACTTCACATCATTATAATGGACGGTTGTAGCTAATCAAGTCATATGCTGTCAGCTTTTGATTAAAATGAGTAATCGGGTAAGCAATCAGATGTTGAAAGGAGAATTTGAAGGAATTTGAAGATATTCACAAGGACTTGACTGATTAGTGCAGCTGATTGATTTTTGACTAGTTGTTCCTGAGGGCTGTTGATAGCCCATTGTTTGTAAATGAAGCATTAATTCCTGTCTAGCTAGTTGTGGCAGCTTCAGGGTCAAATATAAAGGGGCCACTTTTCAGAGAGTAAACTGGATGTTTGGTAGAAGAGGTCAGTGGTGGTCCTCCTCCTCTTCCTCCTCTTCCTCCTAGGACAGGTGTCAGCAACCTGCGGCTCCAGAGCTGCATGCGGCTCTTTGGGCCCTCTGCTGTGGCTCCCTGTCAAGTGATCCCACCACTGGCTGGCCCCGCCCTTCGCCCTCCCCTCCCAGTCACTCCTCACCTGGCCTGAGAAGGTAAGGGCGACGGTTGGGGATGGAGAAGTGGCCAGGGCAGAGACAGAGAGATACAGAGAGAGGGGGGGAGAGAGAGAGACATAGAGAGATACAGAGAGAGGGGGGAAGAGAGGGAGGGGAGAGAGAGAGAGAGAGAGAGAGAGAGAGAGAGAGAGAGAGAAGGGTTTTGTGGTTCCCAGTGTTTTTTAACAACTGGTTCTCTGCCCTAATGACCGGCTGGGTAGGCGTAGCTTGGGGGTCATGTGACTGGTGGAAGAGAGTGATGTTCAGTTGGCCACGCCCACCCAGGTTTTGTGGCTCCCAGTGTTTTCTTTTCTGTGGGAAACGGGTCCAAATGGCTCTTTGAGTGTTTAAGGTTGCAGACCCCTGTCCTAGGAGATAGAGAAAACCCCTGTCCTAGGAGATAGAGAAAACTATTGTAGCATTATGGCTGTAGATTGTTTGTGCAATGTTTGCTTTTGAAGACAAGAACTACACATGTTGCAAGTGCAGGCAGGTTATCCTTCTTGAAAAGAAAAATAAATGGCTAGAGGTAAACCTATCTCCATTCCAGCTTATCAATGGAGATAAGAAATTCTTGGATTGAACATAGGAAGTGCTTACAAGGAAACAACAATGCCAAGACATCTTCCTGCATAAATAGATGAAGGAATGTGTCACAAAAGTCGAAAGACCTCTTTTCCTTTGAAGCCCCAAACAGATGCAGAACCTTATTGTATGTAATGTTTTTTGACTCCTAAACAAAGAAAGGATGAGGCCACAAGCCTCATAGATTGAGGAGAAGACTGTTTGGGTTTTGTGGAAAGAACAACTCCTACCTCTGCCCAGAAGAAAGGAAAGCCATGGTTGGTAGTGATTCCCTACTAAAACAGACTGATGCAGTAATCTTTTGAACTCACATTCAAGATACTATGGAAAGCTTTCCAACCACTAGGAAATAAATAACCTGGGTGAGAGGTTAAAAAATATGAAGGTCAAGTTTGTGAACATCACAAAGTTAAGGGATTAGCAAAGTCCTTCATTTAGTAAGGAAAATGCAAAGGCATGAGTGTATGATAGAGGAGGCTATAATAGGTAATAATACATGGAAAAAAGATCTGAAACTCTTGTTAGATCACAAGTGGTTAAATTTTTAAAAACTATTTTTTAAAAAACTAAATGAAGTTCTAGGCTGCATCAACAGAAATAAAGTATCAGAACCAAGAGGGGTCATTTCCCCTCTCTATTCTGCTTTGGTCAGACCACATTTGGAATATTACATCCAGTTTTGGACTCCTCACATAGACAAAGTGGAGAATGCCATTAAATTGCATTCAAAATCAACTGTTAATTGATTCAGCTTGCAAAGCAGCGATGATCCATGAATATAACACAAGGCACCCATTACTGTCTACACCTCTGCACTTTGGACCTGTAGTATGCATTACAGTAGTCCAGTTGTGAAGTGACTAGGAAATAAATTACCAACTGAAGAGCCTCCCAGTCGAGGAACATACAGCTGACACCTGTGCAAAACAATCCAGATGCAAGAGCTCTTCAAGCTATGAGTCCAGAAGGGCCTTCAAATTGCATACTGGTTTGAATGGGGAAATGCAACACATCTATGACCATCTCAAAAGTCAGGGACCCAAGCACTCAGTCTAGTCTACTGCAATCCAATGCAGTCAGGAAGGATAATGTGATTGAGGGTATTGAAAATTGCTAAGTAATCAAAGAAAGCAATGATGGATATACCACCCCATCCTGTCCTGCCAAATGCCATCAACAAGCACCACTAATGCTGTCTCAGTTGTGTACCCTAACCTGCACAGTACCTGACTGAAAAGGGCCGCCTTGGTTTAGAAGATATTCAATGTCTTTTCCAAACTATGATCTAATCAAGGGGTGTCCAATCCTGGCAACTTTAAGACTTGTGGACCTCAAGACCCAAAATTCCCCAGCCAGCATGGGAATTGAAGTCCATAATAGCCCAGGTGGCGCAGTGGTTAGAGTGCAGCACTGCAGGCTACTTCAGCTGACTGCTAGCTGCAGTTTGGCGGTTCAAATCTCACCGGCTCAAGGTTGACTCAGCCTTCCATCCTTCTGAGGTGGGTAAAATGAGGACCCAGATTGTTGGGGGCAATATGCTAACTCTGTAAACCGCTTAGAGAGGGTTGTAAAAGCACTATGAAGCGGTATATAAGTCTAAGTGCTATTGCTATAATCTTAAAGTCGCCAAGGTTGGACACCCCTGATTTAATCCATTACATAAACTCAGATTTCTGGAGTGGCCTGCAGAACATACTCTTGCTGTAAATCAGAGTGCTAATTTCCAGCATCTTTATTTCTAAGACTAGCATAGCCATAGGCATTGTCATCTTGGAAAATAAAAATGACAAATAGCTATGGCTCAGTACTTTGCTGAAAATTTGCTGCCGCCAGAGTCCCTAGGGAGTTGGGCGGCATAGAAATGCAAATAAAAGTTAAAGTTAAAAATGCACCCATGTATCCAGAAAAATAGGGAAAAAATAAATTAAAAATAAAATTGTAAAGCTAGGGAGCTTTCTCACCAGTTTGCTTTCTGTTAAAGGGATATCTTATAACTAACCGTAATAACTTCGTTTTGAGGATGTGCCACCAACCCTAACCCTAAAGTATTCTGCACATTTACATTTCTAAATATGCCCACCTGATCCAAACGTTCCTTTATAGAGATGGTATTGAGTACTGTACACTCAGTTGTGAGCTGGATTCAAGTCCATCTGATTTGTGTCCACCATTCTAAACTTTTCCTTGCATTCCCCATCATCCCACAAATATAAAGTTTAGCCTTAAAGACATCAGTCAGTGGACCCAGGAAATAATTGAATATTAAACAGGAGCCATAAAAAGTTATAAAATCTATTAATTTTAGCAGAGAATGAGCGTGTTGGTGGGCACATGCCCAAGGAAGTATTTGGCCCAATAAAGAAGATACCTAAGTTGCTTCTTTATTTTTGGTGAGCTCCCTTCAAAATCAGTCACCTATCTTGTCACAAGGAGCTTCCTGCTTAGTAAGTAAAAATAATTGCCAAATAATTTTGCAGAAATTTCCTTAATTTTATTTCCTGAGCTTTACTGGAATCAGATTAGAAAAATCTTTCTTTTTTTTCCAAGACTCACTTGGAAAAAATAGATAATTTCTGAACCAAGTACAAGGGAGCTCACCCATGACTAGTCCTGTTTCTCTTCCATCCAAAATCCATGACTAACTATATTCCTTCTTGAAAAATACTACTAAAATGGAATTGCTGGAAAGTCTAATGTTTTCATTTGTAACACACCACAGAAAGGGTTTAAGTTAAAGATTATAGTTTACATAGGGAGGGGATCATTTTTAAACACAAGGTGACTATTATTGTCATAATATTTTCAGCTAGGTTGTTAGAAATACATGGGAGGAATTATTTGGATTAAGAAAACCGATTAAAATTGGAGTACATTTCAGCCAAATTTAGGAAGTCAAATGTTATTGTAAATTGGCTCTTATTTGGGCAAGGATTTAAACCAGGTAATAAATCTTTTCATCTATTAGCAGTGTTGAATTGATGAAATGCAAGAACACATAATTTTACAGCTTTTGCAATAATAATAGTGTTGCATGGCAAAGAGTGTGAGGTTTCAATAAGCATGTAACAGGCTTTCAACTACAAAACTACAAAATCTTAATTTTGGGAAAAAAAATATCTGGCCTGGTTAATTTGGGTTTGAAAACCTATTTGTTTCCACATTTACTAAAGTTCTATTTTTTAACATCCATAATTATAGTTTTGTAACATTTGTAAGAATTTTATGGAGAAATCCTAACAGACAAAATAAAATTTGTACTACTGTGAATGCATGGGGAAGTCTTAGCTGCATGGAGAAGTCTTAGCTGTTTGGATCTATCTCTAGATCCATTTTTTTTTTCAAGGAAATGATAGGATACTATATTTTCCCTGTGACCGACATATCTAATTTGTTCTCAGTGAATGCAGTGGAAAGGATAAAAATAGCAAACTCTCATTGTATTGCATAGCAGTAGAGAACTAGAGTAATTTTGCCAGCAGATAGTACAATATTGACTTTGTGTTCTAAAATATTTTTTAATTAGACATTACTCTGAAATCCTAGCTCAAATCTACCTTTTCTTTTGTAAAAGGCAGTTTAGCCAGGATACATTGATAGAAAAGTATAGAATAAAAAGCAGAAATTAGTTTTGATCATGTCCTAAATAATTCTGCTGCTCTATGAATTGAGGAAAGATTCATGTATTTCTCTGTTTAATATATTGAAAGGATTATTACAAAGAAATAGTACTTTGTAATGTATATTAGATGATCAACAGCACCTTGCTAGTAAAATAGGAGGAAAATATTAAAATTGGCCAGTACAGAGAAATTGTAAGAGTAATAGGCCAATTCTAAAGCATTTTTAGGTTCCTAAAACTAATTTCAGTCAAGAGACAAATGTTAACAACTCAACAGTCACCAGAATAATTCAATAATTCTTTTTTGCAGATGCTACTTCAAATGGAAAACCTTCATAATGAATATTCAGCATTAGACATTCTTTTGATTTTAAAACCAGTTATACAATTTATTAAAGGAATCCCAAATATCACTATTATTCCCATAGAAACTGCACAATATTTTTTTCTGCATTGCCTCACAGCAGTTTCCTTTCATCAAATGTTTTATCACTTTTATTTTTAAATTTATTCACCCTTCTGAAGGCCCCTTGTTTAGCCAAGTTTACCTACTTCCAAAATATTTTAAAATGTCCATAAAAATTATTTTGCGTTATCTTTGCCTTAACCATTCCTTATTCTCCTTAACTACATTGTTTGCAACTATATTTTTACTGTATACAGTACATAACATACAGTATCATTCTCTCATTCTCACTTTTTGCTTCAATCGTTTCCTTATATGCATTTCTTTTTTATCCACAATCACAATCAAATATATAAGAAGTGACTTAAAACGTGTATCACAAGTATAAACAAATTTAGTAACTCTTCACCCTCTCTAAAGTTATTCTTATCTATAAACAAATCAATTAAGCATCATCTTTTCAATCCTGGTGTCATCAGAAAATTCATAAAAAGTTGCTAGAAGTATCAACACATCTTATTTTAACCTTGATCAAATAAACTAGCTTTGCATTCTTTCTTTTTACTTCTAACAGGATTTATATTTAATTCATTCAAATCTTGTCATAGGATTTGACTTCATTTCTCCTTTTTCCTATTGCACAGAGTTCTTCAAGGCTTTAACAACCCTCTTTTTGTAAACCCAATAAGGAAAAAAAAATATCCAGGTCATTCTCTTGGTTTGTCATTTGTATTTTCCTTTTAAATTTATATTCTCTAGGACTGTCAGTTATAAATCCATTTTCAATGCCATTTGTATCCTGTCATATATATTTTTTCTTTTACATCTGACATTTCTTTAATAACAACTTTTGGACATAGTCCATCCATAGAAGCAGACATCATTACTGACATTGTTAATACTATGGCTACTATTTTCTGATTTCATTCTTCGAAAATCTCTTTCAATATTTTAATTGTTAGAACATTTGCACCACATCCTGCAGACTTGTATATCTTTCTTCTACCTAAAATCTTTAGTCCTCTCTAGTGTCCATTTTTGAAATCATGAAATTATTTGTGTTATGTTTTGTAAAAAGCAAAACAGGGTCTATTTCCCATTAGAAGGTGGCGAGGTGGCGCAGTGGTTAGAGTGCAGTACTGCAGGCTACTTCAGCTGACTGTTCAGCAGTTCAGCGGTTCAAATCTCACCGGCTCAAGGTTGACTCAGCCTTCCATCCTTCCGAGGTGGGTAAAATGAGGACCCAGATTGTTGGGGGCAATATGCTGACTCTGTGAACCGCTTAGAGAGTGCTGTAAAGCACTGTAAAGCGGTATATAAGTCTAAGTGCTATTGCTAGAAGCTTTTTTTAACTTTATAATTAAATTGAAAGTCTTATTATAAAAGTTTCAATAATTCCAATTTTATCTCGATGCTTAGTCCATTTATAACTTTTTAGAATCAAAATCTTATTTAGCTTTTTGTTGTTTATTTCAGATTTCAATTATTATTTTTTTCTTTCATTCAGGATGAAAGGCAGACTCACCTAGCATTTACAAAGTTACCATTCCAAAACTCTCTGCTAGCTTAAAAATAGTTAATGAGAATTTCCAAAAGTGCTTTGCTAGACAGGTTTGCAAGCTTAGTACCCTTGAAAAGACTCTGCCATGGACTCTGCAAGATGACTGACCTCATTGTCTCTCTGCACTTAAACCCATGGAAAGCTGCTGTCCTGTGATCTGTTTACAAAGAACAGCTGTCTGGAGCACAGGTAGATGATCCAAGGAACCACTTTATTCACCAGTTCCTTGGTTTTTAGCTGTGGTTGTCAACTCCACTTTGGCAGAGCCATCTTTGGTTCCGCTGAAGTCCATAACATCAGCCTCATTCAGATCTATTATCTTTCTCTAACCCTCACAGATACACAAGTATATCTTTTTAAAAGATTTCTCTCTCATTGCAAACTGCAGGACATGGAATAGCGAATTTAAATTACAGGAAGGCAGATTCCAATTGAACATTAGGAGGGAGAAAACCTGCCCTACAGTGGAACCAATTACCTAGAGAGGTAGGGGTTTTCCACTTCATTAGAGGTGTTCAAATAAAGGCTAGAAAACCATTTAAGGAAAATGTTTTCACTTGGATTCCTGACCCGGGCCCCTTCCAATATATGACTGGGTAATTATTATTGATCTGTTCAATTCCAGTTCCAGTCCCTGGTTAGCAGATAATGATCAGACTAGAAATAGCTTCTTCTTTCCCAGTTAAAACAAGCAAATTCAGTGCTCAGCAAAGCTGGGCCAGCTGGCTAAAAATATGCTTCCACTGCCTATTTCGAACATGAATTGTCCATAAGATATGTATCTATTCACTGAATTATGCTGAACTTCAACTACTGTCTTAATAATTTCTTTTGTTTTTAATTGCTTAAAACTGATCCATTCCCTCTTTTTTTTTTTATAGCCTAGCAATGTAGATGTAACATTCAATCAGGTTTTTTTTTTTAATGTGAATTAGAAATCTAGCCAGAAGTCTGGAAAATACATTAGGAGGATTGGAAACCAAAACAACAGATATCTGCATGTTGAACGGTTGAAGTTTGTTCCACTCCATTAGGGTTTGGGTTTTGCAACTGATAATTATGTGAGTAACAGATATTTGAATAGAGACTGTACATCATTTTCCACATTATGAATTGTGAATATATGTGTGTGCACTTTGTTTTGTGACTTAAACCAACAGGAAGAAAAATCAGAATGAGACAGCTGTGAGATGAAATCCCAGCATAACCACTAAAACTGCCAGAGAAAATAGAATGCTTGAGGTTAGCTACCTATCTAGATTATACTAGGGAAAGATTATTTCAACAGGTGCTAAAGAAATCTAACTAAACCAAAGAAATCTATGACCCCGACAGTTGTTCAGCCATTATAGTCATGATTCCAACAAGTACTTTGAGTTATTTGATGGTTTAGGTTCATGTCTGGGAGTTGCTTTACAAACTTGTTTTGCAATAGCATACTTCTTCCTCCCTTACATCAATATCTAGTACCAAAACTCATGTTGTCATGACCTTTAACTCACTGAAATGGTGCATCATAGGGCAACAATATTTGAACCAAGGTACCTCAGAATGGAGTAACTTATAGAATATGTCCAAAATCTGGACGAAGCTCCTGTTCCACTGCTCTTTTGCCCACTCATGGTCATTCTGTTTCTCTGTTTAGGTAAGGAAATATTTCTGAAATGATGATCCAAACAAGCATGGGTTGTGCAAATGAATTGCTTTTGTAATACATATCCTTGAAGGTACTCATCATGAGTAAAAACCCAGAAGATTGAGCAAATGTACAGATTATCTGTCATACACTTCTTTATTATTGCTCAAAAGAGAATAGATCCATTTATATCATTTGTTGCCAAATATTATGGAAATCTGTGTCCTTTTCTTTTCCTGCTGACATCTTTCCTCTTATTTTGAATTCCTTGAACTAGTATTAGAATGACCTTGGTTAACCCACATTTTGGTACTATATTCAGACAGTGGTTTGCAGTGAAGATAATTATCAGTTTTTACGACTTCCAAAGTGTTAATCTGAATCCTGAAGGATCTAAATCATTGCTATTTTCCAAGGACTACTTGTTCTTGTTTAGAATTGCTCCTTGCTGGTTTCGATGATTAAAAAAAAAAAAAAACTGTGACAGTCTCCTTTTTTAATAAGGTGATGTAGATGGATACAAGAGATTCTCCACCACATCATACTTGAGTGGATCATTTTTCTAGTGCAGAAGTTTCTAACAAGTTTTTTTATCCATTGAATTTTTTCAGAATTGATTTTCTGTGATGACATTATGTGAAAACCTAGCTGTCTGGAGGAGACTGTAGTGCTGGGAAAGGTGAAAGGAAAGAGCAGGACAACTATCAGCAAGGTGGATGCATTCAATTACAGTCATGATGGAAGCACTGTTGGAAGACCTGAAAGACTAGGTTAGGGACAGGTCATCATGAAGAAAATCTATTTGGTCACTAAGAGCCAGCAATGCCTTAATGGCATATAATCAATCTATAAATCAATTTGGTGTAGTGATGAAGGTGGTAGCCTAGAAACCAGAAGACTAGGCCTTCTTTTGACTGGTGACTTCTCAGTCCAACTCATCTCACAGGAAAGTTGTTGTGGAGAAAATGGGAAGCAAGAGGTATATTCTCCACCTTGAGTTGACCAGCACCCACAATATTGACCATGCTGAAAAAGTTGAAGTTCAGAAACGTATTGTAGACTGCATGTTTCCCATCCATCCTCTCTTAATTTAAATCCTTTGCATATTATTGAAAATATCTGGGAATAACAACCTGGACAAAAGGAGAACTTTTTTTTTTTTGATGAATTACACCAGGGCTGTCAAACTCAAGGCCCGGGGGCCGGATCCGGCCTGCGGGGTGCTTAGATCTGGCCCGCGGAGCTGTCCTGGAAACAGCAAGACTGGCCCGCGGTGCCTCTGCTAGCGAAAACGGAGCTCGGGAGCCCATTTTCTCTGGCAGAGCGCTCGGGCCACCACAGGCACGCTGATACGAGTGACGTCGAGCTGGCCACACCCATCCTGGCCACGTCCACTCTGGCCCCCTGAGGTCAAACACAACTCTAATGAGGCCCTCAATGAAATCAAGTTTGACACCCGTGAATTACACAGTGGAGACTATAGCAATAGCAATAGCACTTAGACTTATATACCGCTTTACAGTGCTTTACAGCCCTCTCTAAGCGGTTCACAGAGTCAGCATATTGCCCCCAACAATCTGGGTCCTCATTTTTACCCACCTCGGAAGGATGGAAGGCTGAGTCAACCTTGAGCCGGTGAGATTTGAACCACCGAACTGCAGCTAGCAGTCAGCTGAAGTAGCCTGCAGTGCTGCTCTCTAACCACTGCGCCACCTCGGCTCTATAGACATCACTACACTAACTATATCTTTCTTATACAACTGATAGTATAATTTAATCCTTTGCGTATGAATGAAAATGGAATTGACTTTGTACATAACTCAGACATTGACATGACATTTTTGTGCCTAATTAGGCTACAGGAATGGAGAAGCAGCCAACACTTCATTAAATTATGCACAGATGGAATCTAAGATAAGAATGTCTGAAAACGCACTACTATATTCATTCAGAGAAGGCCTGAATGATCTGTGTGTGGTCTTTTTATATTGTAATGCCAAAAAAGTTCTCTCATCCTCAGATTTATTAGTGTTGGGCAAATAAACATATTATTATTGTAATAGGGGTGTTCAGAGTATGCTGTATTTGATTTATTTTATAGTTGCCAGCATATAATTGCACCTATTTCTCCCCATTGATCCTGGTTGTAATTGTTGTCTTTATTTCCCTTTTTATTATTTTATGTTGCTAATCATTGACCAAATAAATAAATAAGTAAAGCTATCTTAGGAAGGAATAAGTGAATAAACCTAAGCTAAGATGCTGATGGCTTGTCAGAATAATGGCGGGAATCCAATTCATTAGTGTTTGTGACCCTAAATTGTTACCTGGGATTGATTGTATCCAGATGCATAATGTCTAATGGGTCAGGGAAGATATATGCACCTTACTGAAGCAAACCATACTAGGCAGAGGTGAGAGTTGTTCCTGTTTATGTGCTGATGTTTGTTGTTTGTCTTTGCATATATGAAACTCTGGAGAAAAAACTCAGTTGAACAACTCTGGGGTTAAGGATCGAAGATCCATATATTTGTCTTTTGAGTCCTTATTCTCATACAAAACACAGATTTTAAAGCAACATGTGCAAAAAAAACCCTTTTTTGGGAAAGATTGCTAAACCTTGGAAAGAAATGTTAAACAGTAAGATAAATTGCCGTGTGTTTTTTGTTTCTTTAAAACAATCACAGATATATAAGGAAATGGAATGCAATTAATTCTTGAATGAACCCAGGTGAAACTGATGTGGACCAGAAATAACAAGAGCCATCCCTCCCTGTCTTTAAAGCTGTACTAGTCAGGAATCTGGATGGAATAATAAGTGATTTTGTAGGCGATTTAAAAGATTTTTAAAATAGGTTTCTTCTAAGCTGAATAGCTGACCGAGATGCCCTTTTGAAAAGGGAATACCCAGTAAAACCACATTCTCACTAAGATTGCCAGGATCAGATTCTTTCTAGAGCACTATGCACATATAATTGAAAATATATTCCAAGAAAGCAAGATTCTCCAATGTACCTCCGATGTACCTTTGACAAAGCAGGAAGTTGCTTAAAAGCATATCCCACAAGCTGGAGGAGCTTGTACCCCTTCTGGTTCCTTCATATGGGTAAAGTCAGCGTTGCCTTATCTGGTGCCTTCCAGGAGTTGGCTTGTGCTGATAGGGATTGGATCAGTTATCCCATATATAACTTTAACATAATATATTATTAAGTCATTATAGTTCATCCACAGCACAGGCAGTTTGGGACAAAATGTCTCCTGATCAGTGTCATTTATGTTAGATTTCCTCCTATGTTTAAATGTCCCTGGGAACACTTCCAAATACGGGGCAGTCCACATCATTTAAGAGTCTAGCCAAATCTCTGGTGTTTAATCCCTTTTTATTCCCCCTCCCAAATTAACCACCTTCAAACGCCATGAGTAGTTCCAGCAAATGGTAACTCTGTCAATTGCTGGATACTGTCCCCTTCCAGGCATCTTATGAGCTAATTTTACATGCAAAGTTGCTATTGAAAATGCTACAACCTATGGGATTGGCTGATGGCCCTTCCTGAAAGGGGTACCCTGGAACTGTATTTTATTCCCCTGTGGATCAGATAAATATTTATAACTTTCTGAGATATCTTCATATTTAAAACATAGCTGTAATACTGTGTTAAGGAATGTTCCTCTTTTCCTTTTATTGGCCCCTTTCTCTTCCCTCCCCACAAATCCACAAAGCCACAGATGCTTCATTACACTGATGTCAGTTGTGCTACAAGGTCCAGCTGTTTGTAGACGTTGCTAGAAAGTTCAAACCTAGTGTGTTAGACTGTAAATGCACATTGTGTTTATCATCATCGTATTACAGATCCCAGTAAGTGTAATTTTAATGGGGGTTCAGTAAGTTTAAAAACCCCAAGAGCATTTAATCTTCCTCTTAGTGCTCTTTTAATTACAGTTTCCCCTGTTGTTTCTTTCCCAGAGCCAGTTCAAAGGATTCTGCCTCCCTTACAAATCTTCCCCCTCCTTCAGTTTTCTGTGATTTTTGGAAAAAGCAGAGCATTTTCTTAGTAAGACAATATGTATTTTAAGTAAAGACGTCTGAGTGGAAATATGCCTTTGTCCACATCTACACATCGTCAAGTCCTCATTTAACTTCATGCTTCCCTGCCAGACCACTGAAATCGTCTGTTCTGGATTCAGTGGTGTTATATGTCATGACATGTTACATGGAACTGATTTAAAGATTAATACAAAAATAGAGTCCTTTACTACATGCATAGGGAAGTGTCAGGACAGTAGCGTAAAAGAATATTGAACTACACTTCTGAAACATGTCATTATCTGCAAGGCCATCTTTTCAACCTGGAAAAGAATGACCTCAGAGGAGCTTTAGATATCAGATGAAGTGACTCAACTAATGATATATGCAACTTATCAGTGTGGGGGGGGGGCAGAATCTGTTTCAGCCTATTTATTATATGTAATAGTAAGATAGTAAGATCTTGTGGGGAAACAAAGTCATTTAAGGAAGAAGCCCATTCATAAAGCACTCAAAAAGTACTAAAGATGTGTTCCTCCAAATGGAACCCCTCACCCAAACTTGTGGACGCATGGAACCCTTTCAGTAATTATGTTCAGTTTGTAATTTACCCACTGCAAATGTGGAAAACATGGATTTGGAACTTGAATAATAAGGGCTACCTATTGTGCCAAAAAAACCTTATTCCAGAAATATGAAAATAATTATTTCAAAAAGATGTTTGTGATTAAACATCCTTATGGGTCAACACAGAGACTAATAATGCAGTTGTCTGCTTCAGATATATTCTAAAAGATCCCATTCCCTATCTCCTTGCCCTACACCATCCTTACTAAGAGAAGAGGAGGAATGTCTATAGAGATACTTAGTCATCCAGGTCATGGTTGTTCCAAGGTGCTTTCAAAAAGGTTTTTACCACTTCCAAAGTGCTAATCTGAATCTTGAAAGATCTAAATCAGGGGTGTCAAACTCACGTCATCACGGCGGCGTCACGTGATGTATCGGGACTTTTTTTCCCCTTCGCTAAACTGGGCATGGGCGTGGCCAGCACATGATGCATCCAGCCTGTGGGCCGGGAGTTTGACAGCCCTGATCTAAATCATTACTGTTTTCCAAGGACTATTTGTTCTTGTTTAGAATTGCTCACCTGCTGGTTACAAGAGGGTTAAAAAAAAAACCTGTGGACAGACACTCCTTTTTTCTACAGTGATGCAGATGGATACAAGAGATTCTCCACCACATCATTCAAAATATTCAAGTGGACCATTTTTCTACTACAACCAGGAGTTTCTAATAAGATTTTCTATCCACTGATTTTTTTTTAAATCTTTCTGGGATTTCTTAAAATTGATTTTCTGTGATGACATCATATGAAAACCTAGCTTTTTGAAAGCACCTATAGGAGGAGAAGAGGAACAAATCCTGTTCTGCTAAGCAAAGTTAATTCAAATAACATTGAAATGAACCCATGCTTGTATATCTGCATATCAGCATCAGGGGTTGGTAGGAGTCAATCTTGGCTGGATTGTGCTCGAATTTTAATATGTAGGATGAAATTTTGCAGAATAAAATTTATTTCATATTTAATTAGTAAAGAGGAAAAAAAGAGATAGGTAAGTAACTGCCTAAATTGGGTTAAATCAATCCATGTGCAGTATCAAGTTGCCACAAATAATTTTATTGTATTATTCTACAAATAATTATCTCAGAGGATGATGGAAATCAACATATAGTAATAAACACAGGTGAAGAATGAATCTTTCTATGTTTACTTCTCCTTCCAAGTTCTATAGGAACATGACATTTTGGCCCATGTTTGATTCTTCGTTAGTTTTCTCTTAGTGATTATTATATTAATTATTTATTCTTTGCCAACAGGTCCTTTGTTATCCAACAAATTCAAAATAGCAATCTCTTCATGGTAGTAGTAAGTAATGAATGTGACTGTGAGTCAGTTTCACCAATTACCATGGAACCAATAGAAATAAGGTATATCCTTTTCTTCTACAATGATGTTAATGTCATATGTTTGGATACAAACATTTAGCAAATAGTTAACTAGCAGTTAGTGAAACAATTTGGAATTAGTTAAAACTTAAATCAAGTGATGCTTTAATCCAACCTATTGTTTGTTCAATTATTGCAAATAAAATGAAAATACATGATGTGGAGCTCCAAATTTTGGATGTTAGTTAATTATGTAAACAAAGAGAATATCTTCAGGAGAAGTGAAGATATTAGAACATGGAGATGGAAAATTAGATAATCTTTCACAATAGCAGCACACCAAGAATATTTTTTTAGGAAATAACTTGCTTTCTTAATTTAACAATGCTTGCTTTATTAATGTCCAGATGACTATGCTAGCGTGCCAGAGGCAGAGAACAGGAGTGGATCGGTGGGGTAATACAACTATTGTCAGATAATACAAGTGTCAAATGTTGGCCTACAGTAGATGGCTTTTTTAATCACTTTGAATGTGACAAAATTCAGGATTTAAGCTATATCTTTAACTTCTGTGAACATAACGAATCCCTAAAATGTGAACGCTTAAAATCTCACAAGATTAGGAGACGTCCAGAATCTTGTCACGGATTTCATCCTGAGGTAAGTGCTTTATCCTAACGATAAAACAACTGCTTTCTTTCACTGGTCACACTTCCCTAATTGCATCCGTTTGCATTCTAACTCCATCAGTTTTTCAGTTTTTTCTATTTTTCCATTATCTCATCTTGGTCTGAATACTATATATTCAGAACTACATGGCCAAAATTATTTCTTTTGCCTTTGCTGTGAACATATGGTGTCTTTTTCAAATTCTTGCTGTATTTACATCTCTGCTTGTATTGCCTGATATTTCTCGGCCCATGGTCTTCATTTGCCAGCTACATCAATTCTGGTATCCAAAAAGTAATCTACTACTACAATACATTCTACCATTTTTACCTATTACTATTCCACATGCCCTCCAAAACATGTGTCTGCTGCCACATCTCTTCCTCACTTCCATCCTTCCTCAAAACCACTATTTTTTGTCTGTGAAACATTTCACACAACTCCCTAGTTCTCATGAGCTATCACAACAAAATTAGCAACTAAATCTAGGCATATGTATGTTAATAAGCTAGATTCAGGTTTTCCTGTAAACTTCACTACTGTTTTCCTCAGCTTCCGACTCTACTCCTTTCACTTAGCTGCCGATTATAATGATAATAATTAGCAGACTGCCCATTTTATACACGAATTTGTTCTCTATATCTAATGAACTTAACACTGTTAGAACACTTGAATATTTCAGAGTAAATCAGAAATACAGGGCAAGTAAGAATAAACAACTCAAGTGTAATGATCATACTGTAATTCAACAAGGCTGGGGACATGATAAACCATGTACTATTATCAATTGAATTCAAATTTTCCAAAAGTCTTAGCTAGGTTTAGATCAGGGGTGTCAAACTCGTGTCATCACAGTGTCGTCACGTGACGTATAGAGACTTTTCCCCCCTTCGCTAAACTGGGCGTGGCCAGTGCACAATGCATCCGGCCCGCGGGCCGTGAATTTGACACCCCTGGTTTAGATTGACTGTCCTTGCTCTCCTCCTTCATTGGAAAGCAGGTGGGTGGGGGATCAGGAAAAAAGGAAAACTGGATGGAAAGCATCAACAATAGGACAATTCTCTTTAGCTATGATTGGACAATTATTGATTGGGCAGCAGGGTTCCAAATGAATGGAAAGCATGACCCACGATCAAAGACTAGTGAGGCATCACCTCTAGCTAAAAGATGAGGTCAGTGCTTCTGCTGCAGTTCTTCATCTGTATAGATTGCTATAGTTCCATTTTGCAGACATACGAAAGAGGTACTGATGTGGCAAATCCTTAAGGAATGATAAGATTTTCCCTTTAGAAGTTTGAGAAGGAGCATGAAGCACACTGGAGAAATGGTTTCCCACTCCCAGCTTCTCACCAGCCTCTGCAGCTGTCTTTTATTAAAAAAAGAAAAAGAAAAACTGGGAAATTCCAAACTTAGAAAGTTCCAGATGATATGGTTAGGCATCAGAGGTATATCATTGGATTCAATGGTATTTTGGGCTATAGGTAATCCATGAAGCGGAATTAAATATTTCCGGTTTCTGGCCTTCATTTGTCTTGAAGAGGCACATACCGGTATTGTACAAGTCTTGATGATATTGTATCATATCTAAGCAACTGATGATTTCTAAAATGTCCCTGTATTTGAATTTTGTATCTGCATCTGTTATATTTCCTCTGACTCTCTCTCTATTGGGAAATATCTATGGAGATTGTCAGTCATCCATGTCATGGTTGTCCCAAAGGTGCTTTTTCAAAAGGCAACTGGACTTTGTTTTTCCTTGAAGACGTTTTGCTTCTCAATCCAAGAAGCTTCTTCGGTTCTGACTGAATAGTGGAAGATGGAAGGATTTATATCCCTTGCAGTCATCTGGTCATTAGCAATAGAATATAAATCCTTTCATCCTCCACCACTCAATCAGAACTGAAGAAGCTTCTTGGATGGGAAGCAAAACATTTTCAAGGAAAAATGAAGTCCAGTTGCCTTTTGAAAAAAACACCTTTGGGTCTATTGGTGATTATTGCTTTATTTATTGAAATACAATTATTTTTTCCCTTCATCTGTATTTATTTTATCTCTAGGAGAATGCTAGAGAATGTGGTGGTGTTTCAGGCCTGAGTGCTAAGCCTACTCTTCTTGTGCTATCTCTGCTGTGGGTCATTTTCTCAAGGTGACCCTGGCTGACCCCTGTTAAATCTATGGATAAACTGTGAACTGAGAAATGGTGCAACTAGAAGACATGAAATAAGTCAAAACATCAGCATTTCATGATTTTAAACAATGGGATGATATAAACTCTAAATTATGTAAATAAAAGACATTTATCTTTTTTTTTTTTTTGCACATCATGCAAATATGGATTTGCCATACAATAATCACCATTCATCAAGAACAGAGCCTCTTCAGTAGATAGATACAAATGGTCATTACTTTCAGCTTTACCCCATGGAAAACAATTTAAAACTCTGTACTTTTTAAATAAAGTATATTAAAATTGAAATGTTTTAGTGGATGATTTATCTGACATGGCCATTAATTGTATTTAACTATAAATAAATATTTTATTTATACTTATTTAAATATGTATGTGTTTATTTATGGGATCAGGGGAAGATATTAAGAGAAGATAACCCTGAGCATAATCAAATGGGTTTCAACTAGGTTTTAATAAAGATAAGTGGGATTCCGTAGCAGAAGAAGCAGATGGGGAAAAGAAGTTCATGATGGGAGAGAGTTCCTAAAGAAAGAGATGCTAAAAACATAATTGCAAACTATTCCAGTGAGGAGGGCAAAAAAATGGGGAATGTGGCATCCAGTGATGATACAGGGAAAAAAAGGAAAGGAAGTGTTAAGAATGTTAGGCTGTAAAGGAGAATTATACAGTCCAGAGTTTTAGAAGTGCTGTTTAGAAAGTGAAAGTTCAGAATAAGACCAGGTGAGTGAATAATAATTTTAAAAAGGGTTAAAAAAAGCTAATAAAAAGAAAAGAAAATAAAAGTCAATCTAGTAACTCTTCACTGAGGACAGCAAAATGCGAAAAGATAAATGTAGTGAGTATCAGAAGTCAGAATAGACTTGTCAAGAAAAAAAATCTTGCCACCCCAAAAGTATCTCAGTTTTTGATGGAGTGACTCTTTTTATTATATTGTGGGGACACTGGGCATATACTTTTAGCAAAGCTGTTATATCCCCATGACATTCTGATTGGCAAGTTAATTACATGTGGCTAGATGACATGACAAGTAAATGAATACCAACCTGGTTTTAAAGTTATACTCAAAGGATACTCATCAATGGTTCCTCATTAGATTGGACAGAAGTATCAAAGCAGGTGCCATAAGAATCAGTCTTCAGTTTTCTGCTCTTCAATATTTCCATTAATGGTTTGAATAAAAAGGTGAAAGGACTGCTCAAATTTCCAAAAATCACAAAATAGTTGGGATAATAGTTGAAAAGACAAGAATTAAACTTCAAAACAATCATGAAAGGAACAGAATGAAATATAATAGAAAAAGTGCAAAATTATTACTTATGAGCCAAAAACCAAAACCAAAACAACAACAAAAAAGAGAGATCAGTGTGGTATGGCTGCATAGAAAGTAAATGCAAGTTTAGAGAACATTAGCAATTGTACAGTTTCTAAATCTTGGAAAATAATTAAAGAAACAGGTTGAGATAAAGTCAATGAAGACAATCAAGAGACCAGAAATTAAGTCTAATGAAGAGTGACTGAATCAGCTACATTGATTATATGATAATACTTTTCCAATACTTACTAGGAACTGCTCTTTCTTGTTTCAGAGGGCAAGATCCAAAATAATGGAAGTTACAAATTAACAACGGGCAAATAGAAAAAGTTAAGATTCTGCCTTTTTTCTTTTTTCTTTTTTTTTGAAGCTTGGGATAGCAACATATCTACGTGTACATATATTTGCACCAAAGACAAATTCCTTGTGTGTCCAATCACACTTGGCCAATAAAGAATTCTATTCTATTCTATTCTATTCTATTCTATTCTATTCTATTCTATTCTATTCTATATTGTTCCTCTCCATATTAGTAATTTGTATTGTTAAAGTACAAATGAAGTGATTTTTTTGGTTTTTATATTTCTAATATGCAGTCTTAGTTCAATAAGTTACACATTTGTATACCAAACTTTTTGTAGTTTTTTTGTGGCTTAAATCTTTCCTCTCTTACCTTACAGTACATGGATGCTATCCTCAATCACTGTTTTATTATGTTAACTCTTCCTTTAGGCACATTAGCAATACTTTCATCTTCTCCTCTTACCTTACAGAAACGAAAGGAGAATTTTTCCTTTTTCTGAACCTCATGGGAAGACATCACTTTGGTCATGTTTTCCTGGTCTGTTTTCTCCAGTTTAGGCCCAGTCCTTTCATCACGGAGTCTGCTCTGGAGATCTTCCTTTCTGATTCTGCTTGTTCCTGCTGAGTTCCTCAGTCATTTTTCCTCCTTTCTCCAGTGATCCTCTCCCCCTCTGTCTTGTCTGCTTTCCACCAATGATTTAAGTCCTCACTCCTTGATATATACAGCACTCCAGGTCACCCAGAAATATGCAACAAAAACACAACTTTGCTTGACAAATCTGTTCCATATAAATGTGCAGTAGGAGACAGATGTTCATGCTCAAAGATGTCTTAATTAATGAAGAACCTTCTAGCTAAGTACATCACTCTTTTCATGCAAAATGCAAACAGACTACAATCCTAACCTTGAAATCAATTATAATCCAGATCCAAGTACAGCAATTCAAACCCTTCCAACATTATGATTCTGCAACGTCTGCTAAATTCTTCAATACTTCACATAGGAAAAACAATAGCTACTATAGATGTAAGCCCTCTAAATATGTCACATTGCTTATCTTCTATTTTCTCATATCCTGAACTAAGATAACCTTCAGCCATGTCTCTTTTCAGTTTCCAGGAGTTATGTTCTTTCTCGTTTTCAGACTAGTACTGAGTAGCCCAAATGTCTTTTGCAGCTGTCTCCCCACACACACTCACATACATGCATGCACATTCAAACATCTTCCAATGACCAATTCTGATTTATGGTCATCAAAACAAGATAATAAATAGTAACATACGCAAAACAACAACTTCCCCAAACTCATATATGCCAATGAAACTTTGCGTACTTTACTTTATGGATTCTCAGTGTTCCTCAAAACATTTTAAATCAAAGCAGCTTCTTCTCAGAAGAGGGTTGTGCTATTTTGACATCAATGGAAGGGGAGGAAAAAACACTAAAACTGCAAACAATAAAGCTGATCTTCTTTATTGTCACTTGAATATTCAGCATTTTGGCATTTTCTTGTAATTTTGGGGGAGGAGGCGATGATAAAGAAGGAAATGGTGAAGAAAATGCCACCCCACTCCAGTATTCTGCCTCAAAAGCAACAATGGGTATTCACAACATTGACATGATACTGAAAGGACCCCTTAAGCTGCTGGAAAGAGCAGAGAGCCAGTATGAGAGCAGTGGCATTTTTGACTGCTGATGTGGCCAGAAGCAAAAGGAAAATTTGATACTGTAACGTTACCCATACTGCTGGTAGAATAGAATAGAATAGAATAGAATAGAATAGAATAGAGTAGAGTAGAGTAGAGTAGAGTAGAGTAGAGTAGAGTAGAGTAGAATAGAATAGAATAGAATAGAATAGAATAGAATAGAATAGAATAGAATAGAATAGAATAGAATAGAATAGAATAGAATTTTTTATTGGCCAAGTGTGATTGGACACACAAGGAATTTATCTTGGTGCATATGCTCTCAGTGTACATAAAAGAAAAGATAAGGCCTGGCAAATATAGAGTAGAGTAGAGTAGAGTAGAGTAGAATAGAATAGAATAGAATAGAATAGAATAGAATAGAATAGAATAGAATAGAATAGAATAGAATAGAATAGAATAGAATTTTTTATTGGCCAAGTGTGATTGGACACACAAGGAATTTATCTTGGTGCATATGCTCTCAGTGTACATAAAAGAAAAGATAAGTTCGTCAAGAATCATAAGGTACAACACTTAATGATAGTCCAGGTACAAATAAGCAATCAAATCATAGTAGGAACCAGTCAATATAAATTGTAAGGATATTTATAATTGTAATGGTACATGGGAAGCCAGAAGCAGGAACCAAGGCAAGATTAAAACAGAGGCTAACTGAAGTTGAGTTGACTAGAGAGTACTACTGATGACAAAAGCAGGAGAATACACGGGAAGGGAGCTATACTTGGCATTTGGAGAATAAATCTTAATAAAGCAGAGTCCTGAATGTTATCTTAAGAACTTTGCTGAATGCATGAGATTAGGAAGAGAAAATAAGTAGCACTGGTATGCATGCTCCATTGTTTGCTGGTCTCAAAATGTTCATTTGAAATCCAGAAAAGAGGTTACATTTCAGGGGATAAGAGCATTTTTGCCCCATACTTCCTTTAAAAAAAAAATCCCCTCGTGACAGAAAGCTTTTATCTAGTTCAGCGGTTCCCAACCTGTGGGGCGCGACCCCTTTGGGGGGCGGACGACCATTTCACAGGGGTCGCCACGCGCGTTAGCCCGCCATCCTGGTGCCACCGTCACTTGCAGGGGTCCCTTTGTCACCTCCTCCCGCCCGGGGGGGGGGTTGCGGGGGCGGCGGGGGTGTCGCAGGGGGGACGCGGCATTAGAAAGGTTGAGAACCACTGATCTAGTTAGAGTTATAAAATCTTAGAATTGGAAGAGATATTAAAGGTCATCTATTCAAATAATCCTCTCAGTGCAGAACCAACTAGATTGTTTCTGACAGATGATCATTCTCTGCCTGATGATCACTAAGAAAGGAGAAAGGATATCTCAGGGGCTGCCACAAAGAAGAGGGAGTCCAGCTTTTCTCCAAAGCACCTGAGGGCAGGACAAGAAGCAATGGGTGGAAACTAACCAAGGAGAGAAGCAACCTAGAACTAAGAAGAAATTTCCTGATAGAACAATTAATCAGTGGAACAACTTGCCTCCAGAAGTTGTGAATGCTCCAACACTGGGACTTTTAAAGAAGAGATTGGACAACCATTTGTCTAAAACGGTATAAGGTTTCCTGCCTAAGCAGGGGGTTGGACTAGAAGACCTCCAAGGTCCATTCCAACTCTGTTATTCTATTCTACTTTAACTCACCGCTAGCATTGGCAGCTGGCTGGCAGTTCATACAGTCAGTTGTCACTCCTCAGCTCTAGACAAATCTACTAATAGAGTTTAATAATAACACAATAAGCTCATTCCTTCTTCTGTATGATGACCCTTCAGTTTTTTGGAGATATGCTATGATATTTCCTCTCAGTCTTCTCTAGGCTAACCATATCCAGACCCTTGAATCATTCTCTCCAGGGAGTTGCTTCTGGATCTTTTACCACTTTGACAGCCCTCTCCTGAAGGTGCCCCAATTTGTCACTATCTTTTCTGAACTCTGGTGCCCAGATCTGATCAGGAGCAGAGTAGAGTGGAATAGTTGCTACCAGAGATCTGGCTTCTGTTAGCCTTTGCTTTTCAGCTGCTACATCACCCTGCTGGCTCCTGATTATTTTGCGGCTGACAAGAGCATCCAGGTTCCTTTCACATGTATTATTGCCAAGCTGGATGTCCCCCATCCTATATTTCTGCCTTACGTTTTTCTTACCCAGATACAGAACTTCAAATTTCTCCCTGTTAAAATTCTATCCTCTTCATTTTAGCCAGCCCCTCAAAAAAATAAAATGTTGAGTAACTCTCTAGAATTGTCCTGATTGATATCACATTATGAGAGATTCAAAGGCCAAGATTATGATTCCAGTTGATCCATTTGCATTGGAAGGAATACTGAAATATAATGCCCAGTTCTCAATCATTGTAAACCTAAGAAAAGCCCATATTGGTTTGCATGTGCATGTGCTTTTAAAAAGATGTTGGTCTCTGTGGAATTCTACAGAAGTCTCTTGCTAAATTATTATGATGAAGTGCTATTAACAAACTAAAATGAAATGTGGCATGCATATGTGAATTGAAAATGAAAGACATTTAAATTCTTAATCAGATGGAGATGGAGATAAGTGGAGATGGAAACAAGAAGTATTTTTCAGCAAAATGACAGCCAGTATTTTAATACATTAAAATCATTGAGAGAATACAGATCCTCACAAAAAAAGAACCATATAAAGCAAAAAGCTAAAGGCAGCATTTAAATTCATATAAGAGTGCCATAAAAGCTTTTAGTAATGGTTCACTTTAGATTCTTAAAGACGGGTTTTAGAGAATTATTAGAGGGATAGAAATGAGTATATCGTGATAAATGCGGAAGGATAGAAATGAGACAATTCAAATTTCTCCCCAATGAAAGAGTAAACTTTTATCAAGCAATGCAAAAGGATAGTTCTAAGGTATTTTCCGAAAAGGGTGAAGAACTAAACTCTCTGTAGAGGACTACCTGAGTTAGATTAAAGGTTTGTCATGCTCCCTTCCAATTCATTGCCCATATGCTTCAGTGCCACTTTCTTGAGAATGACATCACTAGGCACATTGTCTGAGGAAAGGCACATTGGTGCATGTAAAAATGGGATAGCATTGTAAGTCTGGTAGGAATGGGCAGAAAGAAAAAAAAACAATGAAGACTCCTCCTTCCTGACTTAGCAGACCACTGATAACATCAGGGCACTCCAAGATAAAGAGCACTATAGCAGATAGTCTAATGTCTACTTGGAAAAGAGAACCTTGTAAGAAATAAAGGTAAGTTATTTAATTGACTTCAAAATATGCTATGCATGCTTGACTGCCTTGCTTGGCTCAAAGGACCATCAAATCCACACAGAAAGTCCAGGGTGTCCACGGACAAAGTCAGGAGGGCAGTTATGACAATATAGCCAAACACCCTTTTGCAGCACAGATAAAAGGGGGATTTTGATAGCACAATCACAGATTCCATCTTTACTTTCTTTAGAACCCCATTTCCCCCTCTGAAAGCCTCTGAACATAAAGAAAGTGAATATACTCTTACAGTACAGAAGAATTGAATATTCTAAGTTGAGTTTATCAAGTGAATTGTTCTCATCAGGAGTGTGTTAGGACTGATGCGAGCACTGAACTTTCATGTCCCTGTTTTTAAAAATCAGTCTAAGGAAAAACCCCTGAACTCTGATACAGTAGACATACCTCAGAATTTTATTATTTTATTATTTATTACTCATTCCTTTGCAAAACATAACACCTACCAGCACCTTTCAACACCATAAAAGCCACACAATGAAAGAAGAATTGTGATCGGAAGACCCCAGAGCAAGTAAGAGAGCAAAAAAGAGTGACTTCAATATTACAAATACATGGAAAACTTAAGAAGCACTTCACACAGTCTTTCCTGATAGGTTTGTCAATACCTGGGTCAAACAGAGTGGAAGGAACAAACCGCCAGGGTGCTGCAAGACAGAACTGAATTAAACAATGAAATGCTATGAACACACCTTGCTCACCGATCCACAGAGAATGTTTTCTCACCTGCTTCCTTCCAATCACTCTCTCCTTGGAGCGTGACATTTTGCCTGTTCTTTGCACTGGGTGTGCCGGGACCATTCAATCATACTCCAGCTAGAACCTTCTGTCTTCAGAGAACACAGGGCACACCGCAAAGGGTGAAGATTGTCCCACAGCTCAGGAGCCATATCTGGGTCAGAAAATTTTAAAGAAACCCAAAAGGCAGCTAAACAAAGGCTAGATATTTGATGCATGATTTACCAGCAGCAATTCTACTTCCTTAAGGAGGCTCCATAAATACCAAAGAAAGGAAAGGTATCAGCCAGCTGGGGAAAACTCCAGAATTTATAGAAACAGAAAAATGGTGACCAAACAAAACTAAAAGTAGGGTCACTGTGGGAAGTGCTTGCTTGTTGAACCCAAAATGTTGATAAACTGCTGACAAAGACCATAATCTCTTGAGGGGGGGAGAGACATATGGGCTAGGGAAATTGAGTGAAGCACCCTAGAAAAGCATATGGATTCCTGGCAGATGGAACAGATATTCCATAAATATCTATCTTCTTGCATATTTAAATTGTATATATTTAAAGGATGGGGAATTGGGGAGAGAAATGAAATGGAGACCAAAAAAAATGTGCATTTACTATCCAATTTAATACTGACTCATATGCTGTCAATATGCTGGGGATTTTAGGGCCCAAGTACAAAGACCCCAGGCCAGATCCCCTGCTTCCCCCCCCCAACACCCCCCCCCCAATTATGAATGGTAGGAAGAAAAATTGCTTCTTGTGCTGCAGAGCTTTCCTAGTTTTGCAAAAAGGATTTAGGGGATTCCAACACTGCTATGACACTGTATTCTTTCGGACTGTACCATTGAGCTTTTTACTACCAATTTCAGTTTTTTTCTGAATTGTTCCAGAATAGAGATCACCTGGGACAAACTGAGCCAAGGAAAACAATAATGGTTTCATTGTTAAGAAACTAGAAAAGTTTGTTTTGGGAATAGAAATCCAATAAGGTCTTAGCATTTTTACCCTCCCACTTTTCTGATTTGAAGATTAAGATAGAAGACAGAATAAGAAAATACCTACAGGGTTATATTTCATTGGTTTTGCTTACATCTCTCCAAAAGACATTTTTAAATATCTTCATTAAGAATTATTTGCTGTACAGCTTGACCCCTGTATAAGTATATACGCATAAACAATGCACGCATTTCATTTATTTTATTACCTTTATAAGACATCCTAATTACCAGAAATGTATATCATGAAAGAAGAGAACAGAAACCAAGATTTTTTTTTCTTGGGGAATTACAAAAAATAAATTAATAAACCTTCATCTTTGTTCATAAATTACTATGACCCATGGTGCACAGTTCTTAAAGTTTTCCTAAAGACCAGCAGGTTGAAGACCACATGGTCCATAATAGGTTGTGGGTGGTGGTAGTGGGATACTCTTTCAGATAATAGGAACAGTGACAGAGAAAACAGGTTCCTGGAGTCCCTAAGATGACACAAATTTGTTGAGGGGATCTGGAGCATACCAGTTCTTCTCGATCAGGGTCCTGCATATTTTTTTTCCCATGATGTCCCTGTTAGATACTAAGACTGAAGCACATAGGCTTCAGTCAGGTCCTCGATTCTGGTGGGAGAATACTGCTTGCTGATTGGCTGGACTGTCTGACAGCTCCCTATAAAAGGGCTAGCTGTCAGACAGGACCTTTGCTGGATTGTACATAGTTCTCTCAATAAAGAGCTGCTTGTTGTCAAGCATGCCTCATCCATTCACACTCTCTAACAGTCCCTTTACAATATGTGATGTTTTACTAACAACATAATACACAGACTTACATATGAGCGTTCATTAAAGAAAAAAATAAGAATAATCTCAGAAGACCTTACAATGTTACTTTTCGGTTGTTTTATTACCAAATATGTCCAGCTTGTTTATAAAAGAAAATGTGACATGGAGAACTTAAAAATAAGATAATGGGCAAGCTCCAGTTTTGAAACTGATAAAAAAGGCCATTTTGTTTTCTTCAGGAAAGTCAATAAAATGAATTTATAGAAGGCAGTCAAAATTAGAGCCACTCACATGTATATACAACATTATTCTGCATGACTTGCAAATTTAATTTGTATTCTATTCTTGGGTTTTCCAAAAGATCCTTTTAGTTAAATAATCAATTAATTAAAGAACCAGCCATTCTGTGGAGATTTTAAAAGACGTAAAGTAACGAAGAGATTCTTGTTCTGGAAAATAGCTAAAATTTGCAAATAATTAACTGAAGTATCCATAATTTATTTTTTAAAGAAAAGATTTTCTATTTTTGCTGTTCTGTGCAATCTATGTTGTTGCAGTTTGGTGGAACAGACACCAAGATATTTAGTGGGTTGTAATAATTCTCCCACTCCTCAAATACACGCACATATACACTGTTCCTGTTCTAGCGGGAAAATGGTAATAGCTTAGGAAAGTGTTGAATTTGTAGGAAATGAAAAAAATAACATTTTCCAAGTCTTACCCTTGAGAATCCTCATCACAGACTCTTTTTTCTTTTTTTAAAAAATAATAATTTAATTTTTTTTTTTACATATGGCAGTTATTACATCTCTGAGTCTGTCTGTCTTTGAAAGGAAAGACATATACTGAACATATTTAGCACTAATCACTTATGGTCTCCTTAAAGAGTAAACAAGGATCTTAAATAGCCTTATGAAGGATGTAAATGATCTGCAGTTCAGGCACCTTACTTCCAGCTCCGTCTTTGAGGCCTCCAGGCAATTCTGTTTCAGATTAGAACCGAGCAGGAACCTCCAAGATTCATTTCACTTGACTGGGGAAAGTCTGAAACTCATAGCCGTGAAGTCAGAAATGTGCCTGTTCAGTCTTTTCCCTTCTCGTTGGAAAGATCTGGCAGATTTAAGGTTAATATTGACAGGATACCCTAAGGAGATGCTAATGGCCTCAAAGGAAAAATGAAGGGACCACCCCCATCCCAGGCTGGCCACCAATTACATTATATAGGTACAGAGGAAGCTTAGGTTACAATTCAGCACAACAGAGAAGCAGTGCAGTCTGGTGGCTTTTCTTTTTAATTATTTATTTTCTTCCCTTCAGTCTTAATGGCTAATGTAGTGGCTTGTATCTCCGGAAGAAAACAAGCTGGTCCTTTCAGACAGGATTAGATGTAAGAAATCCCAAACAAAACAAAACAACAACAAAAAGCTTTTATGGAAACAGGGAGGGGGAAAGCAATGTCTTGAAATAAAGTTCCGGTTCCTCCAGGGAAGCAGCTGGAATGGATACAGCCTAAGTACAGAAGCAGCCCTTTCAGCAGAGCCTCTCTTGAGTCCACAACATCCGTTTTGTGGGGCCAGGAAAGAGACACAGCACTTTAATTGACTTTATTAACCAAAGTGAGCAAACCTGCTCTGTGGGACCACTGGAGCACGTTATTGAGCAAGTCAAGTATTATATCGACACCAAATATGGCGCAACAGTACGTTGTTTTGAAATTGTTTAATATTAAAGACTACTTGAAAATGAATTATTAATATGCCTTGTCCATATTTTACTGTGCAAGATGGATCACTACCTGAAGTAGTAACTAAGGTTCTCAATTCATATTCGTGCCCACCCAAGATGGCTTTTGGGGGAAGGAGGCGGTGCGGTGTTGTCTTATTGTCAAACAGCTTTCACTCTTGCACAAACCCTTATTCTCTCATTATAACTTATATGTCTAAAAGAATAGCATATTCTATCCTTTCTGTCTGTTTAAATTGTCTGAGACATGATTATACAATAATTTATTAAACGTGTATGCCTTCTGACTCCTAAAAAATCTGGGTGGCTCACAATGAAAGTATAATAAAATTAATATCGGCCTCATTCGAGACAATGATGAATCCGCATACAGACGGGAGGTTGAACAACTAACCTTGTGGTGTGACCGGAACAACCTGGAACTGAATACACTCAAAACCGTAGAAATGGTGGTAGACTTTAGGAGAAACCCGCCCATACTTCCACCTCTTACAATACTAGACAACACAGTATCAACAGTAGAGACATTCAAATTTCTAGGTTCTACCATATCGCAAGATCTAAAATGGACACCTAACATCAAAAACATCATCAAAAAAGCACAACAAAGAATGTTCTTTCTGCGCC
>QLTV01004090.1:1891959-1924920 GCA_003457575.1 Thermophis baileyi | reverse complement strand
CGTACTATTATTAAGTGTTGTACCTTATGATTCTTGACGAGATTATCTTTTCTTTTATGTACACTGAGAGCATATGCACCAAGACAAATTCCTTGTGTGTCCAATCACACTTGGCCAATAAAAAATTCTATTCTATTCTATTCTATTCTATTCTATTCTATTCTATTCTATTCTATTCTATTCTATTCTATTCTATTCTATTCTATTCTATTCTATTCTATTCTATTCTATTCTAATATAAGATAACAGAAGGCAAGTATGAAAGCCCAGACTGAAGCAGAGGGTCTCTCTCTCTCTCTCTCACTCACTGGAGGCTGGGGGAGAAGATCCAGACTTTCACAACTCTTCTGAATAACAGCAGAGTGGAGACCATTTAAATCTTGGGGGGACATCATTACAAAGGATAAGTGCTGCTAAGTGCTGTTTCCTGGATCCCAATAGGTGACAAGGTTTAAATGAAGAAACCTGAAGTGTGCCAAACCTGCAAGTTCAAATTGTCCAGGCAAATATTATGGGAGCCAGTGGTCCCTCAAGTAACCAGGCTTTGTGCCATGAAGGAATTTATACGTAATGATCAGCACTATGACTTGCATCCAGAAGCAAACTGGCAACCACTGAAGCTCATGAAGAAGAGTGTTACTTGAGCATAGTGAACCATACCCATCACTGCTTGTATTGCTGCATTTTGGACCAGTTGAAACTTCTGGGTGTTCTTCAAGGGCAGATCCATACTTGTGTTGTGTTGTGTTATGTTGTCATCTTTAAAATCCTGAGATGTTTATCGATCTGGTCATAGTAACCTACCCATTCCATATCTGCTATCTGCCACAAGAATATCATATTGTATCCATGCAGGCTTCCTTTCCTCTGATTGGTTCTCTTTGTCAGTGAGCTGTCAGCACTTTTTCAGAAATGTTGTGTTTGTCTCATTAGTGCTCTCACAATTATGAGTAACCCATGGGTTATGTGGGTTATTTTACACCATGACTTTCTTATCCCCAGTTCTTATCCATTCTCCTTGTCTATCAATATCTATGTTCTTGCTTCAACTTATTTCAAAAATTTCATGCATTCTTCCATGCATCAAGTAAAATAGCTACCCATAACCTATACTTAGTATAACATATGCTAAATTATAAGTTTCCCTCTAATTAATTTTGATAATATTTGCTACTGGCATCCATGATACATAAAGAAACTCTGATTATATAGGAGAATTTTTGTAGTAACCCAGTCAGGTTTTTTTTTACACATGTTAATAAAATATAAGTAGCATATAAGTTAATTTCATCTCAGTTCTCACCGCCATTGGAAAATAAGAAGAATTTGATATTAACTACATTTTCCACTAGTGGGGAAAAAAAAGAAGAGTGTTTATCTTATGGCTTGGTCTCCATTAAGAAATAAAATACTAAGCTCTCCTTTCTGCAAAATTGCTATGTAATTTGCTGCTGCTATTGTTGCTGTTGTTTAGTTTTTAGTTGTTTCTGACTCTTCATGACCTAAGAGATACCAGTTCACCAGGATTGTCTTGTCAGTTATAAAAAGCTCATGTTTGTGTCTCAGTGATAATATCTAGCCACTTTATTTTCTACTGGCCTCTTTTCCAATTGCCTTGGAATTTTTCAAGCATCACAATCTCCTCCAATGACTTTTGCTGATGTCAATTTTGCCATAATATTCAGGTGATGGAAATGTTACCTAAAAGTACCCAGAAACTGTAGGGAAGGATGCCACTCTTATCTAAACAGTAGGCTTATTGTTTGTTCAGCTAATCCATATTGAATTCCCTACTCATATCTTCTCAAAACAACAAGAAAGAGACCTTAGTACCCAGAAAGAGGGATTACATATCACTAAGAAGGAGGCATTTGTACAAGGTTGTAACTAAAAGTAGAATTACAGTAGATGCGCAGGGTCATTTGAGTTCTTAGACAGTAGATATTTTATGCTCTAAAACAGATTTGTTACTGAAATTTTTAACTGGAAAAGTAGGCCAATGAATGGTTTCCAATTCCACTGAAGACAGGATTTCTTTTGTGGAGGTTGGCAAGGGCTGGGCATTCTTTTGATACAGGTTTCAGTGCAATCCCTATAAGAATTTGAAAGCTGCCTTCGGAAATCAGTATAATAACCAGCCTTCTCCCAAAATGACTTTTTAAAATAATCCAAAAAGCTCAACATGATGCACAGAGGCATCTCCAAACAGTTACTAACAGCATTAGGGCAGAATATATAAAATATGGAGACCTTATGGAAAATGTGATACTTCCTTCTGCTACTGTATCCTTTCCTGTCCCTGGCATGGGAGCTTGGGTCTTTCCTAGTTTTACCCTGATGCTCTGTAGACTGAAGGGCTTTAGCTTTCCTGGAGTGCTCCAAATTCAAAGAGTTTGGCATTGTTTGGCCAAGTGACGATCTACTAGCGGTGTTCAAGCTGTATTTGAAACTTTTCTTTCCCATAATTTGTGCCATCTTCCTTACATCTTCCCTAATCAAAGGTTGCTAAAGGCAGATAACGTCATCTTTGGATAGCAGAAAGCAAATGTTGCTTAGACATTGCCTCTTTTTCAGCAGTTGTTGAAATGAAACAAGGTAAGAAAGGAGAAAAAATAAATTTCCTTTTTGTCTAGATCAGTGTTTTTCAACCTTAACCTCTAAATTAGATGTCTGGACTTCAGCTTCTAGCATGTTGGCTGGGGAATTCCAAGATTGGCAAGGTTTAGACAATTAACTGTCTTAATACAGCGGTTTCATGGTTTACTGTGGTGAAAGAAAATAATGTATGTTTGTATGGATTATACAAATGAAAACATTTTTTTCATTTAACATTTTCATTTTTAGCTAGGGATTTGCTTTGCATCTGAATATCTAAAAACACAATTTTCTTTTCAAAGAAACTTATAAAATTTTCAAACTTTTTCAATCCACTTTTCTAATAAAATACACATATATAATATAAAAGTCTGCACAAAACTAATCTATTCATGGAAATAGTATACAAAAAGTACTATATTAAATCTATATACATTTAGGAAAAATGTTAATAAATATGCTAATATGGGAGAAATATTTATTCAAAATATACATCCAAGTTTACCCTGGCTGAATTAAAAAAAACACCTCAGAAACAATTTTTATTTTATTTCCAAAGAAATAGCTACAAGTATATCACCTAACTGAACAAAATACATTGATATATTGATTTATTATATAAGTGTACATTCAGGATACATTTGTCTCCCCTTGTTTAATTTTCTTCCCATTGAAAAATTATTTTCTTTTGAAATAACTGGAATCAGAGCTAACCATTAGTGAATTCAATATTTGTTAGTTTTTCCAGCATCTTAATGCAGTATTTTCAGCCCTCAGCATGAATGATTAGATTTGCTATTCCAGAAAGCACATTTTAGTCTAGATAACTGATGTTGCAAAGAGGGCTTCTGTGTTAAATTGTTTTTGTTAATGATAAGCAAAACATAAACATATTTTCTGTTTCTAATTACTCCTCATTATTTCAGACAGCAGCACTTTGGCGCAATAATTTACAGCATAAAGAGTTTCCTGATGGCAAAATCTCTTTCAATCTTCTGCAACCATTTTCAACAGAAAATATTATGCTCTTCTTTTTTACATTTTGGTGCTATATTTTAGAAAGCATTCAATGATGTTACTTTAGGAGTTATTAAAGTTTTTCACCACTGAAACAGTGAGGTTGAATACTAGGAAGTATGATTTTGCTAGGAAAGTGGTGGAAAAATGGAAGAGAATTGTCATGGGGCGTGAAAGGTTTCCTACCATTTGTAGAAATTTCTTTGCAGTTAGCATTCTTGTCCACTGTTTTTGGATATTCCACCTCTGTTCTTATTTTATTTATTGCATTTATGTAAATTCTTTGGGCCATAAAACAGATTAAAGTGATAATCCCCACAACCTAGAAACAAGCAAATAAAGCAACAAAGAAAATTAAGCAATCATACAGAAGCAGAGACATAGCGAACAAAAATACCACAGGAAGAAACCATAAATTCAACTACGGAAGAAAACTTTCCTCAAAATCTATCCAAGATCCTCATTTATATGTGTTTGATGGCACCTTCAGTGATAATCTTGCACTTTATAACTTTTTTTAAAATTAGCTATATTCAACTATAAATTAGCTATATTGAACTGTAAATTAGCTATATTGAACTATATATTTACAGAGGACTGTATGATATTGAAAAACTGATTGATACTTACTAATCTTCAAAGCTTTTGCAAATTCTTGCTGCTCCAGTAGCTGTTTTAATTACTTTATGTTCTCATTTGAAAGGATACAAAAATCAATGTTCCTTAAAAGCCGGGCAAATCTTGATTTGCTTTTTTAAATCCCCTTCTTCCTGATTCCAACTTGGTCTGATCTTTTATCTTCCGCAGCATCCACCTAATTTGGAACAGATTCTGATTTACTCAAGGCAATTCTGTAAAAGCTGTACCAGAAAGAAAAGATTTTCATTGTTTATGTCAAACATCATGGGAGCAAGGAAGAGAAAATATTAGACTCTATGATTTACAAGAACTGACACCAAAATATGATGCTTTTTTTCAATCAGTTCACCACTGATAACCAACTTCTTTAGAGGTAAAGAGATTTTCAAAAGTCAAATGGATCCAAGTATCTATTTAGATCAAACCGAATCCTATTTTAAAAATAAAAGGCAATGTATGAAACCACGTCTCATTTAGAATTTAGAAGAAGACATCTAAGGATTGGAATTCTTCTTAAAAGACTGTTAACCAACTTATAAAGAATAGGGGTGCATAGTTTACTTTGACCCAGAAAATGAATCTTTTGAGAGATTGTAACTTGGATGCAAAGAAAGACCAACTGAGACTGCATGCGCTAAGTGCATGCAAACTAAGTACAAACATGAGCATTACTAGACATGTGTCCAAAGGTTCTCTTAATGGTGGGGTGATATGCACAGTCCGGATTATTAACTTAACTCAATGGCTTGGTTTTGTATTTAACCATAAACTAACCATGCTGGCACAAAACACCCTGAGCCGCAAAACCTCCATAGTACATTTAAGCCTAACATTTTGTATAAGCCCAGCCTCTCTAAGTTTTGTTATTTGAGAAATAGTTATTCCTGCTTCACTAATTTAGAAAAAAATAACTCAAAGTTATACTCAGAATCGCTAAAAGGGGGAGTAGAAAGAGCTGAACAAGAATACCACAATCATTTATTTTTAGAAAGGAAAAAGATTTATATGATCTGAAGAAAAACCACAGTGATTGTTGCCGAGTTTCCTGTAATAGGTTTTTAGCACCCCTTATTAAAACTTTTCCTGGGTTACCAAATGAATTCTGTGTTTGTTATCTTTTATCTGAGCAGCACTCAAATAGTTTTAATGTAGCCAATATTTCTGTGATAGCTTGAAGACTCTGCCTGCAGACCTTTTACAGCTGATTAATAACTTTGGTTATTCTAGCTTAATATTTGATACTTTGGGGGGTATTCTAAATAATGCATGTCCTTTGGCTTGATATCAATTCTTAGTGTTTTTATTCTTCTCTCCTCTCCCTCTTTTTTGACTGTGCAAACACGTTTATTCTTCTTTAGTATGGTTTATCTGCATATTGAATAGTATAATTGCAGTAACCATAATGAAAAGTTGAAGTGAATTTTAAAAAGAAAGAAAATGGTATGACTAGTGTGCCAGACTGTAATTCTTCAGCCACACTGCTTCGTCACATACTTCGAAACCCAGGACTCCAACTCATGTCAAAAAAAATACATACAAATGAAAATGAAAAATGAAAAAAGTAATCTTTTCATCCTAGAAATGTGATGCTTGATTTTCACCATGGACATTCAATTTTGATTGGTTTATGCTCCAATGTGTTCTGGGAATGAAAATGTTAGTACGATAAAGGCACAACCACCTTAGTACCTCCCAAAATCCTTGCATCATCTAATTGTTTAAAAAACATTTAATTTCTTTAAAAAAATAGAAAAAAGCATGCTACAAAGCAGTTTGAAAAATAGCTTTATGGCTAGCTAAGCCAATGGTACAGGGGTGGGTTCCACTTACCTTCCCTACCGGTTCACATCGCAATGGAAGTGTGCATTTTGCGCACGTGCGCTCACTTTGCTCGTGCACGTGCCCACATCACTTCGTGGAAATGACCCTCTGCGCATGCGCAGAGCGTTCTTTGCAGGGCCGCGGCGACCAGACAACCGGTTTGGGGGCGTGGACAGCCGGCCATCACTGCCGGTTCGGCGAGCAGGTGCAAATTTCCGCCACCGGTACGGGAGAACCAGTCCGAACCAGCAGCAACCCACCACTGCAATGGTACCCACTTTATGGGCACACCCACTGTGTCCTCATTCAGATATGTCTCTCATCTTAACAAGACCTATTCCTACAAGTTCCAAACCAAAACCTTTCAAAATTAAATTTCAGGGTATGTCACAGGAAATATTTTTCTTCTAATAAAGATGCATATGCTTATTTTTTTTCATCCACAACTGGAATAAAAACCTATCTCAAAAGATCAAGATTAATTTTTCCCATACCAATTAAGCTAATAATTTAAAGATGTAAAATCTATTTGTCTATAAAAATTTCTAAAATATTAGAAAATAACTGGGGGGGAGCACTTAAATGTATACTATTTACTTAGTTAGTTAGTTAGTTAGTTAGTTAGTTAGTTAGTTAGTTAGTTACTTACTTACTTACTTACTTACTTACTTACTTACTTACTTACTTACTAAATTTCTATGCCACCCATCTCACATATATGTGGGTTTCCTGGAGAAACAGGAAACTGCAACCCTGAAAAAAAAATGTTTCACAACTCCCCTAAATTGTTTACAACCACCAATATTACAGCTATACTCAATGGACATCCATCACTTTATTTTGGACACGTGGAGGAGAGGCATGCTATGCCACCAAGAGCCGTGGTATCGCAGTGGTTAGAATGCAGTACTGCAGGCTACTTCTGCTGACTGCCGGCTGCCAGCAGTTCGGCAGTTTGATTGTCACCGACTCAAGGTTGACTCAGCCTCCCATCCTTCCGAGGTCGATAAAATGAGGGCCCAGATTGTTGGGGGAAATATGCTGACTCTGTAAACTGCTTAGAGAGGGCTGTAAAGCACTGGGAAGTGGTATATAAGTGCTATTGCTATCTATATATATAAAAGCGAAAACCACTCACACATTAATCACGAAATCTCCAGAACCGTAAAGCCTACAAACTTGAAATTTGCCACTTATGTTCCTCTTGGCTTCTAGGTGCTCACTAAGAAAGGATTTTTCAAAATGACCATCATAGCATGAGTATTTCTTATATTAATATTAACAAGCTCTGATGCTAAGGAGTTCTACTCCCCCTCCCTACCTGAAAAGAAATCTGATCCAAATGCAAAACACACGCAGAGGAGTTTCAGTTTCGCTTTTGCTTTCACAGCAGCAAGCAGCTTTACTACAAAACAGTTGAGTTTAGCATGCTCCAGAGTCAGTTCACCTGACAGCCTGGTCATCCTCCAACCAGAGAGCAAAACCAGGAATGTTGCTTACAGGGAGGTCCTGAGCAATTCATCTGAGGGACGAATTTAAAATCTATGCTATGCAAATAATGTTTTCATCTGTAACAGAAACTTAGCTTACCATCTCTGACGAAATAATACAGTCCCTTTTTTAACTACTCATTAATTTTCAAGATTTATAAGCTTTATAAGCGTGCATAAGTGCACCAGCGTGCCTACCGTCCCTGTCCTAAAGTCCCCATGTATTCGAAAAATATGTACTCGAAAAATATGTACTCAAAACTATGTTTGTACTTATTATATACTCACATTAATATTTATACTTTACCTGTAATCATATACATGCTTGACAAAATAAATAAATAAAATAAAAATAAAATTTATCAAGCCCCATCACGTAGTTTCGTAGCGAAGCACGGGTATCAGCTAGTTGCTATATACTAGCCTAAAGGCAGTAGTCTGGTGGAGCCTTTTTAGACTAGCAAATGTTATCAAAGACACAAGTTTTGCAAGTTCTTTATTGTATCCTTTTCATATATGGAAAGATTTTAATGGTTTTAAGAATATTACTTTTATCAGTATTGAAATATGCACTTTCTTTATGAACACAGTTATGAACACAGTAGCATTTAAATGAATTTTTAAAAAGCCTACCTTTTTAATAAGCAATAAAAAGGTTTAGGTCAAACTCTAAAAACCTTTTCAGTGCTTATACATGTTCATTTTGCAAACAAACAGAAGCCACTTAAGGTTCCAAATTCTATGGGTGCTCTGTCAAAATAAATAAGGATAGAGTTAGATTGTCATTAAATGTTTGCCAGTGTTCTGCAAGCACAGTGTCTTCTACTACAACATCACAGAATTAATGCAACAGAATACATGGTTGGTTGTATTAAATATAGTTGAGAGTCCACAGAGAAACAACAGGGCGCTTCCTCCTTTTCATATCATCATAAAATTATCCCCAGACTGAAATTAAATGACATATTCCTCTAATAGCATTTCTCTTGGTCTTAAGCACCTTCACCAAGAATGAAGTATTTGTAAATGAAGAGTGACTGATGCCAAGGCTTCTTTCCTTAGGAAGAACTGATGTGATGTACAAACCAACTTTTGTTTCCTAGTAAGTCTTAAGGATCTGAAACCATAGATCTAGTACTTCCAAAGAGATTGTTTCCACTCCATATTACTGGAATCCCTCTGACTATATTTGAAGATTTGGGACTTCTGTCTTGTTTTTTTAGTGTATTCAATTTCCTCCATTTTGCCACTGCCATCAATCACCTAACACTGAAGTTCAACTGGGATTAGTATCACGAAAACTAATAGTAGAACAGCATTCTCCTTTTATCTATTGGTAACATTGAAGACCAAACAACTTCTTCCATTGGATTTATTACAAATGTCCTAATTTTCTGCAGTCTTGATATTCCCAGTGGACTCCAGTTCAACAAGTAAGCAGGCCCATCCCTGCTTATCTTCTGAACCCAGGTAAGGTTGGCCAGCTGCTGCCATCTGTTGGTTCCCAAATCCAATTATCTGAACATAAATCCATCTCTCTCTCTCTTTCTTTCTCTCTCTCTTTCTCTCTCACTCTCTCACACACATGGGTTTTATAGGTTTTCTACCCAGAGAAGTGTGCATAGTACTGTAGCCTAAGTGCTTTCCTGGATTGCAGCCTAATTGCTGATGAGAACAGATAAGTTCCTAGTTTTATAAATGTTTTCATGTATTTTCTTCTAAGATTAAATCATGGCAGATTGTTTCTGTTTTGATTTGGTTTGACTGGGTACTTTTTTTTAAAGGAATTTTATGAATGGAGCAAAATGGCTTTTACAATAAACTAATTTTGTTATCAAACTGTTTTCTAAAAGGGATACTAAAATATTTTGAGCCTACGTTGGAAGGCATTTATCAATACCATCAGCTTATCATGCTGAGCATAGGGCATTTCAGATGTTAAGTGCAATTCAGCCAAGGGGAAAAAAAATAGAGGAGAGCCTTAACTGTAAAATTTAGCAGCAGGGCTCATAGAGTACTCTTTCCCAAATAAAAGCAACAGCAGCATCAAAGTCTGCATCGCCTACAATTCCATTTCAGTGGGAAAGAAAATGTATTTGTTGAGGGAGAGATGGAAACTCTATGACAGATGATCCCTTCCAGTCAAAAGCTCCATCTGCTCAACAGCTAGGAAAAGAAGGTTAGTGGGACTTTAGAGTATTTTGCGAGCAGGAATAACAAAGAAGACCTTGTTGAGAATCATGTCTGGGAATAGTAAGGTTTTGGATCCTGATCATTTAAAGCTTCCCTGCTCTGCCTTCAACAGTTCTAACACCCACCTTCCTTGCTATCAAATCTATCAAGATCAGAGGATTACTTGCAATGGGGGGGGGGGTTTCCGGTTCTGCAGCAAGGCAGATTTCTGGATATACAGACATCTGTGGTATCTCCACAGTTCAAGTGACCCAGAGATATTCCCACAGAGCCATCAGAATCACCTTTTAAACTATCAGAAACAACCTCTCACAACCCCTCTGAGGCATCTGCATCATTGCCATACTCATCGGGTACAGACCTCTCTACCAGGTGGACAGGAGCCTCTCCAGGTGGCCAAGACTGAGGCAAAAAACTTAGAAGTGGCTGAAGCCCTAAATTCTGCCCCCATTCTTATCTTGCTCCATCAATTTTGATATGGGCCAGTGTAGAAGAGGACCTGCTCTGCTTGATAGATATTCAAGGAAAACAAGAATGTTCTGATTCTCAAGGAGAGAATTTGAAGGGGGCAGAGGGGTGGTAGGGGGAGAGAGAGAAAACAACTTTCCACCACTAGATAATTATTTTTCTCACAACTCTGGAAGGAAAGCTGCAATGTGGCTTTTGCTTTGTTTCTTCCGGAGCAGTAGATGAGGTGCATGATGTGCCATCTGGGAACAGTTTGCCACAGCTCCAGTTCATTTGCTTCTTTTTGCTCCTTGTGTGTTAACAAAGGTATTGGTAGGACTTTACAAAAAACAAAACAAAACCAAAACAGTTTTCCCCACTCCAGCCTCGAAAATTACTATTCTTTTGTGTTATTTACTGATATATAAATCCTGAGCAAGTGATCTCAAAGTTATAATATTTTTGTTCCTTCTTATCTATAAAGGGTGGGGAAAGTTAGAAAAGTTGCAATAAATCTTTAGGTGACCTATTAAAATATTTATATTTGTAACAGGGAATCTTACTTTTATAAATGGAAAGTTTTTTATCTTTTTTTCCCTCTTTCCCTCCCACATCATGGGAGGCAAATACGACTCTTACAATTGTCAAGTTCCTCTTTACCTGGTGATGTCTCTCAGCATAGCTATATTGACAGCCATGTTTTAAAATGGAGAGGGGCAAAGAAAAGCGAATTCCCTCCCTGTTAACTCTCCTCAGGAGTTTCAAAATTTTCACCACTCTGTCTGCCCATAATAGCTAAAGTGTCTTACCAGTTTCAAAGCCAGAAACAAAATAGCTACAAAACAGATTAAGAATGCATGGAAAAAGTGATGGAGCAGGGAGAGAAGGCAAAATTAGCTCTCTAATTAAAGAAAAGAACATACCCAGTTTTGTTTCTACTTGGAAACTGCTTCTGGACTTTATCCTCGAGGCAGAAAAAAATGAAACTTTGAACTTAGGTTTTGATAATTAGATTAATTTGTTGTTATAGAATTTACTAAATACGAAACGCAAAAAGCTGATGTTGTAACTATATTATATATTCTACTACACCCCAAAAGTTGGAAGTCACTGCTTTTTTTCTTTTCCTTTTATCTTGAACCCCCTTTCCCTTATTTTCCATCCCCTATTCCATTAATATTTTTGTTTCTATCTGTATTTTATATTATAATAAACTTTAATAAAAATTTAAAACGAAATGGATTTTGGTACAACTATAGAGAAAAGGCACTGAAAAGATTGATTTGCAGTACTTAATCAAGGCAAGTCACTCATTTGGGGACGTGAAGGCATATGCATATACTGTGTGGAACTAAACAGAGTTGTGGAATGCGGTACACACAAGACAATTAAAAAAAATCAGATCAGGAGAGGACTCCCAATGCTTTAATTCTATCGTACTTTGGAACAATAGTCCTGTTTCAGCAGGTTGAAGTTTACTCAGCAGGTATCCAAAAGACCAACAAACAAAGCAGGGCTGGCCTACTGTTTGTACCTGAAATAAAACAGAAAAAGGTGAAATTCAGAGAAAAAAAATTATAAACCTCCTTAATCAAGATACTGTCAGCACCCAAAGAAATTAGAACTCCGAGGCAAGCAGGTCCTTCAAAGACCCTAACCCTAACCAACTCTGAAGTGTCCCGTGTTAATAGCATAATTAAAAGAATAACTCTTTCCCTCCCCCAGTGAACCAAGTCACATTGTCCAATTAAAACAGTCACTCCTCTCCTCCTTCAACTGCCACCTGTTGGGATGATCTTGGCTCCCACAGGAAGGTTTGTTGTTTTGTCTACGAGACAGTCTACCTACTTCCCCCCACCAGAGTACGTGGCAACTATGAAGCAACTATGAAGCAGCAAAAGATGGCTTCAGCCAGATTTGATTCAGAGTTGACAGTTACAGTCTTCCAGTTGAATGAAATGCATTTTGTCAGGGGGTTGCAATTAGAGATCATGCAAAGACAGAATATTTTGGATAGGAGAACTGCACAGTCAGTGTTCAGTAGATTGCAATGGCAGACTTTTCAGTTTATTTAGAAACATTTACATAAGGAAGTGAGTTACACTCAACAGATCATGTCTCTTACAGTCCGAGGCTACCTCCCCTCCCTGGGGCTACTTTCATGCTACCTCAGTGGGCAACATTTGGTCAAGGGGATATTATTGTCCCCCAAGAATACCTCAGTTGGCATTTTGTAATATCAAGCTTTCCTTGCTAATGTATACCACCAAGCAGCAAAATATTTTGAGCCACTTCTATTCATGGTACTCAAAAATAAGATGGATTGGGGTCTTTCTTTCTTTCTTTCTTTCTTGGAATGTCTATAAATAGCCATTTAAAAATTATTGGGAAAATATTTTAGAATTACAGTGCCTGAGCATGTGGGATTAATTACTTCTCCAAATCATGTGAACTACTGTATTACTAGCTGCTTTAGCTTCCCTGTAGCTAATGAACCATATCATTAATTACAGGCTTTCCAAACAAGGAAAAAATGCTGTAGGGCATGTCCAATACTGTCAATAAATGGAGGGGTCAAGAAACTACAAAGTAGCCCCTTCATTCTAACCCAATTGTGGTTAATATTTACCCTCATCTTTCTTTATACTTAATTGGAAACAGATGGGATGATTTGATACATCAGGTGTGACAGCTTCACACAATTTCCTGATTTTATTGGCACTTGGTAGTTTTCTGCAAATGGATACTTTTTCTCTGGATTTAAACCAGTTAACTCACAAGACCCTGGTACTTCCCTAGTTTTGACCAGGTTAGGGTCAATGTTATATGATTATTAGTCAAGATGTTTTGACTTTTTTAAATCACCGTTATTAATATCCTACCAGTTTGGAACCCTGCCCCTGTAAATTCAGTATCTGAAAGGATCAGGTAAATGGTTATATTTATTATTTAAGAAAATTTATATCAACTAAGTTGTAGTGCCTGATAAACTTTACTTCTGCAGTAGAATGCTCTAATCCAGCGGTTCTCAACCTGTGGGTCGCGACCCCTTTAGGGGTCGAACGACCCTTTCACAGGGGTCGCCTAAGACCATCGGAAAACACATATTTCCAATGGTCTTAGGAACCAAGACACCGCTCCTCTATCCGTCCACATACGAGTATCCGGGGACGGTGCGACGCACGGGCGGCCCTCGAATGCGCAGGTGCCGATGGAAGGACCGTGCACGCTAGCCCGCCATCTTGGTGCCACGCCCCCTTTGTCACCTCATCGCTTCTCGCCTGGCAACGCGCACACGCGGGGAGGGGGTGGGGTGGGGGTTGCAGCGGCGGGGCAGGGGTCGCGGCATTAGGAAGGTTGAGAACCACTGCTCTAATCAGTGGTGGGAAACATCTGGATCCTAGCATGCTCTAGTTCAGGGCTGTCAAACTCCCGGCCCGCGGGCCAGATGCGTCACGTGCTGGCCACGCCCACACTCAGTTTAGCAAAGGGAGAAAAAGTCCCAATATATCACGTGATGCCGCTGTGACAATGTGAGTTTGATACCCCTGCTCTTGTTCCTAGCACCTCTTTTCTTCTTCCACTTGACCCACAAAGTCCTTTTCAACATTGTGCATAGAGAGGACACCAGTGCTATTACTTGGTTTAACAAGCTTCACATTGGATAAACTTAAAAAAACAAATGGAAGATCTTTACTTAAGGAAGGGGGAAAAAATCAAGAGAATGTGAGGATCATACAGAGGTGTACGATAGATGCCTTTCTTAAAACACCAGTGCAAATTATTCTATTTTATCCACTGATTAAATGCATTTATTTAACATATATAATATCCCACCACCTTTTAAGGAGTCTACTCCCATAAGGCTAGCCAACATCCTTAATTAAGGATCTCCTTTCCTTCCACCAATAATTCAAATGTTGATTTGTTTAGATTACCTAAATCTGATCAAAGTAGGATGCTTTGTGATTGAAGTTAGTGTGAAATGACAGAATAACAATGAAGCATAAGAAGAGAAGTCTCCTTGCCAAATATGCAAGTACTATGGAAACAGTTCTTTACAATTAAAATGAATTCTACAAATTGTTCGTTTTTCTTTGTTCCCATATTGAAAACAAATATTTTATTTTTTTGCAAAATTGGTAAAGCATTTTTGTCATGATATGAGTCAGAAAGCAGAATAAGCAGAGAATGCTCAGTTAACATCATGGTGGAGAGGATTAGGACTGTATATTTTTACTGATGTTCTTTTGGTGCACGCACTACAGTTTGGTAATGGCAATCAACTGGGACCTGGCATTTCTCCTCTCTTGGCAGCTGTGTGCATAGCAGGAATTTACATAATTATAGTTCTGTCCATTGTATGCACAAGCTTTCCTTTTTTATGAAAGAAAAAAAAAACCCTACCAAAATGTGTGTGCATGTTTAATGGAGTTCAAAGGACCTGTTCTTGTACAATAATCCAAATATAGACCAGACATTCAAATACATTCTAAAGACATTCTAACATGTCTTTTGCTGTCTGTTTGGCTGTGCCTGAATACACACATAGATATCTTTGGACTTTTTCTTACTGATGGTCATACCCAAGTGAAATTTGCTGCCCCTCTCCTGCCTCTTTCCTGACTCATTGCTGAACGGTGCTATCTTGATTTTGCATATTCAGTATGTTTTAGCCCAAACGATTGAGTATTCTAGATTTACTTTCCTGCTTTCCTCCATTGGTGGGAGAAGCATCTACCAATCCCAGCACTGCAACAGGAAGTGGATAGGTCTTTATTGGGTTCAGTCCTCTCAACCCTGGGTTATATCTGGTGTCCCACTTCCTACTCCCTATTTTATCTGAATTGAAGTTTTCTCCACCCATCTACTAACAGATTGGTGTCCCAAAGAAATCTGAGTTACAAGCAGCACTCTTTGTTACAATTTATTTTTCTTTCCTTTATTCAGGCAACAAATACGGTACCAACTTCCAGATTCGTCTATGTTCTGTTTGGAAGGCAAGGAATATGTTCTTATTGTGTCATTCCATTATTTGTTATTTCAGTCTTGCACTAAACGTTGATGTCCATGGAGTTAAAGCCTTTATAGATCTTTGGCTGATAGCTCACTGGAATTGTCTGCTGTGTCCAACTCTTTCAGGGAATGGTGAAAGATGAGCCTAACCACAGGCTGATGGAGAGAGAGCTTACCACTAATGAGCATGGCTTTGATCACATCCTTAACCAACTAATTTTGATTCTGATATAATGGGTAGAGAAGTGTAACAAATTGTACACCTATCATTGGCCTCAGGGGAAGTACTGGACAGATAAGGACAGCTGTTTGGAGAAACAACATTTTTCAGAAAACAAAAAGAGAGTATGACAAGGATGTATGATGTCCCTGTATCTGTTTAACTTATGCACCATTTATATATAAGAATGGCACAACAAGAAGAGATAGAAGAATCAAAATAGGAAGTCAAAACATTAGCCATTTGAGATATGCAGGCAAGACCACTTTGCTAGCTAAAGCAATAGAACCCTTAAAAGAGCTTGTTACGAAAGTAAAAATACAAAGTGGGAAAAAAATCTGGGTTTATGTTAAATATTGTCAGATATAATATCAACAAAAATGCTTAGTGAATTTGCAGTTGATGGTGAAGAAGTGGAAGTGGAAGACAGTTTGGTTTTCTTGTCTGAAGAGTAGATAAAAGCTAATGTAACAGAGTAATAAAGAAGAGATTAATCCTAGAAAGGAAGACAATGATAAACTTAAAGTCATGAAGAATAAGTATATCTCTATGACAACAAAGATCAAAATAGTTAGTCTTTCCCCTAATAATGGATGGCTGTGAAAGCTTCACATTGAGAAAGAGCAACAAGAAAAATATATATATATTATGGATTTTGAGACAGTTACTTGTGAACTGCAAGAAGAATGAATTAGCCAGCCCTAGATGAAATAAAGACTGACTGTACCCTTGAGGCAATGATCAAACAGCAGAATTTCACCTACTTTCAACATGTAATGTAAGCAGACAATGAACTAGGAAAAACAACCCAACGATGCTTGAAAGAACTGAAGTTATTGCTTGGAGACAAGTCCAGATGGCAAGCATTGGTCCATGCAGAACAGACCATGAAATCAGCTCCACGGGAAGGCTAAAACTACTTTTATTGAGATTGGCTATAATAACAGAATCTTGCCAGTGTGATTGTGCTATACCTCTTCCTCCTCATAGTTCAGCAAATTAGGAAGCCATTTAACCTGAACTGCTTCCAAAATGTTATCTGGATGTTCCGGTCTTTATCCTAAAGGTGCTTTTTCCAAAAGGTAACTGTATTTTCTTGGGGTTTTTTTCTTTGAAAACATTTTGCTTCTTGTTCAAAGAAGCTTCTTCAGTTCTGAAACATCTTTGGGACAACCATGACCTGGATGACTGAGAATCTCTGTAGACGTTCTGGTCTTTAAAAATTGCTTCAGCCCCTTTTGTCTAGGCAACCATTTCACATATCAAATCAAACCTTTATTGTCAATGCACAACACAAATAAAATCAAACCTTTATTGTCAATGCACAACATGTTTAAAATGAAATTGAATGAACCTCCCTTGGTGCAGCCCCCCCCCCCCAGACACACAGAATACATCTCAATAACTCAATAAATAAAAGAAACAGAATCCCTGAACCCAAATAAGTAATAACTGGCACACATTCCCATATACATATATGTAGACACGTTTTACCCCATACACTCCACTGTTCACACACATCCATACACACATTATTCCAAACACAGTGCACCAACACCGGGAGCTCAGGGCCGCAGCGTCTGCACTTGCCGCCATCTTGGATTTTTTTTTCTCCGACAAGGTCCCCTTTCTTACTCTCTACAGTTCGTATTTTGTCTTTTATTTTTCTATTTTGATACTACTGAATCAACCACTCATGGTGGTTTAAAAAACATAGCCAAACCTGTATGGCCCTAATAGTTCAATGTCCACAGAAAATATAGATTAAAACAACTAATACCTACAATACAAGTATAAATTATAGTAAGAGCAATAATGAACATAATACAAGGTCAAATGAAATAATATAAATACTTAAATAAAAACAAAAAATTCAAGGAGACGAAACTGAAAGATGGTGATAAGAAGTTCTGTCTTCAGTGGCTACCATAACTATCCAGTGCAAGTTTATAAAAGCTATCATAGCAGGTCTGTAATGCAACAAGAATGCTGCCTTGGGGTTAGAGGCAGATTTGGTTTGCATGGCTGCCAGATCCTGTTACTATCTCATTAATTTTTGGTTAAAATTATTTTTTTTACCCTTGTGAGTCTGACCCCACTGGTTTTCATGGACCATTATAAATCAGTTTGCTAAAAAGAGCTTGTAGCAAACACCAGTCTTTAGGTCTCTTTTTGGAGACCCTCTGCCTCTTAGGGTACAAAAACACCAGGAGTCATCTTAAGCAACGTATCTGGAATATTGATTTGCAAACTATTCTAAGCCTATTATCTAATCTCACACTGGATTTTTTAAATTGGCGTGCACCACCATCCTCTCTTTCCTCCATCCCTCTTCTGAGACTTGGCAAAACTTCACTGTGGCCAGGTTGGATGGACTACTCAGGTCATTAAAAAAGATCTCCCTCTACATAAGCATAAATGCCTTTGTGGAGAAATCTCTAGGGAGTGCCTGAGCCACATGCTCACTTGCTTTATAGGGAATCTCAGATGAGAATAATCTATTCCATTCGGAAGAAAAACCCTGACAAAGAATAAGAACCATATTTTTCACTTCTTCTGTCTGACCAGGAGCCTGATTTACTTTCCCAGGTTGATTGATTCTTGTCTATATTGTTTTACTTGTCCCATTTATGACTGAATAATAATACTGATCTCGGTAATCACCAGGGTTATATGCATTATTTGTTTTATTACTTTATATAATTTTATCTTTGGGGTATAACTATATATGCACCAAAGACAAATTCCTTGTGTGTCCAATCACACTTGGCCAATAAAGAATTCTATTCTATTCTAATAAAGAATTCTACATTATAGATGTACATGATTCTTTATATATCTAATATACGTATTGGATATATATTGTGTTTTCTGTCTTTAAAGCTATAATAAAGATTAAGAGCTTCCGGAATGATAGAAGAGATAGAACAACTATTCATTTTAAGGGGAGGGTATTCCATGAGGTTGAGACAGCAGCAGCAGTTCTGGCTTCTATTCCCCTTACTTCATAAAATATGATATGACCAAAAGTTTCTCCTGGGAAGAATGCGCTGAATGAGCTGATTCAGATAGGAGAAAGTGGTTCTGTAGGTGCCTAGGCACCAAGCCATATAGGCTTTTAAAGGTCAAAATCAATCTATTGTTGACTAATATAAGGCCAAAAGCATACCTACACTGTGCTTTTGGTAGGTAACATCTCCTACTATCTGGGTCGCTGTGTTTTTTCATCAATTACAGTTTCCAGGAGGTCTTCAAAGACAGCCCCATACAGAATGCATTGCAGTAGTCAATAATGTGATAGGTTCTGTTGCCTTTGGAAAATTCTTTTACTACTACTTCCTACTCCTCCCTTTTAACACCCTCCAAATTTCAGATACTACGTGAAAGAGAAATAAAAATAATTATAAGTAATTTCTTACACTGGTTTTAATGTTCTTATTTAAGCCAAAAGGGGAGGTTGTTATAAGCCAATTTTACAATGAGTAAGCATTTGTGTGTTCATGAGTTTGTATACATATATTTTTATGTTGTTTTCACTTGGAGTTCTTGTTTTGATTTCTCTTTTATGGTCTTATTTTTCAGAGTTTGAATCGGAAAGAGGAAAACCCCAGCACTTGAAGCATAGGAATAATTTGTCATTCCAAAAGTTACCTCAATACATCATGTTAATGTCACCAGAATTGGTTACTAAAAGCTTCTGTTTCTCATTGATTGAAACAGAATGCTTTGTCACATTTGAACAGTAAATAATTAATTTCCTAAATCCAATGATTTTTCCCGAACTGAGAATTTGGTTTTATTTTAATTTAATTTCTTAAATTCACCAGAGAATAAGTGAAAAGAATAGAAAATACTTTTTTTTTCTCCTTTTCCAGGATTTTAGAAAGAAGATTCTTGCCATCCAGGAAGGTCTGTCATAAGTCTGTTGCTGTTCAACAGACACATCCCACCCCCTTTCTCAATCTCTGCTTCTTTCCTTCTTTAGAATAAATTAAGGCAGCTTCCCATGACATCCTAGCCAGCAGGGCAGTTACATTTTTGCCCTAACTTAGTCCATAAATCAATTAACCACTTTTCCATATGTCTTTTCTTATTTTTTTCACAATGGGCACAACATTTGCAAAGCCTCCCACATTTTATTCAACTAACTACACTTAGTTAAATTGGATCCCAGTTCTGTTTTAAGTTGTTAGCTTCCTGTATGTCTCAAAAGCTAGACAATCCTTGGTTTTACTCCTAATTTCTCTCTTTTCTATAACTTTTCAAAAAGCATTGTTTTGAAATCATTGCCACCACTGCAAACGGTTTTAATCTAGCCAGACTCTGACTTACCTAGAAATTTTGTAGATTTAATTTTTAAATCAATTTTAAATCAACAAATACAAACATTGTCACCAAAGATTTCCTCTTTCAATTTATTATTTTTTTCTTTTTTATTCTAATTCCTCAGTTCAATTAATATCCTTAGTTTAATATGTAAATTTACTTTCCCCAATGGGTGTTTTGAATTTGCTTCAGTTTTTCTTCAGTGAATAATCACTATTTCCCATAACTTTGTTTAAGGTTTTTTGGGGGAGGGCAGAAGACTTTTTAAGTGACCATGGTTTAAGAGTCTGCATGTTATTCTGTTATGTGTGCATTCAATTTACAAACACATAGATATGATTTAACCAGTGGTGAAATCCAATTTTTTTTTACTACCGGTTCTGTGGGCGTGGCTTGGTGGGCGTGGCAGGGGAAGGATACTGCAAAATCCCCATTCCCACCCCACTCTGGGGCCAGCCAGAGGTGGTATTTGCCGGTTCTCCGAACTACTCAAAATTTCCGCTACCGGTTCTCCAGAACCTGTCAGAACCTGCTGGATTTCACCCCTGGATTTAACATATACTGCCACACCTTCCAAAAGTCTGACTGAACCCTATAATCCTGGACCATCAGCTATCAATTGGACTTGTTTTAAAGAATTTAGTAAGATCTGGAGGAAATGGTAATCTAGCATTTCTACAGCCCTTTTGAACCTTCAGTCATCCTGATTGCTATTCTGCTGTAATTTATCAATCTTTGCTTATATATGCTTGCCACTTCTTTGGTTATCCTGATGGGATTCATTCATTGCATCGAGGAATTTCATTTATGATGATTGCATGACTTTCTAACAGTATTCCTCTCATTCCTGTATACACTGCTTCACATAATGTCTCTCTTCACCATAGCCACCTCTCTGAAAGGCAGATCGGTTGAGATATTGAACATATGGATACCAAGCTAGTGCCTTTTCTCAATGGAAATAAAAACATAAAAGCACTACATGCTTCCTTCGTTACATTTGTAACTTTTTAGTGGTTGAAATGATGGAGATAATAGGAAAGATAAGGGTACACTCTACATTTATTTCGGGAGATAAAAGCAGCCAAAGAGATAAAATATTACGGCTATCAGAAAACCAAACCAAACAAAAATGCCCCATTTTACTATGAGTCCAAAATGCTTTCATTTCATTCCTTATTATGTTCAGGACTATTTACCCAAAGAGAGAGAGCACTGATATTTCAAATAGGCTTTAAGTCAATGGCCAGCATCCAGAAGACGGTTAGGCATGCTTAATATCATTGAAATAAAAGCATTTAAGCATGCCTAACTCTGCACTGGATCCTGGCCAATGTATTAAAGATGCTAAGTGCTGAATTAAATCCAAACGTTTCTTTCCTGCAATTCTTACAATAGGAGGCGGCATAGTTTTAAATAAAGCTGTGATTCTGCTTAATTTTAAACTCCGAGCTGCAATGCTCCCTTCATGAGTGAGATCTGTTTTAATGCAGACACATCAGGCAGTGGTGTACCCAAGGTGAGGGTATCCATTTCAATTTCAGGCAAAGAGGGGGCGCTGCCAGTGACAACTAGTGTGGAGTTGGTTGTTATTGCTGGTATCTCAATCTGCTTATTAGTGGTCAGTGTAAAACATTTATGCCTTCAAATCAGTTTTGACTCATGCGAACTATCTTTGCAGTCTTCTTGGCAACATATTTCAAAAGTAACTTGCCACTGCTTTCTTCATAAGGCTGGGAGAGAGTATCTGGCCCCAAGGCCGTCGTCCCCCCCCCTCAAGCTGTCTTTGCGCCTATGGCAGGACTAGAACTTATAATCCTCTTTTTTCTAGTCTGGTGCCTTAACCACTACACCAAACAGGATCTTGATTGTGGAGGAGAGGGTGTTAACAAATGAATTGCTTTGGGTATCAGATATGCTAGCACCCCACTTAGTTCACCACTGAGTTTGAGTGGGGCAGAGCAGCTCCTTCTGATATAGATTCTTCTAAGACCCTACCTTTTTAACTCTCCTTGGCAGTACTGGAATGGCAAAGACCCTTAACCTCTGGACCAAGATTTGATGGCCACATTGCTGTAGCAACTCAGCCTCTAACTTTGTCTAAATTGAATTGACCTAATTTCTGAAATTGGTCCCAGACTATCTCCTGTGATCTGTACTCAACTCTAATATTGCCATGGCTTTAAAATTCAACCATTATGCAAGATTATCTCAATAAACTGGCCAAATCCAGTTGGTTACTGAGAATCCAAGAACAGTGCACATTGATCTTGTCCATGCATAGTGCTTATATTGTTTGTAAAGATATGCTAAAAAAACAAACAAACACAAACCACCTGTGATTCCCTCCAGTTCTCTTTATTCTGATTATAGAGAGGTCATCTTGGAAATTTTATTTCCCCAAAAGGAGAAATGAGTTAGTTTTTTAAAAAAGATAACCTAAACAGGTTGCAGCTTCCTTGTCTTCTCTCATTTCTATTAAATCCCAGGAGCAGACATTGCAAGAAAACTTTTCTCATGGAGGTTTGTTTACTTGTTTGTTTGTTTGGTACCAAAAATATGGGCAGCTAGGGAAATTTCAGACAGCTGGCAAGGAAATGACATGTAACAGAAGATGGTAACATATCATACTCATGTAGGGCTACCAGATGTAGGCTGTAATAATCTAACTTGTTGTGGTCATGTCTTCATAGTCCAGATTTTTGTAGCCTGGATCTGTTGTCCTGATGTTGAGAATATTGTAGGTAAACAGAAGCCTCTTTCACATTTTTGAAAAAACGGAATGGCAGATTTCAGCACAATTATTTGCTTTTTTCTTGGCATTTTGTTTAATCCCAACAATCACTATTTAGCATGATGTTTGAACTAGCATATGATGGCTTAGGGTTTCATCTAATGCAGACTAATGTATAACCCCTATTATAGTAGATGCTCAAGGCAAATTTCCTTATTTCTAGCCAGTTGTTATGCAATGTGGAAATATAGGCCCCAAACAAGTCTGCGCTCTGAGTGAACTCTCTTATTATATTTGAAAGGCAACGTGGAAAATTATCTTTAAGTTTGCTCCTTCTTGCAGCCATGCTATATTATAATAGCAACTTCCTAGCAAGAGATCCTCTTTAGGGGTTACTAAATATGTTTTGCAATCCAGAAAGAAAGGAGATCCAACAAAGTGTGGAGGCTGATATTCCCCCCACCAGCCGCCCCCAATTCTGGCTTCTGCTTTGTTAGGAGATAATTCATTTCATTTTGGTATGTTTTTCAAGCCACTGTGTGGTCTTGCCAGTAATAATGATAAATGATAAAACAAGATACCACACTGATTTTCACTGTTATTATCACATATTAACATCTGTTACTGTTACTTTTTTAAAAAGCATTCCACATCAGTTTAAAACGTCTTCCTAATTATATTAGGAAAAAGAAATAAGAAAAATGTCCATGGCATGCATTAGATTTATTTATTAAATTTATGTCCCACCGTTATCACTGGTATGATGACTTGTGTTGAAAATTATTACTATAATGCTTATTTCAGTTAAAGAAATATGAATAGAAGAATAGAATAGAATAGAATAGAATAGAATAGAATAGAATAGAATAGAATAGAATAACAGAGTTGGAAGGGACCTTGGAGGTCTTCTAGTCCAACCCCCTGCTTAGGCAGGAAACCCTACACCACTTCAGACAAATGGCCATCCAACATCTTCTTAAAAACTTCCAGTGTTGGAGCATTCACAACTTCTGGAGGCAAGTTGTTCCACTGATTAATTGTTCTGTCAGGAAATTTCTCCTTAGTTCTAAGTTGCTTCTCTCCTTGATTAGTTTCCACCCATTGCTTCTTGTTCTACCCTCAGGTGCTTTGTAGAATAGTTTGACTCCCTCTTCTTTGTGGCAACCCCTGAGATATTGGAAGGTTTTTAGGTTTTTTTTCTTCAGTTAAAGAAATAATTTCTACTGGAAAGATGGTGTATTACTAGCTTTTGACATTTTCCTCTCTGTCCATACGTAAAACTTACTTCATAGAAGGAGCTAAATTAATGGGTCAAATGACAAAATTAGGGATTTTCCCCACTGAGAATTTTAAATAGCTGAGGGAAGGGTTTTTCTCACCAGGAAGGAGAATTAATGGAAACCTAATTGATGTTTTGCAGTATTTGAAGAGGGCTGATAGCATTGATATAGACAAATTTTCCCCACTGGCAAAAACTCAGAAATGAGATGACATTATGCATGACATAGGAAATTAGGAGCAGATAGAAATTTAACACAAAACTACTGTCTCCTATCCAAGGAAAAGTTCACATATTGAATGGATTACACAAAGAGTCACCACTAAAGCTGGCAAAATCAATTCATTAAAGAGATAGCTAAAGAGTTGTAGACAGAGGGCACAGTCCACAGCACTCTCCTACTGGACATCTGCAATGAATTTAAAACTTGCTGGCGCTGGTCTCATACGCCACATCTGTTCAAATGAAAGGGGGCAGGATTAGTGGCTGTGAGTCGATTCTTTATTAGTGTTACCATGGAGGAAGTAGTAATAACCTTTTGAACATTCCTTCAGGAGTAAAACCTTCTATTTTATTTTTCAGTCTTTCACAATAACATAGAGGGGCGAATCTGGAATATCTGTATGTTTTCTAGTGACACTAATCTACTTATGACACTAATCTCCAAACCAATTACAGCAACAGAAGTTATGGCACTTTAAAGAAAACAGTCATCAGAGTTATTCATGACTATTACAAGTGTTTATCTCCACGGATTTTAAATATGAAGCCAAGGTACCTGGAAGTTGAAGAGCTAACCCCATCCAAAGCCTGATTTCAATCATCGCCAATGGGAATAAATGCTTGGCTGACCATAATTATGTGCTGTCCAGGCAAAGGAGGATAGGAATAAACAAATTGCATTACTTCTCATCAGATCATCTGCACTATCACACACAAAAAATTGGAAGCATCTATTCTAGCTGGACTGGTAACAAGTTTGACATAAAATAATTCATGCTTTTTGGAGACACCATCAAGAAACACAGCAATTTGGTGTTACAAGTTTTTGCAAACCACATCTGCAAAGTGCTTTTAAATGGACAACCGCCATATCCTGTTTTGTTCTAGAGAAATAAATATTTCTTCCTCCGTGAGAGCAAAATCTTGGATTCATCTCACCACTAATAGAAGTTCAAGGTGGGCATATTAGGGAATTCTTTGACTTTGATCCAACATCTAACCAGTAAAGAAGCTTTGCCTAACATTCTTATAGACAAAGTTCATGTTGCATGTTTCCCTTTGCCAAAACTCTGAAATTCAACATAGTACCTATCATTTTTATGGATAATAATAATTTCTTTAATGGATTCATTGTATTATTTTTGCTCCATATTTAGTACCCCTTTTAAAGACTTGACATTAATAAAAAATGCAAAAAACTTGCTTTCCCTGGCACTTTAACCCTTTTATATCGATATAAAAACATATCAGATTAATATTTCAAGTCTTCCTGATATATGATTTGATAGAGTGAGCTATAGCTTTCTGGTAGTAATCTGTGATTAAACATTTCAAATTGCAATATTACATTGTATCTGTTTCCTTTTCCTTTTTGCGGTTGGGGGTGGGTGGGCAAAGTAGCCTGTACAATAAATGGTTATGAAACTAAATAGCAAATCTTAAAAATGCTGAGGCTCTTTCTTTTCTTATTATTTTCACATGCTGGCTTGGGAATTCTGGGAGTTGAAGTCCATACATCTTAAAGTTGTTAAGTTTGAAAAACACTGCTTTAGAGTGTGTCTTCAGAGCAGTCCCCTTTGGAAATGCAAAACTGGCTATGTTTTGCCACCCTGTTTTTGCTATTCAAGGACAAATTAAAGAGACTGAAAACAAAGAGTCAGGGTCTCTTACCACCAGTTCCTGCCCCACCCAACCAGAACTGCCCAAGTTTATCATGGTTTCTTTTTTATGCCCCCAAAGAGAATTGCAGGAGAAATACCAAAAGAAAAAATGGAAAGCATTCCTGGATTAACCATTAAGAAAAATAAGCATGTGCTTGGGGCACTAAGTGAAAGGGGGCATCCCAGAGCTATTATGACTTTAACCATTTCACTGTTACACTCACCTCTACTTTTCAGCATTTGAGTTTTAAAGTCTTGTCAGTTAAACAATGTAAGGGTTGAGGGATATCAGCAGGCCTTAATCTATCCTGGACACCCTTTTTCTTTCTACTACATGAGAAATCTTAAGCTAGTATCCCATAAGCAATATGATCTGCTTGGAGAAGTCTCAGTTATGAGAGGCGGATTACCAGGTTCCAACCCTTTCAGGAGACAAACTGGAACCAAAAAAGACTGCTTGAAAGTTTAATAGAAACCCAAATAGATAATAGGCTTAGGGAAAATCTTCTGACCTTAGTATGACTCAAGTACATTTTTCAAGGACAGGTAGCTACTCTATCTTCCTCTATGCATCCTCAGACAAACAGGAAGGAAGTCTTTGGTCATCTTTTTCTGTTGTATATCAAAAGTCTTGTTTTCTGTCTTTTGCTGGCTCAAATGGGCTTCATTTTGTTATAAGTGAATAGCTTCACTCCAATTAGTTATTGTCATGCCAAATGACCCTCCCTTCCCTTCCAGTCATGGTCATCCCTATGCTCTCCAGCCCTTAATTTACAAGTTCACCAATAGAAGGTGTAAAACTGGGCGCTTTTTAAAAAAAAACATTTACTGTTGAGACGGTGAAATAAGACCTTGCATTTTGGTTTTTACTACTGGTTCATAGATGGAATAGTGGATTGATGAAAGATTAATATGCCCTTTTTCTTCCCCACCCAACTATGAGAAATCGACAAGAATTCTGCCATTTTCCCTTTCTAGCTCAAGTGATGGGAAAAATGGTGAAACTGTGCACTTTTCCTGATCCATGAGGGATGGATAACCAAGGGCCATGTAAAATAAGGTCTGGACTGGGAAAAACATCAGGCCATCAACATGCCAAAGTGGAGAAGAGACTGCAATCCAGAAAGATTCTTAAGGCAGGTTTACTTCCAGACAGTTAATGCACTTAAGGTTGCAATGTGGAAAAACCCTTAGAGAAAAAGGATCAGGGCTTTAAAAATATAGGATTAAAATAAAGACAAAAAAAGGTTGAAATAATTCAGGTAAGATTTTGAGCATGTCCAAAAATTTTAAAAACAAAACAAAAAACAACCTTCTGCCACTTGATATCTGATTATTTCTGCATCTAGAAGTCTGAATGCATTGGATTTCTTTTGCCGTCCTTGAAGATTTAACTCCACAATGAATGAATCTAAATTCCTTCCATCCCTTGCAGCCAACTGCTGCTCTCCCAGGAAGATTTAAAGAATAAAAGCATCCAGGAAATTCTTCTAGTAACTTAAGGGAGGTATTTATCTAACTAGAAATAGAGGGTATCAATCCACAGGTCAAATGTAGCTGTGCTGCTGCTTTAACAGAAATATCTGTAACTTCCACTACTAGTAGAGTGAAATTTTTCACTGAACAGGATCTATAGGTAAATATTTAAAAAAACCTTTCCAATGTTATCTGAAGTGAATTAATGTGCTCAATATGTTTTTGAATTTGTGTTCATATGGTACAAATTCTTTTTTGTCCACATAATCAAGCAGCATAGGTTTACACATATAAAATGGGATAGATCAGGGGTGTCAAACTGGCAGCCCGTGGGCTGGATGCATCATGTGCAGGCCACACTCACCCCAGCTCTGCGAAGGGAAAAAACATTACAAAACATCACATGATGGCAATATGACGCTGCAAGTTTGACACCCATGGGATAGATGGATAGATAGATGGATAGATGGATGGATAGATAGATAGATAGATAGATAGATAGATAGATAGATAGATAGATAGATAGATAGATAGATAGATAGATAGATAATAGATAGATAGATAGATAGATAGATAGTTGATAGATAGATAGATAGATAGATAGAGATAGATAGATAGATAGATAGATGATAGATGATAGTTGATAGATAGATAGATAGATAAAATGCAATACAGTATAAGAAATTCAAAATCAGATAGATAGATAGATAGATAGATAGATAGATAGATAGATAGATAGATAGATAGATAGATAGATAGATAGCTGATAGATAGCTAGACGAGAGATAGAGTGTGTGTGTGTGTGTGTGTGTGTGTGTGTGTGTGTGTGTGTGTGTGTGTGTGTTTATACCTGTTTGTCATGGATCTGCCCCCGGACCCTCTCCAGATGCAAGTTCAGAGTCCAGATTGGGAGCAGCTGCTGTCTGTTAGTGTTTGGCTTTGGCTTAGCATGATCCATCAACCCAGTCATATGTATATTGTTGTTCAGAGATTTCCGTGTTTTATGTAATTCCAGCCAATGGTGGCTTATTCAAAAAAATCAAGGTTGAGGAAACCATGTCATTATATTGTGTGAACACAGCCTCAGGAACTACCCTTCTTTTAAGGTGCCCACTTCAGTCTAAGAGCTCATAATGTTCTGTATCTCTGGATGGTTGCCTTCAGGACCCCTGAAGATACAGAATGGATATACTGAAACATACAATGGAATAACTGCAGGAATTTGCTAAATTTAAATTTGTGCTCTATTCACAACAGAGAGAAAGTGTGTATTGGAAAGATCTTCATATCCTACCCACGTTACTAGAGTTTATGAACTCTTTTTCAGAACAAAGCAAGAGAAATCTGGCTTTTGAATAGCTTTGCAAACATCAGACCACAAAAGTGAAACCATTCAGGTTTAAGGTTAACAATCCACATAGTTTGCACACCACGGTGGTTTCTTTTTTTCCATCATGGTATGAGTTAGGGATGATTTGTCAGGCATTCTGTGGCTTTGGGATGGGGGGTAGGAGATTGTATAGCTACGTGGGATATGAATGAAATCTTTTTTTTAATGTTTTATTAGGAACATTATTTGCCATCTTTCCATTCAACCTTGAAAGTATTGGCTAAAATTCAAAACCCTCCAGTTAAAACAAGATCTATAGTATGCTGGGAGAAAGGAAATTATGATATCATTTAGCTTATATATATATTGAAGTCTTTAGTCATGTTTCTACATTTGATATTTGGCCAACTCAAATGAAACCAAAAGTTTATGTGTTGGAATCCAGATTTGGAGATGGTAGTAATTCTGGGGAATGATAAAAATTGAAGGAGATGAGCAATGCCAAATAGTGTGAATAGGCAAAAGCCTTGAATTGAAAGTGAGAGGTGTTGGCGTATGGATATTTTTGTAGATGCCAGAAGATGGAAGTAAAGAGTAAAGAGGATGGTTTTAAGGGAGAGAGAGAGGAAAACCATTAAAAAAGACAGAAGGGAGAAAAGAGATTAAGCCTGGGACATATAGAAAAGTATGCAGAGCAGTGGTGAAATCCAAATTTTTTTACTACCGGTTCTGTGGGCGTGGCTTGGTGGGCGTGGTGTGGCTTGGTGGGCATGGCTTGGTGGGTGTGGCAGTGGAAGGATACTGCAAAATCTCCATTTCCACCCCACTCCATGGGAAAGGATACTGCAAAATCTCCATTCCCACCCAACTCCAGGGGAAGGATACTTCAAAATTCCCATTCCCTCCCCACTCTGGGGCCAGCTAGAGGTGGTATTTGCCGGTTCTCCGAACTACTCAAAATTTCCACTACCGGTTCTCCAGAACCTGTCAGAACCTGCTGGATTTCACCCCTGTACATGACCCTAAGTTATCTTCAGTCACTCCAGAATCTTTGGCAAGGCTCCAGAGGAACAAGAAATCACCCGTTCTATTCCATTAATGAAATTTGATTTGATTATTCCTAGGCTCTATTCATTGTAACTAAAACTGATGATATAGATTTGTAAAGGATTACAAATTTTGTAAATAATAAATTTATAAATTTATATTGATTCTGTGACAATACTCATTTTTGCAGTACATTGGAATCCATTTTATCTCCAATATGGCCCATGGAACTCTGAGGGGAAAAAAAGAATCTGAGAAGAAAATGAAATGTTCTCGGCCAGCAATGGTAATTCTTTCATCTCAAATCAACATGCCAACAAGATGTATTTTTCACCAGTTTGTAATATATACCAAATTAGATGGATTGGTAAAACGTTTCAATTGCCCAGAAAATTTATTCTCTCACTGACTTTAAAGGAAGTGAAAAAATAGATTTTAGGAGAAAACACCTGAGTTACAAACAATCAAAAAGACTCTTATTTGTGGCTTGAACAAGATAAAGTCTTTTAAAAAGCATGAAAGCAAACTTTTCCAATATAGGTATAATCAATTTGGAAGCTACAGCAGTGCAATCAAAGTTCTGCCTGTTTATACCTAGTGCACAATAATAATGATAATTAAAAAAAAACCCACAGAGCTTCAGTTGCACTCTCATGGTCAACATCTTGAATTTATTGACCATACCCTGTGGACACTTTTTAGTATAAATCAGGAAGTGATAACTGCATTGTATGGTTTTCTACCCATCCTGCCTAAATCCCTTTCCCTACTTATTAGCTGTACTCCAAAGAAGAGTTTATACCATGATAACTGGTTCATTATTTAGGTGCCATCAATGACCACCTATCTGTAAGTTTACCTCCAGATAATGGGGATAATTCTTCATTTATTCTATGGTAAAAGGAAAAAAATTATTTCCTTCCTTCCTTCCTTCCTTCCTTCCTTCCTTCCTTCCTTCCTTCCTTCCTTCCTTCCTCCCTCCCTCCCTCCCTCCCTATAAAAAACAAATCCTTATAAAGGTAATAACTTTTTGATGCCATCTGCAAACTAAGGTCTACAAAAACAGTTACAATCTTTGCAAATTCTTCATCATGCAAGATAGTAATACATAAATAAATACATAGAGAGAAAAAAAGGGGGAAGGGCAGCTGGAAAAGGAATATAAAGCTGGGGAAGGTACTGTCAATGACAATGAATTACCGTATGTAAAATCTATGAACCTTTTGGAGGTTTATTTGCACCTTAAAGGGTAAGATAATAAGCCTGTAAACAATCTGGAAATATTTATGGAAACAGCACATAGAGGGAATGGTAGTGGAAGCCTCACTTCTTCCTGTGTGACTGCTTTTCTGTTTGTTTTTGGACTTGTTTGCTTTGGCTAGTTTGAGATGAAATCTTGCTGATAGAATTACTTTGACATAGAGATAATTCCATTTCCTGTGTCTCCTTCTGTTCTCCTTTTCACTAAAGCCTGCTGGGCTTCTTTAGATTGCAAATGTATATTTGCACATGGACATCTGCCAAAGTAAGTTACAACCTTGGGATTTGCTGGTAAGCAGCAAATGCTAATAGACTGATCTTCTGTTTCAAAATAAGCTCCTTGTCCCCACCCATTGTTGTTACATGTTGTCAGTCTGGAGTTGAAAGGCTGTGCAATGGGAAATTTGCTTCAGCACTCCTTTTGATAATCCAGTAGACTGACATAAGCCTCCTGGTCTTCTACCAGGGAACAGTTAAGTTTCAATTTTCTCTGCATTGGAGTTTCTTCTGCCTAGACAATATTTTGATGCAATATGTAGTACTACTTTCTTGCATTTATGTTAAATTCATAAAATTGATTGATTAATCTTTGCTATAGCTTTACACCAGCGGTGGGTTGCTCCCGGTTCGGCCCGGTTCTTAGAACCGGTAGCGGTGGCGGTGGGAGGCTCCACCCACTTGCCCGGGATGCTTCTGCGCATGCGCAGAAGCATCACAAGCGCACGCGAGTGCGAGCACGAACCAGTAGCAACAGGTTTTAGAACCCACTACTGGCTTTACACCCAGAACACCATATTTGCACACAAAATTGTCAACTGTCCACAGATTATTTGTCTCTGTAGGATTTGGGGCATATGCTTTAGTTTTAAGTAAATAACTAGCCATTCCTGCCTGCAGACAGAGCGGGATTAATATCTCTTCTCTTTATCTAGCCATCTAAAGATCCTTCTGTGTATGGTCATAGAGCGCAGTTGAATAGACGTAATATGTAAGATCTAAATACATGTTAAAATTTGCAAAGTATAGTCAAGTTTAGGAATTCAACCTTGGAACTGTGTAATTTCAAGCCATCGACCTTTCCTGAGTTTTAAAATATTTCATGGCTAGAGTAAGATGTCTTTTCAAAACCAGCCTGTTGCTCATTAAGAGCTTCATCAGAGATTCTTCTCCAGGTTCCCCTTCTATCTGGAATATGGTGGATGGCTCTTAAGTAAAAGGCCTTATTACATCAAAAGGCCCATTGAATCTCATGCCCACTCTAATTATTTTTGCTGTTTATTTTTTATTTTATTTCTTGTCTTCAAGGCACTATGAACTTCTGGTCTAGTCCCTGCACTTTTCTTGGCAAGATTTTTCATTAGTGTTTTCTATTGTCTCCTTCCTAGGGCTGATGATGAGTTACTGGCCCAAGATCACCCAGCTGCTTTGCACCTAAGAGAGGACTAGAAGTCATGGTCTTCTGATTTCTAACCAGTACACCAAACTCTCGAGACATTTTTGGTGTCAAAGAAATATAGTCTTCCACTCTCTCTATTTTGAAGATGAATATATATATTCAATATATATTGCAATATTATGCAAAGAACAAAATACTGATAATGATGATGATGATGATGATGATGATGATGATGATGATGGAGATGATGATGATACCCACTTGGTACCATGTCCAAGAATTTCACAAAACACATCAAGAAATTGCAGCTTCCTGTAATAACACCAGCAGCACTGAAAAAAAATGAACTGCTTGGAACATTTTAGATGAATATATATATTCAATATATATTGCAATATTATGCAAAGAACAAAATACTGATAATGATGATGATGATGATGATGATGATGATGATGATGATGGAGATGATGATGATACCCACTTGGTACCATGTCCAAGAATTTCACAAAACACATCAAGAAATTGCAGCTTCCTGTAATAACACCAGCAGAACTGCAAAAAACTGCACTACTCAGAACATCATATATCTTAAGAAGATACTTGGTTGATACCTAGGACACTGGTAGCAACCCGTATCAACCATTAGCACCAGTCAATGGTATTTGTGACACAGTTTAAAATGTTCAGTTGACTGAGTTTCATGTTTAATGAATACAAGAGATGATAATAATAATAACAACAACAACAACAACTCGTGGCTGGGCCTGGATGGCTATCGGGTGCAGTCCCTAT
>QLTV01004090.1:1854159-1886791 GCA_003457575.1 Thermophis baileyi | reverse complement strand
ACTGGAAAAAATTATGAAATATCGCGACCTTGCCATGGAAACTACACGGCTATGGATTAAACATGTAACAGTGATACCCATTGTCATCGGGGAACTTGGTACCATGTCCTAGAATTTCACAAAACACATGAATAAATTGCAGCTTCCTGCAATAACACCAGCGGAACTGCAAAAGACTGCGCTACTCGGAACATCATATATTTTAAGAAGATACTTGGTTGATACCTAGGACGCTGGCAGCAACCCGTATCAACCATTAGCACCAGTCAGTGGTATTTGTGACACTTTTAAATGTTCAGTTGACTGAGTTTCATGTTTAATGAATAAAAGAGATAATAATAATAATCATCATCATCATCATAATCATCATAATAATAATCATAAAAATCATTATAGTCATGCTAGGGCTTATTTTCCGGTTGGGTCTTATTTTTGGGGAAACGGTAATAATAATTCATACATTTTAAGAAGATACTTGGCTGATACCTAGGACGCTGGCAGCAACCCGTATCAGCCATCAGCACCAGTCAGTGGTATTTGTGACACTTTTTTAAATGTTCAGTTGACTGAGTTTCATGTTTAATGAATAAAAGAGATAATAATAATAATCATCATCATCATCATAATCATCATAATAATAATCATAAAAATTATTAAAAAGAATCACTGATCCTGGCTGCACAAGAACAAGCAATTCGCACAAATGCCATAAAGGCTAAAATTGATAAATCCTCAAGTGATGCTAAATGCAGATTGTGCAAGGAAGCTGATGAAACTATAGACCATGTGTTCAGCTGCTGCAAGAAAATTGCGCAGACTGATTACAAATTACGGCACAACTCTGTTGCACAAATGATCCATTGGAATTTATGCAAAGACTATAACATCCGTACTGCTACGGACTGGTGGAACACAAGCCTGAAAAAGTCACTGAAAATCAGATGGTCAAGATCTTGTGGGATTTTCGTATACAAATGGACAAGGTACTGGCGCATAATATACCAGACATCACGGTGGTCGAGAAAAACAAGGTGACTATCATCGACATCACAATACCAGGTGATAGCAAAGTCGATGAAAAAGAACACCAAAAAATCGCAAAATACCAGGACTTAAAAATCGCAATTCAACGATTATGGCACAAACCGGCAGTGGTAATTCCAGTGGTGATTGGAACACTGGGTGCTGTCCCAAAAGCACTGGAATTACATTTAAAACACCTCAAAATCGACAAAATCACCATCAGCCAAATGCAGAAAGCCGCACTGCTCGGTTCTGCACATATACTTCGGAAATACGTTACGACGTCCTAGGCCCCTGGGTGGGGCTCGACTAGTAATCAATGCCAAATCTGGCGAAACAACTGGCCGCTGTGATATAATTGTGGATAATCATAATCATAATCATAATCATCATCATCATCATCATCGGTACTTGGTCGATACCTAGGATGCTGGCAGCAACCCGTATCAACCATCAGCGGCAGTTAATAATATTTGTGATACATTTTTAAATGTTCAGTTGACTGAGTTTCATGTTTAATGAATAAAAGTTAATAATAATAACAACAACATTACCAAAGCTTTTTAGCTTGCTTTAGGATTAAATTAATGATACATATGTGAGAATCAGTTAATGGTTAAGTTACTGGTCTACAAACTGGGAGACTGTGAATTCTAATCCCACCTTAGGCACAAAGCTGGCTTGGTGACCATGGGCCAGTCACTCTCTCTCAGCCCTAGGAAAGAGGCAATGGCAAAGCACTTGCAAAAAACTCTGCCAAGAAAACTGCAGAAACTTAGCCAGGAAGTCACCAGGAGACTAACTGCAGAAACTTAGCCAGGAAGTCACCCCTCCACACACACACACACACACAAATATACAAAAGTATCATGCAGTGTGATATCTATCTATCTATCATCTATCTATCTATCTATCTATCTATCTATCTATCTATCTATCTATCTATCTATCTATCTATCTATCTATCTATCTATCTATCTATTATCTATCTATCTATCTATCTATCTATCTATCTATCTATCTATCTATCTATCTATCTATCTATCTATCTATCTATCTATCAAACTAGCTGAGCCATCAGCCACAATATGTTAACAGAATGTGAGAGAAACAAATAAAAGTTCTAGAATACTCTGGATTTGGGTTTCTGATTTTGAATTTCTTATATTGTGCTGAATTTTGGAAGATGTTGCTTTTTTAATTCATATTTATATTTGCTTTCTTGGAATTTATCATTTTTCTTGTTTTACTCTTTGAGACAATACTTTCAGCAGGAGAAGAAGGAAAGGAAAGGGAGGGTAAAGGTGATCCCTGATTTTGGATTGAATTGGATTTCTGTGGACATTTCCAAATCTGTGGCACTACCTTTTAACTGTCTATAAAAGTTCCTTAGAAATCTTGTGGTAAAACAAGTAACCACAGATGGAAACCATAGTTAACATATCCCCAAAACAACCCATATGAGCTAAATCAATAATGTCAAGATTAATTGCAATTTTGAAAAAAATACAGCTTTCCTAACAGCACTCTTGAATCCAGACTTCAATTCATGTAATCCATTCAGAAAACTTTACTATAATAAAAGTTATAACAAAATGATTAAAAAAATTAACACTTATCAAATTCAACACATTTGTGTAGACTGTTGCCTGGAGAACTATTTCAGAATAAATTAAATCCAGAAATACGATGTTGTATTGTTTGTTTTATTTTAATTTATCTACAGATAGCTTTACATTATGTTTCTCTGTGAGGTTTCTCTTGGGCCAAGATATTGTGGATTATTAAATAATGTAAACTAATGTTGTTTTCCCTGTATTGCCCCAAATGCCACTGTCTTAGCAACACGATTATGAAGGAATCAACATTGGTTCATAGATTCTGGATATAAGGGGGAAAAAATAAAGAAAATATTGCTATCCTTACCAGTTCATTCTCTTGGAGGAAGACACACAAACAAAGATAGGCAGAAAAAGCCAGAAGTGGGAATAGGGTAGTCTTTGCTCTTAAATAACAGGAAACCTCTTCCAAAATGAATTCTCAAGCACTCTTTTGACAGCAGGATAGTATCCCAATGATAATAAGAGATTCTAGGTGAGGTGACAGAAACCAAGAAAGATCTTTGTCCAATGGTCAACATTTTTCTCTGAAGGATGCATAGTTAAGGACACAAACATGAAATCTCTTTCCTTTATGAAGAAAGAAGGGGACAAATTCCTGGCTATCTGTGAAGAAAGACCAGCTGCATCATTGCATTAAGGAGAGAACACTCACCGGAATGGGGAAAAAATTACCTTTCAACTTTGCTAATATTATTTAAATTGCTTCCTTCTTTTAAAATGAATGGTGTATAGTCAGGAATGTGAGAGCTAGACGGGGAAGAAAGCCATAAACATGGGATAGTAACAGCTGAAAACTGTCACTAATATTTCTGAGACGAAATCAGACACAAAACATTTGGATAAGGGATAGAGCGCTAACGAAAAACAACCTTAACTAAAACTAAAATAGATAGTTTTCTCAGCAGGAAGTTATGTCATTTATGTTTCAAGGCATACTTATTAATAAGTAAGTAAGTAAGTCATACCCGGTTTATCTACTATGGTTTAGAATACATTTTATAAAACATACATGACACTTTTATTTTTTTATATATATAATTGTTTTATTTTTTAATATAATACACACCATACATATTTTGTGGACAATGTATTGACTGGGTCAAATCTTTTTTAAACAATGCTAACAGTAATAATACAGATAAGTATGCATCATCCTGATCTTCCAACTTCAACAGTACCATTCTCTCTTTATAATTCTTTATCATTTTTTCCATTAATTCATTTAAACATAAATAACATTTCTTTGCGCCATGTATTTGTTATCCCCTACTAAGTTACTAATATTTAATATTTTGAAAATTACTCATTATTCCACCACAATTTTAATATCCCAAATGTCTAGGACTACTAATAAAGCCAAATACTAACAGAATTTAATCAATCCCAGGAATATATCTCAAAATCCCCACAATTTCTAATCCTTAAAAGTTTAAGTTCACAATATACTTTAATACACTATTAATATTAATAATGCAATTAGATTACCTAATCCTAAACTTCCACCTACTAAGCTTAGTTTATTTTTTAATTATAATAGATTCTATTATCTGTTAATGTATATGCTACTATTTTCCCTATTTGTATTTTCTATTTTTTCTTTTTATTAATATATTTCATCATTATCCATCATCTCTTAACCTTTTTGGAGTTCCATCATTTATTGACTTTTTAATCACTATTTTATTTCTCTCTCTTGGAGTCTTATAACTCTTTTTGTTATTTTTATACCTACTGAACATTGCCTTCGGGTTGCACTTTGTCTCTTTCTGCTGTATTATTTGAACACCCATCAATAAACCTTTCTTTTTTAAAAGCGATTTTTCTTTTTTTTCTCTAAACCTTTTTTTTTAAAGAGATTTTTCTTTTTTTCTTCTCTGTTCTATTATAAGCTTTTAAGGAATTATCTCATTGATTCCTACTTATTAATACTTTCTCTTCATTATCTTTATCTTCTTGCATTTTGTTTTGATTTTTTCCTTCCACTGCTTCTTCTAATTTCTCATCTATTTCCTGAATATCATGTTCATCCTTTTCCCCCAATTGTTGAGTGGCTTCTACACTCATTTCTTTATCTTTAGACAATCCCCTTGTCTCCTTAGTGTTCTTTCATGCATATTTCATGCATATTTTTGAGCATCAAAATTATTTCTTCATTTGCCTCTATTATCCCCTGTAGATCCATTTTGTAACAATTTAATAAAAATTACTCAGTATACTGTACCTCTTTAGCTCCAATGTCTCAATATTTAAAAACTCCAACTTAATAAAATTCAATCAATCCCATAGTTATACCTCCAAATCCCCTAAGTTTATAATCTTTAAAATTATTTAGTAGTTTATAGCCTTGTGATTTTCCAATTACATCTCTTCCCAATTCTCCAAATTTTAAAGTCTTATTTAACTTTTCTTCTTTTCTCTTTTCTTCTCTAACCTTTCTTCTTTTGCCTCGTAGAATGTTCTGTCAAATAGCCTTAATAATCCAATCCAAATTAATCCACTACGTTTCTCCAATCTTTCAAATCCATAATCCAATAGCCAATTTCAATAAAGTTTAATTATTTGCAATTTAGTTCATCTTAGAAATCTTCAAGAGGAAAAAGAAACTCATTAGGTGTTTTCAAAATATCCAACTCATCTTCTAGAATAGAGTCAAGGTCAGGCCACCTTCCAGATATTATTTTCTTTCTTCTATTTTGTGTATTAGACTTTATGTGTATTGGACCTCACTTCCACTAAGAGTACTGATGCTGTAGTGCTGTAGTGCTGTAGTGCTCCTCTTCTTCCAGTAGATGGCTCTCCTGCTCCCAAGTCCAACATTAAACAGTATGTCAAAAACAGCTGATTATCCAATAAGTCCAGGGGGTTTAAAAATACAAATAAGCAAGATAGTTTCTCCCAAAAATCACCTTTCAAATTGTTTAAGCTTTTTTTTCCAGGCTTTCTGTATTTTAAAGCTTCCTTTGGACATTTCTTTCGCCTCTTAATTTTCAGTCTTTAATGTTCTCTGTGTGTCTAATCGCCGCTTCCTTAACGCTTGGAGGTTATCTTTTAAAATTCTTGTACTTAAATTAAATCTTTAGAGTAAGAGTTGGAAGTTATCTCACAGTTTCAATGCTCTGTCCATGGACTGCTCCAGCACAAATCTTATGGTCCCGGTTGTCCCAGCTTGTGACTGCCAAAAATGGCGGTCATCCCTGCTGCCGTACGGAAGAGCTTGCTTCGGACCTAACGAGGAAATTGTGAGTTCCTCGTGGTCCACGAAGCACCTCTCCTTTCTTTGCCACCCATATAAGGTGGCTTTGACCTCGTAGGGCCTCCCGACAGCAGTTACTGGCTGGATTTTGCAGGGCTCGGCGGAGCCCGCTATATTCCAAGCCGTTCTCGCCGTGACGTCAACTGGACGTCACAGCAATGTGTTCTGATGTGTTCTTCTTTAAGCTATTAGGGCAAGGGTGTCAAACTGGCAGCCTGCGGGCTGTATGCGTCACGCACAGGCCATGCCTACCCCTGCTCCGCAAAGGGGAAAAACGTTGTGAAACGTCACGTGATGGCAACGTGATGTGGCGAGTTTGACACCTGTGTATTAGGGTATATAAAGTACAGGTTGTCCTCAATTTACAACAGTTCATTCAGTGACTGTTCAAAGTTACAACACTGAAAAAAGTGACTTATGACCATTTTTCACACTTATGACCGTTGCAGCATGCTTGGCAACTGACTCATATTTATGATGCAATGTCCCAATGTCATATGATCCCCTTTTGCAACCCTCTGACAAGCAAAGTCAATGGGGAAGCCAGATTCACTTAACAACCATGTTATTAACTTAACAAGTGCAGTGATTCCCTTAACAACTGTGGCAGGAAAGTTTGTACAGTAGGGCAAAACTCACTGAACAAATATCTCACTTAGAAACAGAAATATTGGGCTCAACTGTGGTCGTAAGTCAAGGACTACTTGTATACCACTTTATGTTGAGGACACATCTGGAGAAGCTGGAAACCATTTAGAAAACGCAACACTTGAGTTCATCTGAAGCACTAGAGTATTTTTTCAGTAGGCAACACTTATCCTTAATTGCGACATCCTTCGGTAGTTCCACCAGCTGACTCACCTTTCTCCAACCTGCCTTGATCTTAGCCTCCAACCTTATTTCACAGGGGATGGTATGTACTGCTGTTCTTGATTGTGTAGCCAAGCATCTCCAGGATTACCTGGTGGCACAGTGGTTAGAGTGAAGTACTGCAGGCTACTTCTGCTGACTGCTGATTGCCAGCAGTTTGGCAGTTCAGGTCCCACCGGCTCAAGATTGACTCAGCCTTCCATCCTTCTGAGTTGGGTAAAATGAGGACCCAGATTGTTGGGGGCAATATGCTGACTCTGTAAACCACTTAGAGAAGGCTGTAAAAACACTGTGAAGCAGTATATAAGTCTAAGTGCTATTGCTATTACAGCACACAGCAGCTGTAGAGTATACCAGTTCATTGGTTTGAGTTATGGTGGTAATAGGGATTGTTGTGAGGGCTCTATTGGCATCTTCTAGGATACTATCTGATGGTAATCTCCATTGAGCTTTGGTGATCAATTCTGATGGTTGAATGTAGCTAGTTTAGGCATGATCTCATGTCTCATATCAGCTGCTGTGCTCTGTAATGAAAGGGATGACAGTGATATTCCAGTTTCAGATGTGGGCTCACATCCAGTTGTACTTCCAGGTCTTTTTGAGTCCACAATATAATGTGTAATTGATCTAGATCAAATTGGAGAGCAGCTTCCTCTTCACAATGTTGAAAAGTTGGGTAACTAGCTGTTTTTCAATTAGTGTAGATGAAGGTCTTCTGTCCATGCATAGTTCTGTCATACGTTTTGTATATCCCCTCTCACTGGACTATTGTTGTAATAGCAATCCCAGGTTCTCGTATCTCTTCCATGTATAATTTGTTCCAGTAGCTGATGTACCATCAGATTGTCCTGGTTGTCCAACATCAGATGCAGACCTTGTTAATCCGGGTGACGTCCGAATTGGCATGACTCTCTTAGTTTGTATCCCTCTCATATCTGAGGTAAGTAAGCAAGTGAAGAGTTAGTGGGTCTTTGCCCAAGGAGAAAATTGGTAAGGCAGATATCAGTTCAGGATTTGAACTCTGGTTTCCTGCATCAAAGGACAATGCTCCAACTACTATGCTATGCAGCCCCCCTCTCTCTCTTAAATATACATACATATACCTGTACATGCACATTCACATAATTGCAAATTAAGTTTTCTCTACCTTCTATTCTCAAATTCAGGAATAACAAAAATTGTCCTAAAAAGCACATTTAGTGAAATAAAATGTATCTTGGTCTACATGAAAATATTCTTTTGTAACACTCTGTCTGGTACTTATAAATCTGGATCACCAGAAACAACTTATAATGACTTAAACAGTATACCAAAGAAGAAATTCTGTGGGGGTGAGGATTGGGATATAATGTCAACAGATTTATTATTACTCTTCATATGGCTGAACCATCTGCTTTAGCTACTGCAATAATCTGGTCAGACATCAGTAGTGATAATGAGTAAAACTCTATTACACTACAGTCAAACAAAAACTGAGGCAGAAAAAATATGACTTGATTGCTAGGAGAAACATTGACTTTCTTGACAGTCAAAAAAGTTTTTTTTAAAGAACTAAGAGTGTTGGATATCTACCTGTAGGTCTGTCAACCAGCTGTTCTCCTATTACCAGAGAGGGTCTATATACCGTATTTTTCGGACTATAAGATGCTCCGGACTATAAACGCACATTAGCTTTAGAGGAGGAAAACAAGAAAAAAAATCTGCCTCTGCCTCCACCGCCCGTTTGCCGCCGTCACAGCCCATTTGCTGCCACCGCCTGTTCGCCGCAGTCCATTCACCACTGCTGTGGCCAATTCGCCATGGCCTGTTCACCGCCAATCACTGCGAACGGGCGGCGGCGATGGCAATAGGCGGCGGCGGCAATCCCCGCCGCCTAGAACAGCTGATCGGCGCCGCACCAGCCCCTCTCTTAGCTGGAGAAGCATGTCCTTATATAAATGTGCATGGAGTTGTGTTTAGTGATGATGATGATAAAATGTGTTTGTTGTAGTTCATTAATATGAATAACTTTAACAAAATAGATTAATATACTCAGAGCTTTTCTGCTAGCACATACAAGACTTTTTGCCTATATAAAATGAAAAAGCCACCATACAGCTACCAGCTTTCTACTCAACGTGCCAGAAGCAGTTTTGTGTTGCTATGAATATCCTCAATGTTGTTGTCCTTGTGTTGCGCCTGAATCCCACAAGCTGACTAGAGCTCCATCCAAATGGCCAATGGGAGATTGCCAAAGTCAGCTTCCGGCCAGCATCCCTCTCTCTCTCTTCATCATTGCTCCACTGTCATTTTTGCAGCCAGTAAAAACAAAAGTCACTATACTGAAAAAAGAAAGAAAGAAAGACTGAAATAGTGGGTCAGCTTTATGGTGTCTTACTTTCAGTGATGAGGAGGAAAGAAGCCCTAGAAGCCAAGAAGTTGGACAGTGTTCCTCACCAAAGGAAAACAGTTTGCCTAACAACTTCAGAACAGTTTTCACAGCACAGTTGTGCTCTTGTGCAGTTACAGAGCTCAGTTGCAGAAAGCCAACAATGCTGGGGGAAAGAGGCAGCATGGTACAGGGGTTAGACTGGGCAAGTATGACCTGTGGAGGATGTCCTAAGACATCTGCCTTGTGCTTCATGCTACTTTGTGCTAGGCAAGGCCTGTATACATTATTTATTGCACTCAGATCATTCTGCTAACAACTTGCACACACATTGTCCTTCTTGCTCTTTGTTTTCTCAACACTGAGTAATCTGCCATTTTTTCTTTGATAAGGAGGAAAAAAGGAAGAAAGAAGAGAAGGAAAGAAGAAAGGAAGGAAGGAAGGAAGGAAGGAAGGAAGGAAGGAAGGAAGGAAGGAAGGAAGGAAGGAAAGTAGGTAGGTCCAGGTACTGAAAGGACAATTAGTATTACATGGCCACAATGTATTGTACATTTCAATGACATGAAGAATAAGTGTATCTAATCTTCTGCTTCTGTCTGTTTCTTTTATTCTCATTAATGTATTTGCTCTCTGTTGCTGTAGTATCAGTATAAGTGGGACAGCAAGAAGATTGGCTCTGTATCTGTACCACAATGGTAATGGTAGTGAAGAAGAGGCAGAAAGGAGAAATAAATGACAAAAGAACTGCCTCTTGATCTTCCAAATATCTTCTCTATGATGGTTGGAGAAGAAAGAAAGGGTAAACAGGGTAAAGAAAACAATTGGGAAACCAGGTGAAGCCACATGAAACCTTCTATTTTGGCCCTAGACTCAACCATCGGTCTGCTGAAGCTTTTTCTTGCAGGAAAGGGGGGGATGTTAGGATGCTATTCTGAAAATAAATGTTTCCTGAATTATTTCAAAGGCAGAAGGTGAGCTGAGCAAAGAGAAGTATGGAACGACAAAAATGAGGGAAAGAGGGAGGGGAAAACTGGAGGAGCTTCAGTTGACAAAGGAAGATCCAGGTTTTGTTAGAAGTCTATGCCTCGTGGTCGTTGTCAGCCATTCAGTCATGTCTGACCCTTGATCAGCACTCTCCATGCCCCTCTATCTCACCACCTCCTTCAGATCTGCCATGGTCATCCTGGTATCATGCTTTATAGCAGTGATCCCCAACCTTTCTGGCTTGGTGGCCCAACCGGGGGGGGGGATGAGAGGGGATGGTTCTGTGTGAGCAGTAGATGCATACGCACATGCACAGCTCCATTTGCATGAGCGGTGGGTATGGACGCCTGCCGCTTGCACAAATGGAGCTTCACACATGAGCGCAAGCTCCCGCCACTCACACAAGTTGAGCTGGGCCTGTGCACATGCGTTTACCCACCACTCGTGCAGCCTGGTTCCAAATGGGCTGCAGCCCAGAGGTTGCGGACCCCTGCTTTATAGTGTCCAGCCAGCAAGTATTAGGGTGGCCCCTTCTCTTTTTTCCACTGATCACTCCCAGCATAATTGACTTTTTGAATGAGTCAGCTCTCATGACATGACCAAAGTATGACAGCCTTTGTTTGGTGATCTTGGCTTCAAGTGACATTTTTTGTTGAGATTTGGTGTAGGACTTTGTTATTTGTGCTTTGTTTGTTCTTATCTCTGCCTAGCAGGATGCATGTTAAATCCCCTGCCTACCAACCATTCCAGCATTCCCAGTTGACCCTCCCCTGGCTTTAATTGGCCTTGGTTGAATATCTTCCACATCATCAGATATCTTGTAAGGTATTCAAAACCTTCTAGCTTCTCCACTGAGGTGTTCAAGTCAGGAGCAACTTTTGGCCTCTGCTCCAACTCTTCTTTTTTTGGCTTGCACAAACATAAGCCTCTGCAATGGCTCCAAGAAGTGTTTTAAGTGCCTCCCATCTTCCATTTCTCTTCTTTCATTTCTGATTCTGCTTGATGTCAGGGTTCCCCCCCCCCTTTTTTGTACTTTAAATCTGTTCTTGTTTCTTCACTACGATTCCCCTTCCTTCCCCCATCAAAGTGTTTTCTTTAACAAGCCCATCAACTGCAACAGTCTGCATTCTTCAATTCTAAGTCACACATAAACTTTAAAGATGCTGTTTGTTCGGTGTTGACAGAAGCAGTCGTCTATCTTAATTTACCTTCTTTCTCTGTTTTTATTAGAGCTGTGAGAGCATGCATAAACCAAGTGGGAGAACAATCTCACCAATCTCTTCCTTCCCCTCCCCCATTCACAGAATTTAAGCTTTCCCGGTTATTGGAGTAGGGTGATCTGTTATATTGGGGGGGGGGGGGGCAAATGGGAAGATATAGTAAATTTCATGGGACATTTTTGGTAATACCACTGGGAAACTTCTGCCCATCTATCATTCTAGTTTGTGTTAGATTTTATCCCCTAGCTTGAAAGTTTTAATAAAATTATATATGGAAGGGGGAAAAAAAAGAAAGAAATATTGCTATTTGGAATGGGAAACACGATTGAGACAAATTCAGAGTTGCTGACCAGAACCTTCACACTAACAATCTCTTCAGAACAGCAAGGCCTGGCAAAGACCTGAACAGAATAGCACAACAAGGTCCTTGTATCCTGCTGTTCAGTCAGCATTTCATCCAGAGAAAGGTTTGCATTTATGGGACTGCTGGGAAGAGGGCTGTGGATTTCCCCAAATTCATCTAATTCATTGTTACAAAACAGAATGCTGGACTGTATGAACCTTTAGCCTGGTTCAACAGGTCTCCTCTTTGGTTCTTCTGTTATTTTGCTAAGATGACAGGTGCATGGGACAAATGGGCTACATGTGTGATGAATGCCCAGCTTTCCCAATCTAGCAATGGCGAGCAAAGTATCCAAATAAATAAAATAAGGCACTGTCGTTTTGGTGTAGTGGCTAAGCCACCAGGTCAAGTTCAGTGATTCAGGACCAGTCCTTCTCTCCTTCAGTCCTAGCAAGCAGGCAAGGGCAAACCACTTCTGAAAATGTTGCCAAGAAAACTGCAGGGATTAGTCCAGGCAGTTGCCAGGAGTCAACACTGACTCAAAAGCACCAAAATAAATAAATAAATAAAATAACATTTTAAAAAGTTTACTCATTGCATAGATTAAAAAAACAAACTAAAAGGGCAAATGAAACTTCCAATGCTGGAGTGAGGCAAAAATACATTAAAATAATAACTGCAAAAGTTATTATGATGAGTAATGCCTCCCATCCCAGGTCATACCACATTGGTGTCTCTCCCTGGAATCTCCTTTCACCATGTCAGCTGCAATAACAACGACTGTGCTTTCTTGGAGGAGAATCAAACAATTCCCTTTTTTTCCCTTTAGTATATTATAAGAAAGCTTTGCTATCCTAGACTAGTTTTTCTGGAATCAAAGTCTGGATTCCGAGCTTTGGTTTTCCATTTGCTGCCATTATATGACGTTTTATGGAAAATGTTCCAACCAGTAATTATTTGTAAATATCATCATTTACGACTATTTTATTCATTATGCTTCTTACCTTTTGAAAAGGGTAACAAAGAAGTAATTATACTTCAGTCCCAACACAACCCCACAAATGCCATAGAGCAGGGGTCTCCAACCTTAGCAACTTTAAGACTTGTGGACTTCAACTCCCAGAATTCCTCAGCCAGAAAAGCTGGCTGAGGAATTCTGGGAGTTGAAGTCCACAAGTCTTAAAGTTGCCAAGGTTGGAGACCCCTGCCATAGAGTAGTAAGTCCATTTTCACACATAATTTGCTTGTGGAGCAGTCAGCCAAACTGATTAATTCTTAGGTGGGCTTCATTGGGGTGGGGTGAGGGAAGTCCCCTCTTGGATCTGTGCCTGCCTGAGTTCTGGTTTGGCATCAGCCACAAAACCCCAGATGAAACAGAAGAGTGGCAATTGTCATCTGGACAACTTTGATGACTTTCAGAGGCTCTATACCACAGGTAACCAGATATGAGATCTTCTGGTCAACGTTGAGCTCTGGAGAGCCGTCTCCTTGCTATGCAGTGGTTTCCTGCTTCAGCTGCTTGATTCCATCACTGGGCCAGCAGATGACTACCTAATTAGCTTTCCCCTGGGTGTGTTGAGTCTGGGGAATCTCAGATGTTCATGGCCACCATGCCAACCATGGACCTGTCTCAAATAACTGACAGTCTGTTGTCGTTGTTAGATAATTCTTTGATAGCTTTTTCACTTGCTAATGTTGCCTTTGTTCCTGTCAGACTCAGCCTAATATAGAATAATCCAGCAAAATTCAGTTCTTTATTTGCATACATCCAATCGACCGAATCTTGCCAGACTAAACCCTTACTATTTTCATCTTAATGAATATAACCTAAGGAGTGGCCATCCTAACTCTCTTCCTCTATCTCCTATCCAGATCCAGGCTGTGCTGCCTCTTCTCTCCCCCCCCCTCCCTTGAATGTGCTCTCTCCTTCCTGGGAAACTGCTGCTTCCTTGTAGTCCATCCTCCTCCAGGGATGCCGTCCCTCACAGTTTCCCCATGCCTTTCCTAGCAGTAAGATAGGCTCATTGGATTTCTCTGCACCAGGAGCTTGAACTCTAGGAGTTCCAGAGGGATTTTGGAGATTTTCCTGAGGATCTGACAGGCTTCATCTTTGAGGCCATAGTTTCTCCCTTGAATGGGTAGTGACAAGGGTCTTGGATTGGACTGCTCTTAAATAGCCTCTCATTGTATATTGGTCCTGTAGGGATTGCTTGGTTTTTCAAAGAACCCCAAGAGATGAAATGTCAGAATAGATGTTTAGAACATTATTGGAGGAAGATAAAGTGTCAATCTGACCTAGCACATGTAAGAACCCAAAGTAGAGGTTACATTGTATAACAAGAGCAGTAGTTATTTCCTATTGCATCTGTTGACAGCCAACCAATGACCATTCCTTCTTGGGGACACATAGGCCTCAAAATTATCTTCTGGGCTGCTGTGAAGGCACTCTAGGCCTCTTAGTAGATGATGTCACTCAGATTCACTCAGATTGGACTTAATTGGGCTAGGCTGGGGGAGGTAAGAGAGACAGAGTATTGCTTGGTTAAGTGGGAAGACTTCAATCCTGTAACTGCTGATGAAGTGAGCATGATCCTGAGCATTGCTAACCCAGCCACTTGTTTATCAGGCCCTCCTGGGTGGTGAAACCATCTGGATAGGTGAGGTGCAGCAGGAAGTATCAAGGGACAGAGTGCTTCCATCAGTTTTGAAGGAGGTGGTATGACCCGCCTCAAAAAAATGATACCTGGATCCAATTGTCCTGTACAATTTTCCTCCTATCTTGAATCTCCTCTTCCTGAGGAAGGTTGTTAAGAAGGAATTTGGGCTGCATTGGCATAATGTCCTGGAAGTAGTGGGAACTTTTCAGCTGGGTTTCAGGCCAGAACATAATATGGAGATGATTATACTTGTTAATGGCTTTGGTGGAACCAACATGTGTTGGTGCATCAATCCTGGTCCTTTTTGACCTTTCAATGGCTTTTGAGCAAATATTGAGCAAATATTGTATGGTTCTGACCAGATGTGGGGAACATAGCATGTTCCAGTTAGTGTGGTAGTAGGGTACATCAAATGCATAGGCTCTGATTGATGAGGTGTTCCAGGACGTAACACTTTTGCTTCTCTTTAACATAGACGCTACATATCTATTGGTTTGGCATCATAAATATAGGGATGATAGTCACAAATTAAGGTAAATATATGTGCTCCATGATAATATTGTAGATTTAGTCTAAGTTGGTCACCAAGACCAAATGTTCATTCTTCTAAGCTTTCTGGCTCATGCTCATCAGACCTCTGGCTGACTGACTAAGCAATGCTCTCAAGGTCTTGTTCCAGTGCAGGAGGCTGTTAATGTCTGTCTGGGAAGGACCAGGCTCAGGACCCAGACTAACAAGACTGGGTGCTTGGGAATCCTTTGCTCTTCTGATTCTAGCCCCACGCGAGTTGCCTTTAAGCAAGCTTGGAAAACTCAGCTGCTTCCCCAGGCCTTGATTTAGAGTGTTTGGGGGACTTCTTCAAGCTGGGGAAATTGTAGGGGACTGGGGTTTTTTCCCCCCTCAGGGTGACTGTTGCTCTTTTAATTTTTTTCCTTTTAATCTCTGAAGCCACCCAAAGTCATTTTAGACTTGGGTGGCCTACACATTTGATAGACAGTTAGACAGGCAAATAAGCAAACATTGCCCCACCCCATGGAAAAAGTGGGTTTCATTTGCTCTTATTTGTCTTCCCCCCCCAAAGAGATGCAAATATCACACAGCCCTATAACAGGCGTTTCTAGAACATAATTCTAGAGATTCCCAATGGATCAGTAACATTATAGCAGTTTCTCTAAGCCTACCTGTGTTCTTCAATGACACTGGGTTTTCTAATCTAGTGAATGCTATTTTAAATAGACATCTTTGCTTGTGTATTATGTCTTGGAGACAGTAATCTCAGAAACTAGGTCTTTGCAAATTACCTACTGTATCCCTTATTGTGCTTAAATTGACCATTTATTAATGAAGTAAAAGGAAAAGGTGTTTTCATCCTTTTAGCCTTGATTGTTCTTAATCTTAGTTTAAGGAGCAGAAAAGAAGTGGTCCCGCTGAAAGCAATTGCTGGCTGCATCCATTGGAGCTGGCCCAGCAGAATGGGTGAGGTCTGATACTCAGGGAATGAGACCCTTTACAAGCCCTAATTCACAGATTTTGAAATAATAAGCTGTTGTTTGAGATTTGCCCATTCCTCTTCCTTCTACTGCATTTTAGTAAGTTGGATTAGAGCAGAACTGAATATCTGGTACATGCCACTGCAGATATGAAATGATCAGTGTTTTCATTATGCCTGAAGCATGCTTTGCAAAAATGGAGAATTCATACAGTCTCACATATTGGCTCTTTAATTTTTATGCCAATGAAGTCTAGATTTAGGGAGAAATGCATAGTGGATTAGCATGTATTTCATTGATGCCATTATTTGGAACAATACAAAAAAAAGTCCTGTTTGGTTGTGTGGGCTTGTCTGTTATTTGCTAATTGTGGTTCCCCCTCCCTTCCACAGGTCAGGAATGTAACACTACCAGAATTGTTTTATGAATAATCTAATGAACAGCTTGCTGCTTTGTGCAGTTTATAACAACTCTAAAGACTAGAAGAGGAATGAAAATTTCCTTTTAAAAAGGTAGTTAGAACTCAATATAATACTTACAGTTCTCCATGGGCTGCCAGCCACTCTTAATGGCACCTGTCAGTTGGGACAAAGGCTGTCAGCAATAAGCTTCGATGGAAAATATACACAGGGAATTAATGAGCTGAAACAGCACCCCTATTTCATAGAGTGGGTGGGAGTTCGGTGTTTAACCACTCCAAATCCTTCCTGATGCACGAGATCAGCTGTTCAAATTCTGTTTAAGGGCTTCTAATGAGAAGGACAAACCACTGCCCTCCAAACAGTTTTCTTGAGTAGCTTATACTATTATGTTTGTTTGTTTGTTTGTTCAATTTCAACATTGTCCACCTCACCTAAGTGACTCTGGGCAGTTTGCAATACTAGGACATCCTTCTATAAGCATATTCAATATACAATGTAGGGTATGAAGCCAGCCTTTGTATTATTCCTATGGAATTCTTTTCGGATGTGAATTAATTGCTTCAGATCTTGCTCTAAGGCAGCGGTTCTCAACCTGTGGGTCGCGACCCCTTTGGGAGGGGTCAAACGACCCTTTCACAGGGGTTGCCTAAGACCATCAGAAAACACATATTTCTGATGGTCTTAGGAACCGAGACACCGCTCCTCTATCCGTCCACATATGAGTACCCGAGGATGGTGCATTGCGCGGGCGACCCTCGAATGCGCAGGTGCCGACGGAAAGGCCATGTGCGCTAGCCCGCCATCTTGGTGCCATGCCCCCTTTGTCACCTCATCGCTTCTCTCCTGGCAACACACATGCGTGGGGAGGGGGCAGGGAGGGGTGGGGGTCGTGGCGGCAGGGCAGGGGTCACGGCATTAGGAAGGTTGAGAACCACTGCTCTAAGGAGTAGCAGAAAACCAGATTTCTCCTTCACTTTGTGACAACCTTTGAGATAGTTGAATGTCGATATGATGTATCTTTTCCATCAAAATGTATCAAGTACTTCAACTTTTTGGGATGGTATGAGGATCTGGGTTGGTAGGTAGGGGGTTAAAATAGAAAAGCTCCAATTTTTATAAGGTTTGGTTGTTAGATCATCTTTATCATTTTTTTTCTGCATGCGTTCTAATTTGTCAATATTTTTCGTATTTCAGCCAAACCAGAATAACATGGTACCATCAGTCTCTGTAACCTTAATACTGTATTTCTTTGATGCAAACTACATAGAATTACATTTAGGTTTTTTTTTTTTATTATGTTATTATGTCATGTCTGAGTGCTTAGATTAGGAACTGACTGAACACTTTGTGAGCTCTATGCAGTCTCCAGCCCATTCTTGTGGCTCATGAACCCTCAGGACCTCAGTTTTGAAACAGTGGCAAACTGCAATTTTTCTGCAGCAATTTTTGCCTTTTGTTTTTAAAGTGTTGCAATGCAGATAGGTGTATTACATCTCCTCTTGGATTAATGAACTGATTCAGGGTATCATTGATATCCTAGCAATACAATAGTTTCCAAATTTCAACTCTAGTGATCTCCACAGCGTCAGCCAAGGCCATCAACCAAATGCCAATAGCTAGAACTAATCAGGTGTACTCAGTGATGGGTTCTAAATCCCATCGCTACCGGTTCATGTGTGTGCATGTGCGCACGAGCGACACTTCTGCGCATGCACAGAAGCATCTAGGGCGGGTGGGCGGACCCTCCCGCCACAGCTACCACTTTGTAGAACCATACCGGTAGCAACCTACCGCTGGGTGTACTCTATTGAGTTATATAAGTATTGGGCTTGGGCAGGGGTGGGTTCTAACTTACCTCGCTGCCGGTTCGCTTCCCCCCACACCACGTGGCTGCGCCGCAGTGCCGAAAACTCGGCTTCTGTGCATGCACAGAAGCAAAACAAGCAAAAAATTCCAAAACGAAAGCCAAAAACAAGATGGCGGCACATGCGCAGTGCCAAAAACTCAGCTTCTGCGCATGCGCAGAAGCAAAAACAAACAAAAAATTCAAAAAAAATCCCCCTCAAAAAAAAAAAATCCAAAAAAAGAGATGGCGGCATCCACGGACCGGCACCGACAGAACCGGCTCAGTGACATCACCACCAGTTTACTACCAGTTCTCTAGAACTGGTGCGAACCAGGAGGAACCCACCTCTGGGCTTGGGTGAAGAGACCTGGGTTTATATAATCCTTATATATGCTGACATTCAGTAGGATAACCTTGGATCAGATGCTACTTTCACTCTATCCCACATCATACTGTTGTTATAAAGATACTAAGGGCAATGGCAACTGCTAAGTGCATTGGATGTTTCTTTATAATTATGATTTAAATGAATTTCAAATTCCATACTTTTAAGAATTTCTAGAGCAAAATAATATTTGGGAGGTTTCTGTATGAAGCAACTGGATGGTATTTTGGAGAGAAAGAGACCCTGTAGGTCAGGGCTGTCAAACTCGCCGCCCACGGGCCAGATGCATCATGTGCTGGCCATGCCTGTGCCCAGTTTAGCAAAGGGAAAAAACTTCCTGATATGTCACGTGATGATGCTGTGATGACGCGAGTTTGACACCCCTGCTGTAGGTGCTTCAAAGCCTTTATTATTTATATCTCATGTTTCTAGACCATCCATTTCTCTTAAGGAAGGGCTCTAAATGAGATGTTTTGGAAAAATACATGAGATAACAGCAAATCAAGCAAAGGGAATCTACTGCAAAGATAGTGCTTAAGCAAGGTACCTGGACTACAGACACTCCGCTCAGATCCACCTTCAGTTATAGAATCAATTACACACTCTCAGTCCAACTTACTTCAAGGGCTGTTGGGGAGAAACTGGAAAAAGAAATGATAAATACACTGCCTGGAGCCTCGGAGAAAATTCAGAACATCAATTCATAAACCATTCTGCTCAAAATTTGTGTTAAGAAAAGAACTGAATGAAGCTCATTGTCTTTGCATGGAAACATACACTATGTGAATGTACATATGTTATGCAAACAACATATAAAGCAAGCATGGAGTTACTTCTGTTGTTCAAAGTGACTTACTGGAAGAGACATCTTGTATAAACATTTCATTTAGTGCCTGAGAGTGGGAAGGAAAGCTAAATAATGAATTAAAAATGAATATCAATGTTTATTTGGTTGAGTTGCATTGTTTCCTAGAGGGAATAGGTCTATTAATGTTTTTCATTGCCCATAGATGCTGTTGCATGTGCCTCACATGTCAAGTGGTTACACTAAATGACTAATTTCCAACAACTCCCTTTCAACATCTCTTGGCATTTGGATAAATTCTTGTAGATAAGATCCATAAACTATGCACATTACATCAGCAGGCAGGAGAAACAGTAGCATATAAGTCAGTCAAATTCTTCTCCCTTTTTCCTACTTCTGCATAACATAAAGGCTGGATTTATAACAAGACAAGTGCCTGGATTTCTATATATTTGAAATGCCCATGGAGATTCTGTGAGATCCAAGCATGATTCAACACAGGAATCCTTGAAATTCAGACCAATTGATGGTAACTGGAGATAGCACCTGGCTTTTCTCTATATTAGTCAAGAATAATATTGTGTTGGGAGGAACAGTGGTCAGATATGATTTGCAGATCCAGTGTCTGAATTTTGGCAGGGAATTTAGAGTTGAAATAATCTTGAAAACTGAGCTTTTAATAAGTGTATGTGAAAGAGATCAACTGTCAGGTTTAGGTTTGTCTCTGCTGAAACCAGCTGTGCTAATATCATTGAAAGTATTAGGCAACTGTTGTGAGTTGTCCAAACCTCAGCTAAAAGTGATTTTCTCCCAATAGACATAGTGTGAGAGTAATCACTGCCACCTTTGCAGAATTAGGATTAAATATCTTGACTTTTCTGTCATCCACTTTCCAACAAGTAACAAGAAAATAGGTTAACTCTTCTAAGTGAAAACATAAGCAGAATCTGTGACATTTCATAGAGTCACATAAATAAGAAATCAAATATTTCATGAGGAAACCTGTTCAAAATGAGCAGATGGATACAAAGTAAATGGAACCAAGATGGATCGCTTCTGCATTTGTGTATTCTTGAAATGTTTTGTTTTGTTTTCCATTTTAGATGGAGTAATACAGCCTTCCTTGACTGGTCTTATGCTTTCATATGATACCGTACAACCTTCCAGATGTTGATCTACAACTGGCAGAGTTCCCAATGGTCATGCTAGCTAAACATTGTGGAAGTTAGAACGTAACACATTAGAAGGACACATATTTGAATTTAGGCATGGATATCAGATAGCCAATGCTTGCAAGGCAGATCCGAGACTGATAGTAGGTAAAATGTTGCTAGTTTGGCCTGGTAGTAGTGGTTCAGCAACTCTAGATAAGTGAAGGATTAGATGAGTAGACAGTCAAATTCTTCTTTTGCTCAACTACAATTCAAGCAGTAGAAGCATCATAGTAGAACCACTCTATAATTCAGTCATCACTGTATTTTCAGCAACATATCTAACTGAAATATATACTTACAGAATTGCCAGGAAAAAAATTATATATTTTCTGGCAGTTCGATGGGAAGACTGTGCTATTGGTGCTGCAATCATTTTCTCAGCACACCTCAACATTTCTGCCCCTGGGAGGTACAGATATATGGTAGCTGACAAGCTAATCAGTGCTGGTGTCCAAACTAAAATCATCTTTTAATTACCCAATAAGTGGTAACTGATTAGGACTGAAAAAGTGATACCTGGAAGTAAGGGCAATGCCAGAAGTCTCAGCAACTTCTGACTATGGAAAACAACAGATAAAATATTGTTCATCTAAACTCTGAATTTCAGAGAAAAATAAAAATGGCAAGAGGTTGATTGATTATGTGCCCTTGTTGATGTTGACTCTTAGCAACCACATAGATAAACTTACTCCAGGACGATCTGTTCCCAATCTGGAATTTCAGATCTTCCAATTGTGCATATATTACCACTGTAATCAAGTCCACACCCCCCCCCCCTTGTTGCTGGTCATCCTCTGTCTTTCCTTCTACATTTCCCAGAATTATAGACTTCTCTGGAGAACTAGGTCTTTGCATAATGTGTTTAGAATATGATACTTTGAGCTTGGCCATTTGTGCTCCAAGTGAGAACTCAGGATTAATTTGTTCTACCGATATGATCTATCAGTTTGTTTTCTTGGCTATACGTGGTATTCTTAGGAGTTGTCTCAAACATAAATTGGATCAATTCTATTTATTTTATTTATTTATTTATTTTGTCAAGCATGTATATGATTACAGGTAAAGTATAAATATTAATATGAGTATATAATAAGTACAAACATAGTTTTGAGTACATATTTTTCGAATACATGGGGACTTTAGGACAGGGACGGTAGGCACGCTGGTGCGCTTATGCACGCCCCTTACAGAAACTTTAATTTCTATAGATTGTCACAGAGATAAACAGTGTCTGAATGACTCTGATCTTTGTAGATATGGAGATAATCACCAGATGTGTGTGTGTGTGTGTGTGTGTGTGTGTGTGTGTATCTTTCCCAAAGTCTCCACTGCTGTCCTATCAATTGCTAGTCTATGGAATATGTCTTGATTGCTAGTCTCTTTATTGTTGAAAGCCAATCCTAAAAAGACAAATATATCTGCTACTGCTGGATCAGTTTACCTCCTTGGTTAGGCATTTTATTTTGAATGTTACCTGGAGATGTTCTGGGATTTTCATTTCCCTAAGCACATGATTGATAGAATCTAAAGACCTTTCTAATAAACCTCATATTGATTTCTTGTTGGCATCAAAAATAACCTTTCTTCTTTCTTTTCTAAAACCAGTTTGAACATCTGGCAACTCCCTTTCCATGTAGGACCCTAATTTGCATTAGATGATTTCAAGCATTTTTTTTTTTTGCTAGCCTGTGTAATTAAGGATATTGTATAATAGTTTGTACACTTGTCAAGTTTCCTTTTTAACTTGTAGGTATTCTATCAATACCTATAGCCTTCTGATTTGGTGTTGATTTATTACATCCAGATTTACTCCTCCCACCATCATTAGTCTTTGAAATCAGTACACTAGCTTGAGTTCTAAAAATAAAGATGGGATGTAATCAAAATAATAGTAATCATCACAACCTGTCCCCTGGCATACTTTAATATACCAATTTAAGGTTGAATCCCATTCTTACTTTAGAGATTTTGGCAGACTTCCCTTGTTTTCTGTTGGTTTTCATCTTTTATATCTTTACAATATCACAGTAATATTGCTTCTTCCTCTTCTGTACATTATCTGAAATTCTTTGTTAAGTTTCTTCATGAGATCTTTGTCTTTCTTGGCTTTGGCTTCTCTTCTTGGCAATTTCCACTATCTGTTTTGACATCCAGTTTGTTTTCTTCTGTTTCTTGGACTTTGACAATCTCTTTTCACATTCTTCCTTAACAACTTCTTTGATTTCATTCCATGATTCCTCTGGTTCCCTATCAATAAGGTTCAGGCCTTATTAAAGTGATTGTTAGTGTTAACCTTGAAGAGATAAGAATATGCTCACGAACTATCATGGAAACTGATTGGCTGATTTGGCTCTTTAGTTTGACTTGGAACTTACAAATGAATAGTGCATGGTCTGTTCCATAGTTGATCACTGGCCATGTCTTTGTTATTACAATTGAGCTGTTCCATGGCCTTCTACCCAGCATATAGTCAGTTTAATTTCTGTGTCCTCTTTCTGGTAATGTTCATGTATATAGACATTATTTTGATCGAAGGCTGTGTTAGCACTAGATTGGCAGAAACTAGTAAGTCACCATTCTCCTTCATTTCTGTTTGTTAGGCCAGCCAAATGCATTTCCTTCCTTAACATTCCCAACTTGTGAACCACAAGCAGCACATCTTGTTTGTCTGTTATGCTGATTTCAGATTGAGTTTGATTGTAAAACTTATCAATCTCTTCTTCTTCTGCATCAGTGGTTGGACCATAAACCTGAATTGGATAATAAAGTTTTGTCCATGACATCTAACTTATATTATTTGATTATTGACTGCAAATACTTTCTTTACAATATCTTTCATGACTATGAAAGTAACACCACTCCTTTATTTTTCATGTTCTAAGAAGTAAACAAGAAGATTGTCTGACTGCCTATCCAATTCCGGTCCATTTCAATCCCCTAATGTCAACGTGCAGTCAATTCATTTCATCTTTCGCTATGTTAAAGTTTCCTATGTTGGCGAGGAGAAAATAAATAAACAATGCAAAGAAGACAAGAATAATAATCAAATGCCTGGAACAAGAGATGTATTAAAGAAAATTAGAGAAATCAAAGAAAACGTTTATGCAAACGTGAGCATGAAAAATTCAAGGAAAGACATACTGGGGAAAGGAAATATAAATAAGAGGTAGTAAGCATGTACAGAAAAACTGTACATAATTATTTCCAAATCAAGGCTATGTACAAAGGTTTGATCACCGAACTAGAACCAGGCATTCTGGAAAGTGACGCTCTTGAAAATATTGCTAACAGCAAAGCCACAGGAACTGATGAAATATCTGTTTGAGACCTGTTTCAAATTTTAAAAAGGATGCAGTTAAAATGCTGTGTATATTTTGTAAGCAAGAATGGAAAACACATCAGTGGCCTAGAGACTAGAAAAATCCATCTACATTTAAAAAAAGAAACTTGGGCAATTGTAAAGAATACTACTGAAGAATTGCACTTATCTCATATGCCCATAAGATAATTTTGCAGGTTAGGACTTTAATGATATATGGAACGAGGACTACCAGATGTACAGATTGGACTCAGGGTATTCAAAGATGCCTGCAGTCACATCATTTATATGTGATGGATTATGGTAACGGTCAGGGTATTCCAAAAGGAACTGTATTTTAACTTTATGGGTTATATAAAGACTTGATTGTGCAGATATAATAAATGATCAATAGCCCTTATCAGGTCACCTCATCTGGCCATCAAGAAGTAACAGAACAGAATACAGAGCAACCAAGGTTACTCTGGAAAGGAGTATGCCAAGATTGTAATTAGTACAAATTAAATTAAATGTACCTCTTTGTGATGTTTTGTGAATATATGTACATTAAAATACTACATCTTTGTACATTTTATTCACTTATGATTTATAGGGGTTTGATTGTACATGAGCCAGAAAGCTCTCTCTCTCTCTCTCTCTCTCTGTGTGTGTGTGTGTGTATTATATATATAAAATCTCACAGACAAACCAAATCCATGGTAGAATAAATCTCTGAGACCATAAATGAAGAGTATGGGAAAAATTCTTTGTCCATAGCTGTGGGACTTACAGGTCAACAGTGCATTGTCATCAATCACTGCATTGTTCCTCAACTCGGTCCTTTTCAGATTTGCAGGGATTCAATCCCAATTAGTACTGCCACACTGGCTGACAATGATGAAGCAACCATCCATTACATTTAGAGAAGATCAGGTTAGAGAAGTCTTACATAGAAGAATAAATATTGTTCATAATATCAATGTATTTATTGGAAAGATCACTGGATCCACTAAGCAACTGGGGGAGCCTACGGAAACCTGCCTTGAAATTAAAATTTGTGTAGCAGCAATACTCTCGGCTTTTCATATTTCTAATACTAATTGGTTCTCAAAGAAATTGCATTGAACGTAAGAGCAGTCCATAGTGTGCCTTAAAAGGAAAGTAGCTGTTTCTGTGCAGAAGCTAAACTCATAATGGCCTTTACGGTATAGGATTCTGAAATATTTAATACAGCTTTAATCCATGCCATAAAAAAATAAGAGTGACCTCTTGTGGCCAGCTCAAAAAGATGTCAGTTCTACTTTATCTCATGAATCAGGTTGCTTACATGGTAAAATGTTCTTTTATGATTTCTGCTTTATAGATTTTAAATATATTATATATTCTTACACTCTCCTTACATGTTTGTTATCTTACTTAGATGCCTTTTCCATCAAAACTCAAGTCTACAGAGCTAAGAAGAATAGTATTAAATGGGATGCAATTTAAACTGTATTCATCTAGGACGAAGTAATAGAGGAAATACAGCAAGATAAACAAATGCAATAGAGGTAGTTCAGTTTCCCCATCTCCTTAAATCACATAATGAGAAATGTAGGATTGTTTTTCCCTTAAAACATCTTCATTGAAGTTATATTTATGAGAATAAAAAAGGTAAGGATGTGGCCAATTTGTTTGTCCCCCTTATTATTGTCCGTAGGTAGAAACTTTTCCAAAGTTTCAGAGAAAAAGTTCTCCCAGCACCTGCTATCTGTTCTTCTACTTGGAAAGGTCATGAAGTTGACTTAGGATTTTCTGATTACCAGCCTTCTCCAAATAATAGATGATTTTAGAACAAATCCCACATTTCTGGGAATTTAAAATGAAGATATGTTCAAGAGACTTTATTTTTTCATTGTATACCATGAACAGATGCTGATATTTCTTGAACTTGATAATAAAGATCAACAGTTTCAGCCAGGTATGCATTTTCTTTGCCTCGTTTAACAGTTGGGGCAGGAAAAATATTACTTAAGCATTATTGGAGCATAATTGTTAATTATAATTAATTAACCAAGAGTACACATATGTGGAGTTAGGCTGCTGTCCATCAAAATAATAGCAATAGCAATTAGACTTATATACAGCTTCACAGTGCTTTACAGCCCTAAGCAGGGGTGAGTTTCTCTTACCTTCCCTACAGGTTTGGAAGTGCGCATGTCGCGTTGGAAGTGCGTGCATCACATCCGGGTACTGACCCTCTGCACATGCGCAGAAGCCTTTGCGCATGCGCAGAGGGTTATTTGCCAGCCACTTTCAAGCAGCGGCGACCGGGGAACTGGTTCAGGGGCGTGGCAAGCCGGCCTTCACTACTGGTTCGTCGACTGTGGCCAAATTTCAGCCACCGGTTCGCACGAACCGGTCTGAACCGGTAGCAACCCACCACTGGACCTAAGTGGTTTACAGCTCCATTTAAAGGAATACTGGGGAGAAGTATGGAAATACGTCTGAAAATACCCTAAAAATACTCAGCCTCTAACAATAACAACNCTGGTTTACAGAGTCAGCATATTGCCCCCAACAATCTGGATCCTCATTTTACTGAAATGGAAGGATGAAATCAGAAGGATGGAAGGCTGAGACAACCTTGAGCCAGTGAGATTCGAACTGCCAAACCGCTGGCAGCCAGCAGTCAGCAGAAGTAGCCTGCAGTACTGCACTCTAACCACTGCGCCACCACGGCTCATAATGCTTATAGTTTGATTTATTATTATACTACGGTTCTTTTTTTTTTCTTTTTACAACCCTGTAATCTCTTAATGTGGGGTAGAGTCGGTGTGACTGAATGGAGCTGAGCATTTTCTGGCCAGATGCCCTTCCTAATGCCTACATGGAGTTTGTAGCAGATATTTTCTGTTTATACCCCGAGAGAGAAATATATATATATTTATATATATATATATACACACGCACACACACGCACACACACACGCGATAAACTTTCCTGTCTTTCCTTTTCTGTCCTTTCCAGGTGAGACAGAACAAACAGAATAAATAACCAAACAAACAGCAAAATCATAGATCCAGCAATACAACCTAATCCTCAGCAGTAGTTACCTGCTATAACTACTTCATTTCTTCCAATTTAACTTTTGTATCCCTCAACTGCCTCAAAACTTCGTTTCAGTTAATATTTCATATCAGGGGTTTCAATGCATTTTTTAAGTCAAATGTTCAGGATCAAAAGGGTTCATTTAGCTTCACTAACATCTAGCACGAAGTTACTACAGCACTGAAAAATAGCCACATGTCCATTGAACCCCAAAGGGGAAAAGCACTAGCGGACCATATTTCGATGAATTTTCTGTTAGAATTCAAAAGAGAATAAATGAAAAAAGAAAGCAGGTATTTTGGAACATATGATCATAAATGGCTAATTTGAGAGACAGAGGAGTGGACTGAATAAATATAGAAGGGATTTATTATAAAATTCTTTAGTGTTGTTGGCAACAGAAGCAAATTGCTGGGCAACCTTATATCACCAAAATCCAGGAAATAGCACAAACACCAAACCACGATATTTTCAATGACAATAATGAGAGACGCTTTAGCATTTGGTTGGCATAGCCACAAACAGCACATGTTGGCATGTTCAGGAGCCCGAATGATAGATTTGCTGTTCGACACTTATAATTATTTAATCAACTCCAGATTGTGGAACCTGGAGGAATATCAGGCATCTTTGTAAAAGAAGCAAAAAAGGAAAACGAAACCAGAATATCTTCATAAGGATACAGTATTATTGTTCCCCTGGGTGTTCTCTGTCCCGCATGTGAAATTGGTGGATGGATAGTTTTGCATTTTATTTTCTTTCTTTGGGTGATCTTTAGGGTTTGATACGGTAATGTATGTTAAGTGTTAATGAAAAAAGGGGTGAAAAAAAAGAAAGAAAGAAAGCTTGGCAACTGTTGCTGTATCTAGATGTATTTTTTTGCAGAGTAAATGAAACACTCAAAAAGAACATTACTCTTTTTAAACAAGGAACTTGTAAGTCTCACAAGAAGAAACAAAACAAAACGCAAGCAAGTTGTTTCAGATTTCCCAGGCTTATATTTCATTACTGCAGTGGTGTATTATAGCACTTTTCATCTTCTCTCTTTAAATACAACAGATATGTACTTTCAGAAATAAATAACGACAGTACTGTATATTTTCCATTTTATAACAAACAGGAGAATTTACACATCTGTTCTGCTCTGAAGCCAGGCTTCTCATCGCCATGATATTCCATTGAAGAACACTTCGATAGAGAAGAGTAAGGTTTTTTTTTTTTTTTAAAGAAAGGCAAATATATTTTTTAAATGTCAAAAATATTGTGTGAAAAGCAAAAACAAATTAGCAAATTATATTAATGTTGGATATATTCCCAGAATTTTAGACAAACAGACATTGATTGCTTTGTCCATATTCTCAGTTAATATTAATATTAGTACATAATCCACCAAACATTAAGCATTTTTATTATGAACCCATCTCCAACTCTTATTAAAATTATTCACATTTAATAATAAAAAATTGTGAACATTTTGACCTTTCAGATAAAATCCTGAAAATAACAAACTGTTAATATAGTTAACAAAATATATTTACAAGATATTTTCTGCCAAGCTACTCAAAATTTAGTTTTCATGAGTTAAATATAATTTATGTGTCCATATTTAACTTCATACTTGCAATTTAATTAAGCAACAATTAATGATAGCTGATCATGATCAATTTTGCATACTTATTTTTTTATGGATTGAATTAGGAATAAGACCTTCGGCAAATGCTGAAAATAAGCATATTGCTAATGCATTTATCTTTTATTTATTTTATTGCTTTAAATAGTGACAAAAATAAATATAAAATAAAAATGAAAATTCAAATATTGGCAAAGAAAATAAATTTTAAAGACTGCTTTTAAAAGAAAGGAAAAAAAGAAAGGAAAAAGAAAAAAATAATATATAATTTTAACTATAGTTACAATTCTTTTACATTAAGTTATCTGTAAAAATTTAAGTATTTAACTTTTTAACAGTTTAATATTTTATGCAATTTAAAAACATGATTTTGAGTAGCTTTTTTGGTTTAATAAATAATTTGATTGCATTATCTTTTTAATAGATCTCATTCTACATTCATTTATAGCTGTTTCACAAGACTGCATACTTCTCTAATAGTTATTTCCATTTGCACTTTTTAATTATAATATCATATAAGTCACAGACAAATTCCAGATATTAAACGAAAGCAGTGAAATAGTGGTCATTGTAATTCATGTTAAAAACTGACCTGAAAATTTAGGGATTTCATACTTAAATGCTCTAATTGGAGTTTCCCACAAGAACATAATATTAATTTTGTACGGTAGTTTTAATATTTTGTATGGTAGTTTAAATATTTGGATAATGAAAATGTTCTGGCAAAATGTACAAAATCAAGTATAATTTTGTAGTTACATAAATCAGTGAGCCGTTCACTAGCATACAATTGACATGTAGTCACACAATAAGATCAAATTTTGCCCATTCACGCAGAAAATAATTGACAATATATACTTATAGCACATGTTTTAAACAAGCCTATACAAGAATACATTCCATATCTGAGTTAAACTAATTACCAAATAAATTTTTAGGTAGAATGCTTTTTCAGCTAAATCTGTTTTTTAATGATATCCTTGCATCTGAATATAACGTATAGACATAATTATATATAGATAGTTCACTTAATTGTGGAAAAGAACACTATTTAAATAAATAATGATCGTCAGAGTGTAGTTCTGATCTTGTTATTTGGAAGTTCTTATTAACTCTTCGTTATCCTTGAACCTAATTTCTTATGTTTTCCCTATTCATTTTCAAGTTTTAATAACTTCCATTCAAATGTACAAGTTCAAGCTGGTTTGCTTATGCTCAGAATTAGGAATATTCTCAATATTTATATTCGGGATATTTCTCCTAGGTTTTAATGCAAATATTGTTACTGCTTCTGAAAAGGATTTCATCTCAAATAATTTAAAATTCCTTTCTATAAATCAGATTGGTATTCTGTATCTGAGCACGTTCAGAAAACAATAGGTTTTTTTTACAACATACTATTTGCAATAAATGAATGACATGAGAAGAAATGCTCAAAGAATGAGGTTAAGACATAAAGTTGTCTAATAACCAGCCTACTTCTACCTAATTATCAAGACCAATCAACTTTAGTCAGGATGGCTAGCAGAGAGGGATGATAGCGAATTATAAAGCATCAACATCTGGAGAGTTTCAGGTTGCTCATCTTTTTTCTTTAAAAATGCAAATAGGAAGGGAAAAAAGAAAAGCAGACAGGAAACCCCAAACACCAAGTCTACTAATGTGGACTCAGGATCTTTTTAAAGTAATTCACATTGTCTCTGAAATAACATCTCCAACCTATCCCAGAAGGACATTTACCTCACTGTTTTTTGGAACATCTCTTTTTGGGACTAAAAAATTATGCTGCCCAATAGTGCCAGCATTAGTTATGCTGCTTTCTCTCAAGACTTAGTCAATGCCGAACAAAGCTGTCTTTACTATCTGAGCATGCATTAGTTTATGGATCTTTGTAAAGATGATGACCTTCCCTTAACCCCAAGTTCTCATATACAAAATGATAATCCTTGATTATATTTGTGGGATATCTCTAAATGTCTCTTTGTCAGCCAACAGTTGACTCCCCCACCCCCTGAAATTAGGCAAGGTAGACAATGATTGAAGCACATTAATCCTCCTTTAGTTATGGCTTTTGCTGGATATTGAGGCAGGAATCTTGACCTGTTCAGTTGCCACCATCCAGATTGGCAAGATGAACTCATTATATCTGCAACAGGGGTGGGTTCCACTTACCTTCCCTACCAGTTCACATCGCGATGGAAGTGCGCGTTTTGCACTATGTCACGTCATGGAAATGACCCTCTGCGCATGCGCGGAAGCCTCTGCGCATGCACAGAAGCCTCTGCGCATGCGCAGAGGGTTCTTTTGCCAGCCGCGGTGACCGGAGAACCGTTTGGGGGCGTGGACAGCTGGCCATCGCTGCCGGTTCGGCGAGCGGATGCAAATTTCCGCCACCAGTACGGGAGAACCGGTCTGACCTGGCAGCAACCCACCACTGATCTGGAAGGCCTTCCAACTTGGAAAGGACTTTTAGAAATCAGCCTCATCCATTGTTTTGCTCAGGTAGCATTTAAGGAAAGGAACTGAGAGCATAGCAACTGGAGGTAGAGGCACAAAGCTAAATAATGCTCCCCTTTCAATAACATCATTAGCAAAACAGCAGCAATTTCAAGGTGGATGAATCATCTCAGTTGTCTCCAATCTGACAAAAGCTAGCAAACAAAAGACATGTTCAGCCTAAAAGCTCTGCCCAAACTTGTTGATGGGTAAATAAATAATTGTTAGATACCTCTCAATAAAATGCACACTCATTTTGGGAAGTGCTGCTGAAAATGAAAGATATTTCCACTGGGAAAACTTAGATAATAAGAATTAATTTTACTGAGGATTCTGTTGATCAGTTTTTCCACAGCTTCTTTAAGGAGGAGAGTTTGAGTCATTCAAAGATGCTTATGCCACACTCAAGAAACCACTAATGTTCAATTTCTTTTGTTATGGCCATTTGATTTGATCCATTTTTCTCTGGTATAGATAATTTAAAATTTTCTCTCTCTCTCTCTCTGTGTGTGTGTGTGTGTGTGTGTGTGTGTGTGTGTGAGAGAGAGAGAGAGAGAGGGGGGTGTTTGTGTCTGTGTGTGTTTTCAGATTTTAAAATTGAACAATACAATGGAAATCTGGTTTTGAGCACTATTCTAAAAAATAAGACACTGGCAGAAATCAGGATTAATGTTCTGGAAACAAATGGATTCATTTTAAGAACATATTTGGTCAAAGACCCTGTTAATGTCTGCCCTTCAAAGTAATCTAGACCAGGAAGCCAAAGTTACAAATGCTAATACTATTTTTATTATAACGTTATAGTAACAGAATCTTGCATGCTTGAATATGCGTCTTCCCTCCCTGCTTTTATATTCAAGAGAACTAGGAAGGGTCAAATCTGAGATATTTTTTTTAAAATTACATTACTACTTTGGACTCAGATTTCTCTTATCTGGCCATTCATTTTGGCTGTGGCTCTTCCTTCTGTTCCTCAAGCTTGTACTTAATCTGACCTGCCTCCAGCCCTGTTTTATTAGAGCCCCAATATTATAGAGAATAATGCTAGAATTTAAACAAATCTTAGTATATTTGTATTTCAGCCTTGAGATGAGTTCAAGAAGAATAAGGCGTAAGTTAGGTAGGACACAGAAGTCTATATATACCGGTTGTTGTTAGTTGCGAAGTCATGTCTGACCCATCGCGACTCCATGGACAACATTCCTCCAGGCCTTCCTGTCCTCTACCATCCTCTGGAGTCCATTTAAGCTGATGCCTACTGCTTCAGTGACTCCATCCAGCCACCTCATTCTCTGTCGTCCCCTTCTTCTTTTGCCCTCAATCTTTCCCAGCATTAGGCTCTTCTCCAGTGAGTCCTTCCTTCTCATTAGGTGGCCAAAGTATTTGAGTTTCATCTTCAGGATCTGGCCTTCTAAAGAGCAGTCAGGGTTGAACTCCTCTAGGACTGACCGGTTTGATCGCCTTGCAGTCCAAGGGATACAACACTTAGTGATAGTCATGGATACTAAATAAGACAGAGAACATTTGACTGTAGTGAGTCCAAGTCAGTAGTGGGGTGAGGTGCTCAGGTCCCAGTCTGAGGTTCAAGGCATTAATGGGAGGTTAGGATTAGAGT
>QLTV01004090.1:1781247-1853868 GCA_003457575.1 Thermophis baileyi | reverse complement strand
TTCTTCGCCCGCAGCAAGAGGCTCTTTAGTTCGTCTTCACTTTCTGCCATTAGAGTGGTATCATCTGCATATCTGAGGTTGTTGCTATTTCTCCCGGCAATCTTAATTCCAACTTTTGATTCATCTAGCCCCACCTTTCTCATGATGTGCTCTGCATATAAGTTAAATAGGCAGGACGACAGTATACATCCTTGCTGGACTCCTTTCCCAATTTTGAACCAATCAGTGGTTCCGTGTCCAGTTCTCACTGTTGCTTCTTGACCCGCATATAGGTTTCTCAAGAGACAAATAAGATGGTCTGGTACTCCCATCTCTTTAAGAACTTGCCACAATTTGTTGTGATCCACACAATCAAAGGCTTTAGCATAGTCAATGAAGCAGAAGTAGATGTTTTTCTGGAACTCCCTAGCTGGAACTCTGGATATACCGGTACCAAAGTTAAACTCATCCCTTCTTCCCAGAAAAGACCAAGAAAAACTGAACAAGAAAAGTTACTGTTGATAACTTTCCACTTTCCGGACTGCCCCCACCCTATTGGCCTTCCGGAAAGCGGTGAAGACATGGCTTTTCTGGCAGGCCTGGAGCCGCTGATCTCGCTGTTGTAATCCTGTGAGATCCGGCCATGAATGGTGTGCATGGGTTTTTAAATTGTTTTTTAAATGTTTTTATGATGTTTTTTTAATGTTTTTTTATATTTCTGTTGTAAGCCGCCCAGAGTCCCTCGGGAGTTGGGCGGCATAGACATTTAAATAATAAATAATAATAATAAATAATAAGGACTACAGGCAGCTAACCTACTGATAAAAGCAGAAAGTCAAGCTCCCAGAGAGATTCGTGTGATAGGGACATTTGTGGGTAAAGACCCACTAGACCGTGTAAACTAATTTTTGTACATACCAGTTGCAAAGTAGTTTTGTGTTTTCTTTAACTTAATAAAATAAAACAATAATAATTAGTATAATTTAGTGGTATGCTTTTTCAAAGAACAGTAACATTGGAAGATAGACCCGGTAATAGAACAGCGAGTATGTTCTGAGTAGAACTACTGTAGCCAGGTAATATATGTTCATTCTTGAAACTCTCCTCTAGAAACATAGAAAATACAGAATTGGCAGACTCCCAAGAATCTTGGGAATAAATGTCCATATTATAAAGTCTAATATTATATTAGTTTCAGAAAAATATTCATGCTCTTTAAATCAATGTAGTTTTAAGAAGCCCCAGTCTGATTTTTAAAAATCTCCTATAGGACTGTATAGGAGGGACGCTGTTCATTTTATATAAAATGATATAAAATGATATAAAAAACATGTCTCTACTCATCCTTTGCCATTTTTGCTCATCAGAGCTTTAGAAGTAAGAAATGTGAATAGGCCAATAAAAATGATCAATTTGTCCAATTCAGAAATGGACTGGTAATTATGATTTAATCATGCAATAGTACTGTTCAAAATTCAAACACATACAAATAAATGCTATTAAAATATTACTTATGAGCCTGTATTACAGGAGCATTATATTATTTTCAATGTCTGCAGTCCTCAACTTGATACTTCAAATAAAAATAGGAACTGCTTAGCCCAGTTCCTGGTATTTTTCATCCTTGCTATTCTTAAGTTGTAGATTATCAAGATCAGAAGAGCATTAAGTGCCCACTTCTCTTTTAGACTTTTTACAGCATATTGTTTCTGAGCTCTGAGTAATGTCACTGTTATTAGCAAAACATCTAAGTTATCTATTTTGTATCACAGAACAGTTTGGAATGTTTATGAATAAAGTAACAGAGGTGGGTTCCTCCCGGTTAGGACCGGTTCTCCCGAACCAGTAACAACCCGCTGGTGACGTCACGGAGCTGGTTCGGTTGGTGCCGGTCCGTGGACGCCGCCATCTTTTTTTTGAAAAAATTTTTGGGGAATTTTTTAAATTTTTTTTTCTTCTGCGCATGCGCAGAAGCTGAGTTTCCGGCACTGCGCATGCGTTGCCATCTTGTTTTTGGCTTTTTTTGGCTTTTTTATTTTTTGGCACTGTGCATGCGCACATGCGCAAAGCGCGCGTGCTCCCACAAGGCGTGGCCATGCGGCGTGGGAGGAAATGAACCGGCAGCGAGATAAGTTAGAACCCACCCCTGTAAAGTAACCCAGAGTGACATAAAAGGAAGCCAAATCAATTGGATCATTCATAAACAGCTGCAAAAGATGATATATATTTTAGAAGTGTAACAGTTGGTTGATTAAAAGCAAATAAAGTCCCATAGCAGAGATATTTATGGATTTGATTTTCATATCAACTGCCGTCTTCTGGAAACTATTTAGCAATCATTAGAAAAGCCATTGGGAAAGTTTAATTACTAATTTTTGAGACCACCATGTGAATAACATTTCATTAACATCTTCAATGAAGTTTTATCATGCAAAATTATCTCTTGCCTCCAGATAAATTCCTACCTGCCCTGATCTTTGGTCTTGTGAAGAAAGGCTTGTAAAGCTTGTGTTGCTGAAATATAGATTTTCCGTAACTTGTCTATTGCCTTGAAAGTGCTAACCTCCTATTATGTTGGGAGTCAGTTCTGAAAGTTGAGAAAGATGACAATGAACCATGCAAGGTTGCTTGCTTGCTTCTTTTCTTTTCTTTTAGAGAAATCAGAGAGTGAGATTAATTCCAGACTGGAAGGAAGGGACCAAGGAAAGGCCCAGTGAATGCAAGGAAATGAAGCCAGGATCTTAGTAGAAGGATAATGATTTAAAAGTTTTAAAACTCCTGATACCTTTGTAGCTCATAAAGAGTGCATCCTGTAGATGTGTGAAAGAATGTCCACACATAAAATATTTTCCTTATCGCTCCTGCTTTATGAAAGCTATATTCAAGATCTTCTCGTTTGTCTATTGCAGAGGTGGGTTCCTGCCAGTTCGGACCGGCTCTATAGAACTGGTAGCGGGAATTTCCCCCCGCTCACCGAACCGGCAGCGATGACCGGCTGGACACGCCCCCGAACCGGCTCTCTCGGCGGTGCAATAGGCACCGCCATTTTGTTTTTTGCTTCTGCGCACATGCAGAAGCTGTTTTTTTGCTTCTGCGCACACACAGAAGCTGGTTTTTTAGCACTGCGCATCTGGCACATGAGGAAGCGAACCGGCAGCGAGGTAAGCCAGAACCCACCCCTGGTCTATTGGTGTTCACTCCCAAGGTGTGTAAGAGTGACAGACCAAGTTCATAGGAGAAAGAATTCCATGCTAGGAGTAACAAGAAAGGCCTGTTGGAGCAAGGAAAGCTTGGTGGAACAGTTAAGCTATAGTCTCAGACCTTGGTAAAGGGCCTTTGTGTGTCACTATCATGATCTCATACAGTAGTAGCCAGCTTTATGCACATTTGTCTGCTATTCATGTTCCCTAGGAAAATGATGCCATATTTGTGTATCCACACTTGTTTCCATAGATTTTCATCTGTTTTGGGCAAGGAGGAAACTAATATCTGTATCTTTTTTTCAGTGTAAAAAATATCAAGAGCCGAGGTGGCACAGTGGTTAGAGTGCAGTACTGCAGGCTACTTCAGCTGACTGTTCAGCAGTTCAGCGGTTCAAATCTCACCGGCTCAAGGTTGACTCAGCCTTCCATCCTTCCAAGGTGGGTAAAATGAGGACCCAGATTGTTGGGGGCAATAAGCTGACTCTGTGAACCGCTTAGAGAGTGCTGTAAAGCACTGTAAAGCGGTATATAAGTCTAAGTGCTATTGCTATTGCTATTATTTTTGCTCTTGGTTTATAGCATTTTGACTCAAACTGATTAAGCAAGGCACTCACATGATCATGTTAGAATTTATCAGCTTGAATCTCAACCATAATTCTACCAAGTCACAAATTGCTCTAAGGAACACTTTGGTTAACCACAGATTATTCAAAAAGGCACAGTTGGCTGGGTTCACACATAGCACTAAGCCATAAACTATGGCTTACAAAACATAATTATGCTCAAAGCAAGAAAACTATATTCTGGTTTACTGCAAGATATAAAACTAGTCATAGTATCTGGTTGCTTAAGTTGATGATGTTTAGGGGATCTTACAAATGTTAGGTATTCTTATCATACTTGTTCCTTTATTATCAATAGTCTGCACTAATTGGAAAATGAGAAAAATATCCTACATTGTATATAATTAGATTTCTGGAACTGATTCTCTATATCAGTGGTGGGAATTTTAAGAGACATCTCTATAGTGTGTTTGTTTGTTTGTTTATCTGTTTATCTGTTTATCTATCTATCTATCTATCTATCTATCTATCTATCTATCTATCTATCTATCTATCTATCTATCTATCTATCTATCTATCTATCTATCTATCTATCATCTATCTATCATCTATCTATCTATTTATTATTTTGCTAAATAACTCAAGGGAATGAATATACCTAAATACTCCTTCCTCCTCCTAACCAGTATTTAATCCATTGTGTTAAATATATATATGAGTCAATTTAATTATTGGATGAATTTCATTTTTTGTCTGGTTTCCTAAAAATTATCTGGCAAGACAATTACAATAATTTTATTAAAGATTATAATTTCAACAGTTAAAAACTAATACACAATGAAAAAATAGAAGGTTAAAAAAGAATGAGTAGGTGCAGAAAAAAGAACAGAGAAAAAATAGAAAAAGAAAGAAAAAATAAGAATATAGTAGAGAAATAAAGAAATATATACAGAAGTGACTTAGCACCTTCATCACAAGTACAAACAACTTTAGTAACTTATCATTTTCTCTTAAAATATAAGAAATGATCTCCCCATACCCCATCATTTATCTATTTACAAAATCCACAAAGTGTCATTATTTCACTCCTGATATCAGCAAAAGTCCATTAAGGGTTTCCAACTTTAAAAGCTACTTTTGTAAATCCAATTTAGGAAAATTATCTTGGTTTTCTGTTTTCATATCCCTTTTAATTATTAAGACATTATTAAGAAGTTGATTTCTTTTGTATGTCCAATATAACATCTTTTTCCATGTCAGTCTCATAAAACACACACAACTCAGACTCACTCTTGTCAGGAAAAACTTGCTCCTCTTCTATATAATCTTTTAGACACTGTCATCTGTAGAAGTGGACAATATTAAAATTAACTTCTGAATCCACCTTTCAAAAATATCATTCAGTATATCCAAGTTTGTTTGTTTTTTGCTTCAATCCAAATTCTTAGTTCAAATTTATCTGAACCTGTTTATAACTTTTTAAAATCGAAGGTTTTTTTGCTGTTCACTAAAAAAATAAAGTTCTTAAACTTGTAGTTAAAACTTCTTGCACTAAAGATTGAAGAAAATTCACCCGCTGTTTTCAAACTTGTCAAGCCAAAGATTTTGCATAACAATTTCTGAAATTTATTAGAAAAGGATGTATGTAAATTTAGTGGCTTTTCAAAGGCATAGACCACGGTTTAAACAAGATGGATATTCCCTCCTATCCCAGAGCATTAAACCCACCAGAGACCACTATTTTGCAGTCTCCTCATCTCTAGAAGCAACTGTCTGGAGTACTTTTGGGCAAACTCAAATCCTTTCCTTATTCAGAGAAGAATTATGAAAAGCTGACCTACTTGCCAGCTTTTATTTGCTGGTTCTGCTTTTCATGAAGTTGTCTTCAGTCTTCCCCAGAAGTCCCAACTGGCAGGACAATTGTAAATACATTGTTATTAGTCTATAAAGATAAACAACAACAAAATGCCATAGATTCAAATCTAACCACGGTGGCACAGTGGTTAGAATGCGGTACTGCAGGCTACTTCTGCTGACAGCCGGCTGCCTGCAATTTGGCAGATCGAATCTCACCAGGCTCAAGGTTGACTCAGCCTTCCATCCTTCCGAGATAGGTAAAATGAGGGGCAATATGCTGACTCTGTAAAACCACTTAGAGAGGGCTGTAAAAGCACTGTGAAGCGGTATATAAGTCTAAGTGCTATTGCTATCTGACTCTTTTTTATCAAGGGAGAAAAAAAGATGGAGTCTAGGACAACTCACCACAGCCAACACACCTTGGCCAGCTTGCCACTGCCAACTCACCACGGCCAATTCGCCATGGCCAACTCGCCACGAGACAATTCGCCATGGCCAACTTGCTGCAGGATAAAAGTTACATAATATTGAAAAAATGGTAAAATAGAATCATTAAAGAAAGGATGAAAAAGGAGGGACAAAATGAAATGTGAATGACAAAAATTAAAGTAGTTTTTAAAAATTGTTTTAAATAATTAAATAAAATTGAATTGTCCTGCAGTGAGTTTTCCGGTGGCAAATTGGCCACAGCAAATTTTCCCATGGTGAGTTGGCCATGGCGAATTGTCAGCGTTGAGTTGTTTGCGGCAAATTGGCTGTGGCGAGTTGTCCCATTCTGAGAAAGATGAATAAAAAGTAGGGGGAAGAAGGATTAGGATGCCCATTAGTTTTATTAAATGTGATTTGGCATTATTTAAATAGAACCCTGTAGCCTACATTATATTATAAAATAATTATGGACTTGGACCTACTTGTTCTGATTTCTACACATTTCTTTTGATGTAATAGGAGTATGTATTTATTATTATTATTATTAGTCATTCCCTTTTCTTTATGAGAAGTTTCATTTGATTAATTCCTACTGCATTAGAATTACATTTTTTTTCCATTACTAATTTAAATCAATTTTTTTCAGCTCCTCATTTGTGTTTTGTTTATCATTGATTTTAATAGAAAACCCCACTCGTCTTCAAATGCCTGTTGGGTTAACATGGCATCATTTCAGAATTCCTAATCTTCATTGATGCATCAGATTTGCCAGATGACCTAAGAACAGCACAACCATTGCTCATTTTATAAGCTGTCTTGGAAAATTATTCTCTTTGTAAACCATACCTGCTGTTCCAGGAGGTTTGTAATAAAATTAAATGAGGAATGAATAGGATTTCATTTAGCACTGATGTGATTGAATTCAATCAGTTCCACAGGAATGAAATGAATGAGTTTATGTTTAATTTTGCATTCATTAACAAAAATAGAAGAGACATATACTGTACCAGTTACAGCTGGGCATTTTAGAATACCTTTTCCATTCTTGAAAACAGTCTAGGGATTTTTTTTTTCATGAATTTAAGTCGTCTTGTGGAAACCTTGATTACAGTAAGCAGTTGATTGTCCATAATTAGTTGTAGTGTCAACATTTCACAAGAATAGAAGCTAGACTGGGCTTTTTTGTAGCTACTTCAATCCTTTGAAAAACATCAATACATTTTTATTGATTTAAGAGATGTAACATGGTTGGATCAAAGCTCACAGAGTCTCCAAAAGATTACCCAGCCCATCAACATCTAGGTTGACATGAGCATGCTACAGCCTGCTAGGGCAGATAAGTATTCATTACACATTACACAATGTAGGTTGGGACGTAATCAACCAGGTTCATTACTAACGCTCATTGTTTACACATACACACATATGGTTTGCCCCAAGTAAATGTGTTTATCACAGGTCCAGGAGAAGTCAGCTCCATTTCAAACTCAGATCATGACAGAGCCAGCTCCATTTCATAAATATGATCATGAGAATGACATAAGCTGGGTTGAAACATAAGCCTCATGTCTGGCCAGAAAGAAGACTTATTATTTGCCTCTATCCCTACAATTCAAGGACAGGTGGCATCTTCGGTCCAGGAGAGTTGCCTTGTGGGAGTTCATGTATTAGAATGTGCAGAATCTGGGGAGAAGAATGTCTTTGGAATTCAGCTGTAATCAATATACACTATAATAATGCTAAGTAATCATTTTTTTTAGTTGTGATAAAGATTTGAAATCACTGCTTTATCTATTTTTTCTTTCTTTATCATAGTCTTACTTTCTCTCTCTTTTTTTGGTTGCTTCCCCCCCCAATCCTTCCTGCACTTATGCACAGCTTGTATCAGTCCTCTCAGGAGCCTCTGTGTTCTGCCCCAGCGACGAGCCACCAATAATACGCACACAACTGCCAGGTGCCAGGTGCATGGGCCGATGGTACCTCGCTACAACCGCCTCATTGTCCTCGGGATCCATGATCAACTGCACGGGACGCTGGTGGGCCACAACACTCTGTTGCTCCCCCCATGGTACCTTCATGCTCCTTACCTGGGACTCCCAGAGCAAGTAATGACTTGCTCATCTTGGCATTACGACAGCCAATGGGATTGCCAGGATTGTTGTTGCTAAGCAATGCAGTCACATGATATCTCACTGTATAACTGCATTCCTTATTGATGGCAATCCTGGTCCCCATTGTAACTCAAGGACTACCTGTATAGCATTTTTTTAGTCAAGAAGATTGATTTCTGAAATTTCTATCTGAATAAGTCAGATGGTTGAATAAACAGCAGAAATGTACTGTATTACACAAATATAAATTCCAAAGCATCTCTTCTGCATCCTTTTGAAAGCATATTCATCAATAATAGTTTCTTTCTAATGGGAGCTTAGCAGACTACTTGTGGGGCAAAGAACAATATAACAGTTATTTACAGCGCCATAGTGCTTTACAGCACTCTCTGGGTGGTTTACAATATTGAAGCATTACTTGCATATTGCCCCCAACGATTTGGGTCTTCATTTTATTGACCTCAGAAAAATGGAAAACTAAGTCACCCTTGAGCCCCATCAGGATTGAACTCTAGGTTGTGGGCAGAGTTTGCCTGCAATACTGCACTTTAACCACTGTGCTACCAAAATTTCAAGGGTTATGTGCTAATGTAAACATACTAATCTTGATGCTAATATGCTCTTTTTACAATGTCTCAGTTGAATAATAATTAGTAAGGTACTGCTGTGAGGTTGTTGTTTTTTTAAACTTGAATAGAAAACAAATTGAATTGCAGATAAACTAGATAGCTTCATGTACTGTAATATATGTGAAGTTAGTTCAATACTGTATTATGAGCAGTGTCTTCTTTTTCATGGGATAAGTTTCAAATATCCAGTCCTGCTCTTGAAGGGCTGCTATGAAAAATAATAAGCTGTTTTCTTCTTGATTGAAGAAATGGTCACTAATTCTGGATCTGTTTCCCAGTGTAGAGATCACATAATCTAAAAAGTTCCAAAGTTTCATATAAACAGCTCTGTATAACATCTATCCAAGTTGGATAAGGATTGGGAAAATAGTTATAAAGCTATTTGTGTAATTGCCACAATTGCTCACAAAGAGCGATAGAATGAAATCTCCAGCAAGCAGGAATTGGTATTTTTGTCTTTTTTGGTGCAATTACTGGGGAGAAAAGAGGGCGGGGTTGTAAGATTTGGGATATTTGTATCATGAGCCTTGTTTGCTAACGCAAGTGAAAGGGAAAAAAAGAACTGGAAACTAAGTGTAGCAGCTGACAAATGCAGGCAAATGGTTTATGGCATTCGGAGTAAAATGTACTCAGTATCTCAGAGAATAAATTATATTTCAGAAGAAAGAACAAATATTATGCACACACAAGCTAGCTAATTCTGCCAGCATTTATATCACAGTTAATTTCCTTCTTAGCATGGCAAAGTTCTAAATGTTTAAGCTCTTAGAAATGTTTTTTTCATAGTTCTGTTTTGGCATTTCTTTTCTCCATAAATCTCTCTCTCTCTCTCTCTCTCTCCCTCTCTCTCCCCCTCCCCCTCCCCCTCTCCCTCTCCCTCTCCCTCTCCCTCTCCCTCTTTCAACTCGACAGATCTCTGTTGTTTGTTTATTGGTTTCAACCTAGCCTCCTTTTTACATTTACCATTTAAAAATCAGAATAGAAACCCCTTCTTATGGCAAAGCCTCTGGTAACATGAAAGTGTTTCATACTGAACATTTGATTAAGAGAAAGATGGGTTTTGATGTTTTACAAGTTGACTGGAAGGCAGGGAAAAATTAAAATACAGGAGGAATATTGAACGAATGAAAAACAGACTGATTTTGGAAGATGCCTGAAACCACTGTTTCATCTGTAGCGATCACTCAGCACCATGTAGGGAAGTTACATACCTACATGTGCTCCGGTAGAACAGACTTATCTTTTTTTTTTTTCCTTCAGCACTTTAAGTGACAAAAATCCTTCTGATTTCTATAGCTCATTCATTTTCTTCTAAGGGAATAGCTGCATTTTAATAGTCATTTATCTTTCTAATGTTGGTACTCATGGGACATAGGGTAAAATTTTCTTAGCTAATAGGAGCATGTGGAGCAAGGGATATATACTCATCAATTTAAAAAAATGTCTGGAACATCTGAACTGGATCTGTATAAGAGGAGGAGAGTTATCATAGGCTTTACTTTCTTTACTTTCTAAGGAAATATATAATGTAGAGCTAAAAAAAAAATCCTTGTCCACAATCCAAGTCCTGGTGACTTCACAAAGTTATCCACGTAGTTTTCTTGGCAAGTATATTGTAACGGGTGTCAGTGCTGCCTCTTGAGCTGGTTTTAGACTAACCAACAGCAGTGGTCATCTCCCATTCAAGTAATAACCTGGTCTGATCCTGCTTAGCTTTTCGAGGTTAGCCATTGCGCTTATATTCTGCAAGTGCTTGTAAATATTATATACAGGAGTCTTTGAGTTAGAATTGTAATTGAGCTCCACAATTATGGTCATGAGTCGTGACAGTCATAAAGCAAGTCATCTCATCACAGACTCAATTTTACAAAAAATTGTTTGCAGAGTTTGTTAAGCAAACATGGCAATCATGGCAATCATTAAGCAAATGTTTGCTATGGGTGGGCTTTGCCGGAAGTCAGAACTAAATGCCAAAACATGACAAAAACATCATAGACCGTGGTTACATGACCACGATTTGCTGCAAATGGCTGTAAATGCAGGTCATAAATTGAGGACTATCTGATATGTACTGTATTCCAGAATGCTGAACATACATGCATACATACATTTGATTGGACTGGAGCAGTTGAGTATGAAAAGATCTCATTCAGGTAGGAAAAATATTTCCATTTTCTCCAGCTGATGCTGTTTAGGTATGCTCCTGTTACAAGTCCCATTATTCTCAGGAACATAGCCATTCCCAGCTGTCTTGGTTTGAAATTCTGGAGTCAACAAATCTGCAAGGCAACAGGTTGGGAAACGTTGGCTTAACTTTGACAGCATGGCTGAAAGTAGCCCCTGGAAGAGGAATTCTTCTGCATTTTCCCGCTGCCAGTTCTCATACAATTTGATGAATTGCTTTAGAAAGGAGAAGAGTATTTTAGACAAATTCCTGTGGGCAGAATGTGGTCTACTTGCACCTATTTAGTTAAGAAGTGGTCAAAGGGTGTGTCTTGGATGATATAATTATCTCTCCAGCAGTCTACAGCCTTTCTGACTTCCTAGGCTTCAATTATATCCCAAGGAAAGACCTCATGAGGTAACTCCTCTCACGGGTCTTTTTCTCAGTAGTGGTGCTGCTCTCGTGGCTATGGAAGAGGCTGCCCATGAGAAATTGTTGGAGGATATATTCAGCCAACGGAAACTTTCAGAGAAATCACCCATCCGATTCACAGTTCTGGCATGGCAGAAGAACTGAAAAGAATCAACCAAACCTCAGCCAGCACTAGATAATTTGAGATCCTAGAATGGAACTTGTTTCTTCCTTTTCACTCTAGATAGCCACTTTTGTCATTTCTTCTGCCAGAATGATCCAGCTCTTCCTCTTTTCCCTCTTCTCTTCCCAGTAGGTAAAACATTTTTCTCTATCATTTTCTCCATCTTTCTTCTCCCAACCTAGTTGGTATGAAGGAGCACACGGTTTCTGATATCCACTACCATCATAACTTTGTCCTTTTTTGCTTTAACTCACGGGTGTCAAACTCACGTTATCACATTGCCGTCACATGATGTTTTGTGATGTTTTTCCCCTTCACGGAGCTGGGGTGGGCATGGCCTGTGCATGACACATCCGGCCCGCGGGCCGCCAGTTTGACACCCCTGCGAACTGAACAATGGAATGATGACCAGATGTCAGGCAGCCATGCTTCCATACACAGTATTCATTGCAGAGGTGGGTTCCTCCCGGTTTGCACCGGTTCTATAGAACCGGTAGTAAACCGGTGGTGACGTCACAGAGCCGGTTCTGTCGGTGCTGGTCAGTGGACGCCATCTTTTTTTTGGATTTTTTTTTTGGATTTTTTTTGGAGGGGATTTTTTGCTTCTGCACATGTGCAGAAGCCAAGTTTCCGGCACTGCGCATGCGCCGCCATTTTGTTTTTGGCTTTTTTTTTGCTATTTTTTGCTTGTTTTGCTTCTGCGCATGCGCAGAAGCTGAGTTTTCAGCACTGCGCATGCGCTGCCACATGGTGCACAATGCACATGCAGCCACGCAGCGTGGGAGGAAGCGAACCGGCGGCAAGGTAAGTTAGAACCCACCCCTGATTCATTGGTGCTGAAACTGTTGGGAAGAGTGGGGAGAGCAGAGAATATTTCTTGTAAGCTCAGGATTTGTCACTAGGAAGTGACAATAATAAAAGGAAGAAGCCAGCAAAAGCAATGTTATGTTTTTACAGTTGAAACGGTTCCACTCAGGTCCAGCGTTTGAGCAGGAAGAATGCTCAAACGCTATTGGTTGAAGCGTCTGACAGCTCCCTATAAAAGGGCAGGCTGTCAGACAGAAAGCGCTGGTTGTATAGTGAGTTGCCTAATAAACAGTGTTCAAGGAGTCAGTTTCCAGAATCGTTATTCCCACGACTTAACAAGCAATAATAACAAATGTTAGAAGATGGTGAAGAGGCAAAGCTTTAGTTTCTTAAAAATGCTGACTCCTAACGCTTAACACAGGTTGGCCAGTCTAACACCATCTTGTACACATCTTTGTTAGGTGCAGCATTTGTTTGTCAGCATTGGTGCAGTGAAAGAGTCCACTTGCATAGCAGCTTATCCTAATGTTTTAAATAAGACCGATGTATTTTGCTCAGACATTGATTAACAAGTACCATATTGCTAAATAATCACCAAGTCCATGAATGGACTCTAGGGATATTATCTGTGCAAAGGGAGCTGGTGGAATGTTTGGCCATTGATGAGCAATGATGATGGTTGCTGACCTTTTCATCCAGACACAACAAAAACCTTCCAGCTAACCAGAGCAATGGATAAGCAAGCTGGACAAATTGTGGGATATATCTCCCTTGAAATATGCCAGGCAGGTTAGTGAAATAGTTTTCTGACATAATGGAGTAGGCATCTCTTCTCAACTTCTCAGATCTGTTCTAACTTACTTTACTCTGATTCTGCGAGAACGGTGTTATACTACAGTCTGGATGCCCTTGGAGTACAGAATTTTGAATTCTGATATTTATCTCAATGAGGTATGATTAATGGTGGATTCTGTTAAGTGAGTCCAATTACCCTCTGGCATTCTGTTTTGAATACTGATGTAATATGTTAGTGTTACAATACAGCCTCCATATTGTCATCTTCATAGATGTGTTAAGACTCAATGTCCTTCCAGATTTTCAGTCTTCAACCTGAGCACGTATTAAAGCTTTATTCCCAAGCATTTTAACTGCTCCAGACAAGAATATCAGCATTCTGCTCAGCCAATTGGAACAAAAGATCATGTGTGTGGCTAACTTTGTAGCCAATGCTCGGTCCAGATGTTCTTCCTAAATAATATATTGACGTGAGCAGACAAATAGGGGGAAAAAAGGTTCCTAGTCTGTGGTCAAACTCAAAATGACTTTTTGGTGTCCGCAGCTGGAAGCCTGCCTTGGACAATAAAAAGGAGCAGAAGAATCTTGAGGAACAAGTAGGCACTAATTGCACAAAGATGTTTGCTTTTATACTTTTGTCTCTCACTGAAGCACATGACATTTCCTTTCGGAACTCTCCAAACTGCTTTCAGGGCATAATTATAGATTCTACATGCAAAAGGACATGTTTATATAGATGTGCACGTCTGCAGCCAAACAAACCAGAGGTGGGTTCCTGCCAGTTCGGACTGGCTCTATAGAACAGGTAGCGGGAATTTCCCCCCGCTCGCCGAACCGGCAGCGATAGCCGCAGAGGTGGGTTCTTCCCGGTTCGGACCAGTTTGCCTGAACTGGTAGCGACCCGCTGGTGACATCATGGTGATGTCACGGATCCGGTTCAGTCAGTGCCGGTCCGTGGGCGCCACCATCTTTTTTTGGGGGATTATTTTTTTTGGAAAAAAAAATATTTTGGGGGAATTTTTTTAATTTTTTTTTCTTCTGTGCATGCGCAGAAGCCAAGTTTCTGGCACTGCGCATGCGTTGCTATCTTGTTTTTGGCTTTTTTGGGGGGGATTTTTTTTTTCCGGCACTGCGCATGCGCGCCCACGAGGGAGGAAGCAAACCGGCAGCGAGGTAAGTTAGAACCCACCCGTGACTAGCCGGCTGGACACGCCCCCGAACCAGCTCTCTCGGTGGCGCCATCGGCGGCGCCATCTTGTTTTTTGCTTCTGCGCACACGCAGAAGCTGTTTTTTGGTTTTTAGCACTATGCATGCACTCACGCTCGGGCAGTGCGCAAGGCGCGTGCACCCACATGGCGCGTGAGGAAGCGAACCAGCAGCGAAGTAAGTCAGAACCCACCCCTGAAACAAACATATAAGGAAGGTTTATGAATGAAGCAATTCACACACTTTTAACAGAACGCTGGCCCATTGCTACAGCAAGGAATACACTTCTTTGTAGTACAGCACCTCCATTTATGGAAACAGACAATTGCTGTAATATAGCTTTATAGCGCATGAAGGTCAGGATAGATATCAATTAAGTTCCAAGCAGGCAGGCTCTTGTTTCAAGGATTAGTTTACTTTTCCACATCCCGCTAAGCCATAGCTTAGTTAGCAAGGAAACGGTTGGATTGCTAAGCTTCATTCATGGTTTTCAAACTGCAGTAGCCTGGGTTAGTACAACATACAAAGCCAAACCAAACCAATCATATTATAGCTTGGTGTGATGTGAAGTTTGGAGTGGTTAGAAAATCCCTGATGTAGCATTATGAGAGTTATTTAAGTGGACCAGAGCACTGCTCGAGTTGCAGGTTGAAAAGAAACTCGCTGAAGTTGTTTCAATGGAAGAGCAGGATACTAAGTCAGCAATAACAGAGACTGATAACAAGGGAGTTTTCAGGACAGTTTGGTCTGCTAGCTGCCATATGTGTTTGGCCTATTTTTTTTATTTTTTTTTACAAAAGTGCCTTTGAGGCAGATAATCATTCAAGGGGATGATCATTGCATCTTTGTCTACAGTAGCTGTGGTTTCTCTGAAACTTTCTGAGCAGACTCTTCTCCAGCACTTATTCCAACTTACATACCTTGGGAAGAAGAGTGAGCAATTCAAAAACCCCAAAGGTGTAGATAGATAAGAAAGTGTGTTAAACACAATCATCCAGAGCAGAGGAAATGAACAAATGAACTTGCATAGTCTTTAGTTTGGTTCAATGACCGTAATAATATTAGAATATTGTTTTTAATTTAACAGAGTTGACAGTTTTTCTTTCTTTTATGACATAACTTCCCTCCCTGACATATATACATGCAAAAGGACTACGCACATTCTCAGATTTACCTGACATTGTTTTGACAGAAAATGATGAATGGCATCATTAGTAAATCACGTTATAGAAGCAAAATGAATCTAGCACCTTTTTTTTTAAAGGTGCAGTTACAGCAATTACTGCCAAATTACTTCTAAATTATAGCTTCCACAGCCACAATTGCAGGTGAACAATTGAGAGCAATGATTTTCTGGAGCCCTTTTCAGTTGTCTCCATGCCCAGGGCCTTCCCTCTACCCATGAATGCCCTGACTTCTAAAACCCCTTCCAGAAGTCAGTGATCAGATCAGCGGTGGGTTGCTCCCGGTTCGGCCCGGTTCTGCAAACCGGTAGTGGCGGCGGCGGGAGGCTCCACCCACCCACCCGGGACGCTTCTGTGCATGCGCAGAAGCGTCGTGCGCGCGCACGAGCGCACACACACTCACGAGCGAACCGGTAGCGACGGGGTTTAGAACCCACTACTGGATCAGATCCCAACACTGGGGAACAGGGCATAAATGTTCCTCGCAGCTTAGCATTGCCACTCTCTCGTGTATGGAAGCTGATCAGTTAGATAATAAAATGGATTTTAGCCCTGCCGAGATTGAAACTGATCAGCTTTTGGTAGCTGATCACTACTTTTATGGTCATACTGTTTTATCTTGGCCTTATTTGAAAATAAAGGGCATGGGGGCAAATAGAAGCCACTCATGGGACATATAAATGCCTACCAGCATCAAAATCTTGTTTCTCCTTGCAGCTGGCCTTTTAATTAATAGTTTCCTCCTAGAGTTTTTTTTTTCTTCTTCTTTTAAAGTAAGTGGTCTCCTCTTCTTAGGTACTGCTCCTTTAATGATGGTTTTCTTCCCATTCATTTGCAGAGCCATAACATGCCTGGATTGCAAGGGTAAAGGTTAATTAATATTTCCCTTTTTGTCTCCAAAACAACTGCCTGTTAATTAATTTTATTTTATTTATTTTTTAAACAATAATGCATTGCCACATTGCCTTTCAGCTCTCTTTTCCATTTAAAAAAAATGAAAAAACATATGAATGATCCATTGCTCTGGCTACAAAGAGAAAACAATCTGTGTATGACCAAGGAGCTGCCACTCTGTCGGTCAACCTTTCCAAATGAGGTCAGAGGGAAGAAAATACTGTGCAGCAGAAACTGTCCTTTGACTTCACAGAGAATGTCAGATGAGAAAAAGTCTTAGTCATTTCCTCCTTCTCCACCTCTGCTTTGTATACAGTGAGATACCAGAGACCTTGATGTTTGCCTTCATCTTGATATCTGATCATCAAAGAGAAGGACAAGGATAAATAAAGCAAAGCCAGTCTTTGGACAATACTTCTATCCCGGGAAGCAAAAGAAAAAGCTAAACAGACTTCTTCTGTCACAGTGAAAGAGGTTATTGGTTTCCTTCTTTTCTGTCATTCGGTGGGTGGAAAGCAGTTGGCACTCTTGGATTGTCTGAATGGAAACCCAGACAAAACATTCAGCTCAATTTCTCATTGTTAGTTTTCTTTGAATCATTTTTCATCCATTAGGAAAAGAGGCGATGAAGAAGGTTGCAGAGGGATGAGGGGACGGGTGTCAAACAAACCAATGCTTCAACCCATGTGTAAGGAAGCCTTTGTGTGTGTACATGAAGGCTCCCCAGAACTGATTTTGGATTGTGTAGATGGATGTTCGGTTCTTTGCTGATGTCACAGTACCACTTGCTCAGACTGATCATTGTTCTTGAGAGGTTGGGCTCTACATATACAATTATGACTTGGGCAGGGCAAATATATACATAGCAAAGGCTGCACATGGCTCATTTTTGCATCTAGACATGCATATGAACTTTAAAGTATAATAATCTGCTTTGAATTGCACATAATTCTATCCTAGTTTAAAGGGTTAAAAAAATAGCCTCAGTAGAATTTCTCTTATGTAGTCTTAAAAATACATCCTATTATTTAGCCAATATATTCTGTTCTCTCTACTGTAGAGCTACTATGTTCGCAGACCATCTTCCTGGTGGAGAAATGTTCTATTCTACCCCAGCAGCCTTTTTATCTCCCGTCCTCTCTGGTTTCACAAGGATATGATATTTCATAAGCACCTGGTGATTCAGTTAAAATAAGGAACCGGGTGCTTTTTACAGGCTAACATTCTTAAAAGCTTGGCATTCGGATACAAAACAGATGTTTAGTGTGCATCTCAGGGAGGGCAGGCTGTCTTTCCAGGAAATCTTACTGGTACAGTCCCGCACATTCAATATTTTATGTAAAATGGCAGAGATTTTTTTAAAAAATACAGTAGCATATAAGTTTGCCTCTTAAATAAATACATTTCTTCCTGAAGAACAGATCTGGATAGGGACTCTAAGGTTCGAGTGTTTAGAAGTGTTTGAATTAGACTTCTGCTGGAGGCTTATTGCTTATTAACAAATTTAATAAAAGAATTGCTGATTGATGCAAAGCATCTGTCATGCAGAGATCATTTTAGATTTACCTGTGCCTTCTGGAGCCTAGATTTACCAATGCCCACTGTGCATCAGGCATGCAGCCCTCCCGAGCTCCGTTTTCGTTGGCAGAGCCACCGCGGGCCAGTCCTTTATTGTTTCCAGGCAGCCCCGCGGGCCAGATCTAAGCACCCCGCGGGCCGGATGCGGCCCCTGGGCCTTGAGTTTGACACCCCTGGGTTAGATGAAAAGGAATGAATATCCATGCATTTATTTGAAATGTGTCTGGACCTGATTAATTCCCCTTTAATATTTAGGAGTATTTATTTTTTTAGCTAGACAATTAATATGAATGGTCCAATAACTTATTAAGCCATTTTACATAGGAAGCTGTCAGTCTTTTAAGGTAGGCCAGGTCAAGAGCGGGCACTGTATGGCATCCAGGAATACTACTTTATTTTTACAGGGTACATTAATAAAATCTTCAGAGCCTACCCAAAACCTTCACTTCTTCTTTATTAAGGGTAATAAGTGCCATTGAACTTAGGCAGTCACTAAATGAATGGTTGTAAGTTGCGGAGTAACTGTAGATAAATACCAAGAATATTAAATATTTGTCTTTATGGACAAATTAAACTAATAATTATGGTTGCATTTCTATATATGCTTTCCCAGCTCCATTTTTAAAAATCTTTTAAAACTAAATTTATACCAGAAAAAGCAATTGTAAATTAAATATTTATCTGGTACTTGAATTATTTAATGTACCATATACAATAAAAACAACATTTTTTGTGTGCCAGCTAGCTTGTCAATAATGTTCTTTAGTAGAAATCTCTACTAAAGCAGAAGGCTTAAGGGGTAAAGAGAGTTCCATCTTAATTAAATCCAATTTTAGATATTCTTCATCCTATTTTCTATCCATACTTTTTTTTAATCCATACTTGTGTGAGATCACAGTTCCATTAAACCCAGTGTATGTATCTTACATCCACAAATGCACTTCAGACCTCTTTCCATATGTTAAGAATATTCATTTTGCTGCTTACGTTATCACTTGCATCTGTCAGTGAACTACCCTGTTTCCCCTAAAATAAGACTCAACTGGAAAATAAGCCCTAGTATGATTTTTCAGGATGCTCGTAATATAAACCCTACCCCCAAAATAAGCCCTAGTTAAGATCGTCAGCCAGATGGACGCATTTAGTACCGTATTTTCCCAAAAATAAGACCTAACTGGAAAATAAGCCCTAATGCGTCTTTTGGCGGAAAAATTAATATAAGACCCAGTCTTATTTTTGGGGAAACACGGTAGTATCCAGCCACTGACTTATTCACATGTTCCTGTTGATTAATTGAACATGGGGTCAGCCAAAACCAAGTGATGAATGGGTTCCCTCTGATGGTGCAGATGGGGACATGATGACTATGGTGGCATTCTGGGAGGTTGCAGGTGGGCTCAAACACACATGAAGAAATGGACTGAGAGTTACGCAGGCTCTCACCAACTGCATCCTGGCACATAGGAAGAGGCTATTTTAAGGGGCAAGCAGGCTCTGATCCATGAACGTGAGGAGGCTGCAGTTCATCAGTCATCCATGACTGCACCTTGAGGATCACTAAGTTGAAAATAGCTAGTTTTAGTGGCTGAGGTTGCATTTAGTTGGAGTTGAGAGATCAGCAAAGGAGAATCACATAGACTCCAGGAATGTTTGAAGAGGAATTTTTTTATTTTGTTTGTTTCTTTTTTTACACTGTTAAAACTATTTGGAAATTCACTGTGAGTTTGTGTATTTAACCTCTCAAACTAACAAGAAGTTGTGATGCAATATTTTTGAATTTGATGTGGTTCTAAAGAGCATAAAAAGTAGTTTGGATACACATATAAATTAAAAATCCATCTCTTAACTAAATGCAGCTAATGTTGCTTCTTTTGGCAAAGTGAATACTTGGACAGCATGGGCAATCAGTTACTCACCTTGTTGACTGACAATGATTTTCAGGAGTTAGAACTATTGCTGTATGGGCTTTCAGCAGCCCGTGTCACAATCTGGCATTCTGACAAAATTCTAAAGCTGTTGAGAATCTTCTGATCTACAATTGTTAGTTGACTTAATGCAACTCTTACTCAATAACTCATTAAGTTTTTTTTTTTTAAAAATAGTGCCTTGAGGCAACAGTTGAATAGCTTTTTAGTACTGCATATTTATGTTCTGTAGAACATACAATCAAGTTCTTTGTATAAGGTGGCTTTCCCTGCTCTTATATATTATTTATTTTCTTTCCCAGTTTAGCATCTCCAAAAGCACTTGATTTGGGTAAACCAGCTTAAAGGGAAAAGGTGGAACTATCTAAGTTTTGTTCTACAGCAGAGGTGGGGAATGATGGCCTTTTTATGACTTGTGGACTCTAACTTCCAGAATTCCTGAGCCAACCATTCTGGCTCAGGAATTCTGGGAGTTGAAGTCATAAAGGGACCATCGTTCCCCACCTCTGTTCTAGAGGAGGGGGATTTCCTATTCCTATTCTGCCCCACCCAGATTCCAGATGTGAAGGACAATTGCCTATTCAAGAGCAGGATTATCTATCATTCTAGCTCTCTGAGTCAATGGAAAATTTTCACCTGGGGAAATAGCTATTATCAGGGTCCTAAGAACTCAAACAGGGGAGATGTTAGGATGGAGATCCCAGGGAGGGGTTTGGCAGGCTGGTGTGAGTGTTGATGATGGACAATCCACCTATACATTTTCCCTGTGATGTGAGGTATTTTTTGCATTCAGCTGCAGACTTTCAGTTTTTCTAAGTGGTAGGTGATGCGAGAAGGGGGGGGAACATACCTCCTTAAGCAACTACTTTTCTACATGCAGAAACCGATACTAAACATCACCTCAAAGCATCTGTCTGAACATACAAAAAGGTATCCACTCCCACAATGATGGATCTCAAAACAATATTGAAAATATTACATATAAAGTTGGACAACATGGTTGGATTTGAACAATATTCTTAATATTGAAAGGATTAGAGTTTCCCTACAAACATAAATTCCAGTCAGTGAAGCAGAAGAGTCTTAGGCTTAACCCTGAAAAGCCTGGCATAGCAATAGCACTTAGACTTATATACCACTGCCCTCTCTGAGCAGTTTACAGAGTCAGAATATTGACCCCAACAATCTGGGTCCTCATTTTACCGACCTCAGAAGGAAGAGTCAACCTTGAGCCAGTGAGAATTGAACTGCTAGCAGTTGGCAGAATTAGCCTGCAATACTGCATTCTAACCACTGCATCACCAGGGCATTGCTGTTGGTTCATCTGTCCATATATGTGTTTCTCTCTCTGTGTGTATATAAAATACAGTCCACCAGCATGACCTAACAAGCTTCTTTCTAAACACAGTCAATAAGGAAAGTAGTTTGATAGAGAGACTAGCTGAAAAACTCACTGCCAAAGTCAGGCAGCAGAGGGCACACCTTTCAAAACCCCAAGCCATACCTATTGTTATCTGATAGACAATTGAGAAAGGGGCCACTGCATTTTTCTGAATTTTTCTTGATGCTTCCTAGTATAAGATATCAGGGAATGGGCTGGAAAGCAGGTTTGCTTATATCAATTATAACCCAGAATTACAAAGCTGGTATCCATAAAGATGCACTCATAACAAACAGAGATTGATGAACAATACTAATGTTAGCTTTCAAAGCAGCACTCAACATAACTCTCCGGATGCTTAATCCTTTATTCAGTTGACTTGGAAGAAAACTCTCAGACATGACTTGGCTAGAATAATTTTTTTATAGCAGACAAGAATGAGGTCTTCAGTGCAACAGTTGATAGCCTCCAGCCTACTGCAGAACAAAGCATTTAGAATCTTGGCCTATAGAGTTGGGTTTAAACTCTATGTTTCTTTGTCTACCTTTCCAAGACAGTAGACATGTAGTAGTATAAGTCACCGAGCTAGACGATGGGATTCTCTTCATTGTATCGTCCCTTGCCGAGAGTATCAAGATTCCTGCATTGAACAGGAAGTGGGATTTGATGATCCCTTCCAACTCTAGCCTTTTTCTGATTCTATGGCATGACAAAGATTTCTTTGTTCCCTTAAATGGCAATTCATAGCCAAGGTTGTGAGACTGTATGCACCTGAGCAGCCAAAGCTATATGACTAGGTTATTTTTTTATTATTATTATTATAGCATACCTACGCATACCAACTGAAGACTTTAAAAAATGCAAAACACATTGAGCATAGACTGGAGCCTAAGAGAAAATAATTTTGTTTGTGCTATATGATTGACTCAAAATGTTTTATATAAAAAGAAAATGGTATACAGCCTGTTTTCTGCCAATGTGGAGCTGATTCTGTGTTGGAAGTTCTGCTGTCAATTAAGCTTCACTAGTATATTTATGAATATGCAGAGCAGTAGGTTTGTGTATGTTTTTATATATTATTTACAGAAGGTTGCCATGCCTGCTGAAGAATTGCTGAGTGGAAGCAGTAACTGGCATATGTTCTGGATTGAGCAATGTCAGCCTCTCCCCACACACCAGTCACCACCAGAGGCATTGAAATTTAGTCTGCATGTCCTTTACTTTAGAGTTGTTCTACTCTTTTGAATCCTCTGACTCCAGAGTTGGGAATGTGAGGATCAGAGCCCTACATTCTCTTGATGCAACCCATTTAAAGTTTACAAGTATAACTGCTCTATCTCTTCCAGGAAGGGAAATTAAAGAGCAAAGGAAGAATGTGACTGTTCACTTCTTTTAGTTTATGATGTACAATAAGATGCAGGCTTCTCCTAGTCCCTTGGGGCAAGTCACAAACACAGATTAGCAAAGCATTGATTTAATTGTCTCTTCCCCCAGGAAAACTGCAGCATGCCTGTTTAAAGTTAACCTTAACAAGGATTCTTATATCAAAGGAGCATCACCCCTACATTTACAGAGTACTTTTGAAATATTTTACAGATGGATCAAAAAGGGCAAGCTAATGTTGTTTAATCAGCTCTCTGACTTTTGAAGTTTCTTTCACACAACTGAGATTGTAGCTAGATTTTGTCTCAAGTGTCAGAGTCTGTAGTATGCTTTTTAGAAATAGTGTTATAGGTGCACAATATTCTGTATTTTGTGATAACAGTCGTTCTCGTAGGAGGTGGCAGGGGATGGGTGGGCTGGTTAAGTGATGAAATGTGTGTTGGTATATCGCAATGCAAACTTTGTCCCTTATATTTGTGTGTATACCACAGTGCAAGTATAAAAGGCTAAAACTTGCATCACAACACTTGCATGACACACCTTTCTACATTTTTTCTCATTGTGGTCAGGAACAGACACCTATGATTCCACATTCTTGGAAAGGCTCAGAAGCTCAGCATAATAGCCCATTTGATATTGTGGATGAATATAGTTTACATCCAATGTTTTTATAGTTCTTCTCTCAATCTGATCAATTCTCTTTTTAAATACTATGACATTCAGCACTCTAAACTCTGGAACTATATTACTATCCCGGTTTGGTTGATAGCCATAATAGGCCAGATCAATAGCATATATTATTCCTGTAATAGAAGAAAATCTTTGGACCAGATTTAGGTTAATCCAAAGGAGAACTGGGGTGTAGCAGCAGATTATTAAACTTTTTAAAATACTCATGCTAATGGAATGCAAATATATTTTTAAAAAAGTCTCTCTCACACAAACATACATGCATATCAAGGGAGGGTATTGGGGCTAACTAGTTGTTGGAATGGCTGTTTATTCTGGGACTAGTAAGCTTTTATATTCATTTTTAAGGTGGATTTATCTTTGATTGAAGCCGTTAATGAGAGGTAGAGAGTCACCTATCAGGAATGTTGCATCAATTTAATTCCTGTATCAGTATGTTGATTGGAGGACCTTTAAAATACCTTTTAAATAGATGATCTTATAACTAACTTCCACCTTAGTTCTATTTTTGTACCCACAATTCATTCTCATTTGGATTCTTATGAGCTGCATTTCTAAACAAAAACAAAAAACAAAACAAAACCCCCACCCAAAACTTTATTTCCTTTCTAAAGAATATTCTACTGTAAACATTTTGCACTCCTTTCTGGGTATTTTTTTAATCAACTAAAATTGACTTTGGAGGGGGAGCTTTCTCCTTTACTTTTATTAATCTTGAATTAGGCCAGGATAATTTTAGAGTATTTTATTTATTTTTATCCCACCGTTATTATTATTATAAATAACTTAAGGTGGCAAAACATAATATTCCTTCCTCCTCTGATTTTCTCTACTATAACAATCCTGTGAGGTGGATTGGGCTGTGACCAATCAGTTTTCATACCAAAGGCAGGACTAGAAGTCACAGTCTCCCAGTTTCTAGCCTGGTGCCTTAACCACTGGGTGAAGTAGAAAAGATATTGCTAGATGCTAGAGTGGTCAGCGTAACCAAAACACAATGTAATTATTCTCTTCTGTTGGTACTACAGTACATACGGATATCAAACATGTAATTATTTAGTGAAAGGGTATTATATCTGATTGGCTTGGAAAATTTTTCAGTTATGTGCAATGCATGTGCATATGCTTTTGTGTTGCAGTTATGTAATTCTTAATATTTTTACTAATTTGCAAATTTACTAATTTGCTTAATAAATGCATCACACTCAGATTTGGTCCTGTTCCAAAGAATATCTTTAAAACTTTAAAATATTTTTAAAATTTTAAGACTAAACATTATTGCTGACTTTTGAGAAACCCTTAGGAATTAGGAAATCTATTCTTCAAATAGCACTAAAACAGTACATAAATCTACTATGTGGATGCTAAATTTCAGTTACATGATTGTTCCACATACAGTACATATAATATCTGTTTTGGGGTTGGAGGGAGCATGTTAAGACTTACATCATGATGATACTATATGGTGTAAAATATATGGACAGCATGTCACAAATTATATAATCCTGTCATTTTTATGACATCAAGACACATGTGTCACTTTAATGTTATCATGCCTACAGTATGTACACCTATGGCAACTGTTGCAGTAATTTATTCACAGTGTAAATAAAATTTAGTTCAATAAACAGTAAAGTTGGCCTGCTATTTCTGGGCACCCATTATTTTTGAAGAATTGGCAAACTCTTTATTATAAAAACAAATGAAATATTATCCTTGATCTGACAAACAAATGTATAGAAACTGCAATGCATTGAGCTATACTTAGGCAAAGTGCTACACATAAGATTTCTGGAAGATACCTTTGATAAGTTCCTGTTTATATTGTGCAGGTCTTGACAGATCAGCAATCAAGCTACCCATTTTTCAATCCCAGGATTTAGATTCTTCTTACTAGTGTTGGATTTAGAGCATCAAAGGCTTCACTGTACTGAGGAAAAGTTTGGATTACTTAAAACATGCACACAGATGCATTTTAGATAGTTGTAACTGGTGTAATAGGTCCCAAATAGCAGGCAAAACTTTCATGTTTTAGTCACATTCATATCTATTTAAACTGTGTAGACCTGAAAAACATTTTCATAATTTGGATGGGCAAAACTGATTTTTAAAATGTTAAAAACATAATGGAGCCTGAAGTCCAAAGTATGCTGTATTTATCTGTTGATCCATTATAATTCGAGGAAATGAATAGTAAGAAGTACAAATAATGCTACAGTTACCATATATACAACTAAAGATGTACAGTTGTGATTTGTAAGTCATCTGTTACCCAAGATTCCAATAAATAGAAATCTTGGACTCAGTTTTTTGGATCTGTAAGAAATCAATACTCAAAGACTCATTATTCCCCCAAATTTATTTATTTATTTATTTTATTTTATAAAATTTATATGCCGCCCAACTCCCGAAGGACTCTGGGCGGCTTACATCATAAAAAATAAAACATATAAAAACAATTTAAAAAAGAAAGGGGGAAAAAAAACCCCCCAACTATATTTAAAATAAAACATTCACACAACCATGCATGGGCCAATCAGAACAACTATTGGCCCCAGGCCTGCCGGAAAAGCCAGGTCTTAAGGGCTTTACGGAAGGCCAGTAAGGTGGGGGTAGTACGGATCTCGGGGGGAAGATATGGGTACTTGGAATTATACTTAGTAGCAATTATAACAAATACATTGACTTAATGCAACCCATAGAATATTTGTTCTAAAATACGTTCCATTATATTATAAATAGGAAATATTTATTCAATAGTACCCACATTGCTCTGGACATCTATGGAAGATCTATTATTGCATTTGTTGCAAGAAGATCAGATCTTCTTGCAACAAGTGACATGGAAAGTAACATAAATTTATCTAACCCAAATATTATGAGTATTTTAAGTTCACTGCCTTATCAGTATGTGCACTTAAATCCAAGATGATACTTGGTGGCGCAGTGGTTAGAGTGCAGTACTGCAGGCTACTTCTGCTGACTGCTGATTGCTAGCAGTTCGGCAGTTCAAGTCCCACAGGCTCAAGGTTGACTCAGCCTTCCATCCTAAAATGGAAATGAGGACCCAGATTGTTGGGGGCAATATGCTGACTCTGTAAACCACTTAGAGAGGGCTGTAAAAAGCACTGTGAAGCAGTATATAAATCTAAGTGCTATTGCTAATGCTATTGCTATTTATATACCATGATATATAATCTGACCAAACAGTATGGTCATACAGAGTGAGTTCCCAAGCTTTCTTTGTGCCTATGGATATTTTTGGATTATTAAAAATACTGTGCATGCTATTACAGAAAGGAGTGAATGCAAAATTATAAGGTTAAAAAAGAAATAACCAATTTTAGAAATTAAACACAAGGGCTCATAGCCCCAGAATGCAAAACTACCCCATTGGCTTTGCCAGAAAACCTATTTTGCAAACATGAGCATGAATGAAGCTAAAAGACCATTTGATCGTACACTGGAAAAAAATAAAATCATGCACATATACAAATCAATATTGCTGTATCATAGGAATGATTCCCTAAAGAGAATATGTATCTATATACAGATCCACTGTGTGTGTGTGCACGCATTGCATGAAGTATAACAACAGAAAACAGAGACCCCCAAAATACACCAGTAGTTTCCTCTTATACCAATTTCTTCCTACCCACCCATCACGCTAGCCTTCACATTTGCTCCTCATCCCTTGCTGGCATCCTTGAACACCTCAAACTTTCATTACTATTGCTACCCCCTACTTTTCCAGAGGGTTGGAGTTGGAGGGTTCCTTTTGCCTTCATTCCCACTCACTTTTTCTTTTCTGGCACTTGGAAAGTTTTGCTTCCAATCAAACTTACATCTAAAGAAACTCTCTCTTGATGTGAAAGGCATTAATGGGATTTCAAGTTGATAGGTGGATGATTTGGTTGCATTTAGAAAACATCACTGCTCATTGAAATATTTGTTTTTTTCCTTTATACAATTTGAAAACCTAAAAAGGAAAGGGACCCAATGACTATTCAGGTACTCCTACCTAAAGCATATGTGTCGCGTATTTCAAAGGCTTCAGTGTATCACATACAGCAAGCAATGCATGTAGAGAGCTACATGAGGCCCAGCTTTCTTGATCCGAAGAATTTTCTGAATATGTAAGATTCATATGTAGTACAATTCCCATGTTCAGTATTGAAAAGAGAGCTTTCAAATAATGATCCATATTTGTAACAAGATCTCTTGAAACATTAGGACACAGTTGTAGGGTATTCAAGGGCATTCTTAAACCCTGTTCTGAATCATACAGTACTTTCTGAAGCAATGTAACTAATAATAGGGGAAAAAATAATCCTGTCCTCCATTTCTCTTTTATTAGCTGCCAAATACCTTAGCCTGTGGGTCTCATTTGTTTTTGTTTGTGTAATCATTAAGTGGTGGTCTTTTTAGTCCTTCTTTAATCAACATGGCAGAAGTATCTTCATGCTACATGTGGTTCTCATGTGCTGTCCTTTCCCTCTTCCATTAAATGGAACAAAACAAAATTCCAGCCAGATAATGGAACCAATTCAAGTTCAGTTGCACAAGTTCACCAATTATGTTGTCTATGTCACTATCACTTTCTGTATCAGTGCTTCAGTGCTTCTCAAACTCGGCAACTTTCAGACCTATAGACTTCAACTCCCAGATTTCTGGGACCAAAAAATACGTCCTCATTCAACTATATTACCATACCTTTAACCTGAATGCAGAAGATCCCACCTTAAATATAAGCAGCTGATTTCTTTAACTACTTTAATTCCTTGTTTGGGCATTAATGTATTGAGACGTTCATCAAAAATGATGATCATTAGTTGACAGTGGTTTATTTGCTTAGTAGCCCTGATAATCAATCATCAGGTTTCACCACTTGTCTTGTGGCATTTTATTTCATCACTAGGTACACTATGTAATAGTATAATTCCTTACACAAGTTTATTAATGGCATATTTATTTGAGTGGGTTCCACTATAAATAGAATCTATATATTTTTTAGCAAGAGGGTTTATTATTCCATTAGCTGTTTGCTTTCCTTTCCAAAAATCTCAGTCAAAGAAAAACTAAGATTGGGGAATCATGAAAACAGTATTCTTTCTTTCTTCCCTAGAATAGCTGATCTTTCAAGGTCAAATAAAGGGCTTTGGATGAGATGTTGCATCTGTCTTTCTAATCCAAGAGAACTTGTTTACCTCTGGCCTCATCTGACTTATGCACAGAGATACTGAAACTATTAAAATGCCACCACATTAAATAGATATTTGATACTTGGTATACTCATAATCTCCACTTCTTTGATTATTTAGGGGGTGGCGTGGAAAAGAAGAGTTATCATCAGTATTTGATAATTCATCCAATGGTTGCAGTGGCCAACATAATAGAAGATCCTTTGACAGACTTCACACCAGAGGTGGGTTCCTCCCGGTTCGGACCGGTTTGCCCGAACCGGTAGCGACCCGCTGGTGATGTCACAATGACGTCACGGATCCAGTTCAGTTGGTGCCGGTCCATGGACGCCGCCATCTTTTTTTGAATTTATTTTATTTTATTTTTTGAATTTTTTTAAAAAAAATTTATTCTGCGCATGCACAGAAGCCAAGTTTCCGGCACTGCGCATGCGTCGCCATCTTGTTTTCGGCTTTAAAAAATATATATAATTTTTTTGCATTGCGCATGCACGCGCGCACGCGCCCACAAGGCACAGTTACGCAGCGCGGGAGGAAGCAAACTGGAAGCGCGGTAAGTTAGAACCCACCCCTGCTTCACACATGACATTTTGCTAAGTCAAGATAATGTTATCCGTCTACCCATATAATTTTTAATCTATTAATTGATTTCATTTCTATCATTCAACTTATCTGTCTTCATATCTCCTCCATCTTTACCAGCGGTGGATTGCTCCCGGTTCGGACCAGTTCTTAGAACAGATAGCGCTGGCAGCGGGAGGCTCCGGCCACCCGCCCAGGACGTGCTTCTGTGCATGTGCAGAAGTATCGTGCGCGCACGCAAATGCGCGCGCAAACCGGCAGCATAATCATTTAGAACCCACCACTGTTTACTGCCATACCTTATTTTTTGTTTTACTTTCTCAATAAAAAAACCCCTTTCCTGAAAAAAAAATATTGATTGGCTATATTTACACAATGTACTAATCCTAAAGTCATCTTAACAAAATGGGACTTCTATATTCACATAACGTGTTATGTCCAAGCAATATGACTTAATAATATGATTAAGTCGTATTGCTTGGGCACAACATGGTTGATGTTGTGATAATGTTTGGATTCTCACAGCATGCAGAACCAAACACTTCCCAACCCATTTTAGCCTAAGTTAGCATTTTGTGTGAGCCAGGTCATTGTGTTTCTTTCTCTTTCTCCCTCTCTGGCTCCCTCCTGAACACCTTACTAGAGCTTCCATTCTTTTTGATAAAATTATCAGAGCTGCATTTCTGAAACTTTTGATTTTCCTCCCAGGTTTAATACTGAAATATCAGGACAACAACATCCTGTGTTATTATGAGCAAAACCAGCTCAAGAGAAGTGAAAGCATCACCCAGATTCATATAAGTAGCTTTCAGAGACCTGTTTTCAGAGTAGGTGTGGGACCTTGGGGGTGGAAGCCTTGGGATGTGAGCAAAGACGCAAACCATACTAGCCCTTATTGTGCTTGCCTGGCATGGATAGTGGCATTTATATTCTCAGCAGTGAGACTATAATTTCTGGCGGAAGTCTTTCCCTTTCTGTGATTGAATTAAGCTCAGATCACAAAAGAAAAGAGATGCATTAACAACTAAGAAAGAACATATGTTTGGAAGCACAAGGCCCATATACAGCTGAATTCTCCTTCACATACTTTAATAATCCCAAAATTAGAAATTCCACTGGCAGCTAAGAACAAATATCTGCTTGTAGAATACAAGAATATGTTATACACATATTAAATAGAACATAGCTGCTAAGGGCAGTGTAAAGTTTTGTGGATATCGATAGCATGCTGGGGCCCTGTATTTTCTTTATCTAATTTTGTCATTTCAGATTTTACATTCAAATGTTGGGGAGGAAAAAATTGGTGACTTATTAGTTCTTAATATGATCCTATATGCCTTCGGCATATTTTCAAAATGTAAATTTCTATGCTTTTTAATTCTGAGCCTAAAACCTTTTTCCAAAACAAATGATGTAGCTATTGATTGCCCTGAGTCAACCACATACTGTATACTCGTGATTAAACTAGGGTTTGGACTCTTAAAAATGCAAAATTTAGTCCATGAATAAACAATAATCATGCACTTTTCTTCACTGGGGTAGTTTCATTTACAGCAAAATAAATTAAGACAGAAAACCTAAGTTGGAGAAATGTTATTAATAACCTAATTTCTTAACTTTGTGTGAAATATTGTACAGTAAGATGGCCTTCCATTACCTCAGCAGGAACTGTTCCAGAATTTCCGAAACAAGTAAGAGACATTAAGGTCATAGTTTGTTTGCCTGAAATTTTGCTTGGCTGAAAATACGACAACTTCCACAGTTTTATTATGATAGCTGTAACATTACAATGTGCAACAAGTCTATCTTGTGGAAATGGAGAGGTCTCCTTTATTAAACACTTCTTCAAGTCAAGTTCTTATCCTTGAGGAAACACTAACTGGATTAAAAGTGTAATGTTTTTAGGTCAGATATGACTGATTCTGTAATAATTGCACTACTTTCACATAGCAAAAAAGGTCAATCACTTTATTTGGCACAGTGGTTAAAGTGCAATAGGGCAGACAAATCTACCCACAGCCTGGAGTTCAATCCCGACGGGACTCAAGGTTGACTAAGCTTTCTATCCTTCCAAGATTGGTAAAATGAGGCCTCAGTTTGTGGGGGGCAATATGCAAATAATGCTTCTACATTGCAAACCGCCCAGACAGTGCTGTAAAGAGCTAAAGGATGGTATATAAGCCTAAATGTTATTGTTAGTGCTATATCAAATTGCTGATCCAGCTTTAGTGGAGTTAACTCATATTGTTGTGATGAACTGGGTTTACTTACAGCCAGGATGGTTTCTTCAGATTGACTTTTCTGGCTGGAACTGCCAAAACTGTGGTTCAGGAAGAACTTGAAGGCCACATCTGAGTTACTGAAGTGGCAGATGAACATTATTATGACAGACTATGAATTACAGTTCATTTCTACCACTCGGCTCAGCCTTAGATCCTACTATTTGAGATCTCTGGACAATATCAACTAATTAAAAAATGATACTTCTTGCATATGTACAAAGGCTTCCCATCACTTCTGTCCTCTTTTATCCAGACTTGAGTTTAGATTTAAGATTTCCAGAGACATTGGTTTAACTTTAAGATGGCCTTAGGCAGTAATAGATATATCATACCAAAAACACATTTACTGAGTCAGGAATGTGAGGGATTTGCCTGCTATGATGGAATCAAATAGTAAAATAAACAGGAGGGGGCTGCTGAAAATGGCTGCCCTGCATCACATTTCTCTTCCATTTGATGCTTGCCATAATATACAGTACCTCACATTCTGGCAATGTTCCAATGTTCCAGTTGTCAACAGCAGCCAATTATATGGACATGTGCACAGTTAACACTGCAATAATGTCATCTGGGGAAAGTTGTCCTAGACCACTTCAAGCCTACATCTGAAAGGTTACAGATATGGTTGTGGAAAGCTGTCCTAGATATTAGAGAACAAAGAAGACAATTTAGCACAGCTTCAGCATCATATAGGAGAGGAGGCAACAAACACATACTCTTTGAAGCACACCAGTCTACTTTTGATCTCTGTACTTCAGGAGTAAAAGATAGTTCATAGCTCAGTATTGAAGGGAAACATTGCAGTTAATACATGCCATAATGTTTATTTCCATCTGATTGAAGCATAGTAAGTTCAATTCCCCCTCCTCTTCTTAATTTATTTAGGCAAGCATTACATAATTATCTTTACCTTCCAACAAGAGTCATATACAGCCTTTCATTAGATTATGACTTCTGAGACAGTGACTTGCTCTTCATAATGACCTGTGGGATGTTATAAATCTGGCTATAGTTATACAGTCACCTTGTCTGACTAAATTTAAATTTTGAAAAGGCTGGCTCCAGTTAATCATGTTGACTGCCTCTGTTTCCTATCTGTTTTCATCATAAGGCAGCACCTGTTCTCAATAAATTATACACAGAGTAACTCCTTGAAAACAGCTCTCTCTCCCCACATCCCTGTCAAACATTCTCTCTCTCTCTCTCTCTCTCTCTGCTCCCGATTTACATATCCTCAAAACAACTCTGTGTGTGTATGTGCGCGTGCACGTGCACACACACACACACACACACACACACACACACACACACCCCAAAATGCTATCGTCTCAAACGCTCTTTATCATTTGGAATCTGATCTGCAAACTAATTTAGAGTATTAATATACATGCACCTAAGAGTAGAATAGAAACACCATAAGAGGGAAACAGTTCATGCTAAATATTATGGAAGGAAGTTTTCCTTCTATATTCCAATCAGATTTTGTTATGTGACAGGCTAATATAAACAATTAATACCCTCTAGATTTGTCAGCCATTTGAGGTAGGCCAAGTGAAGAAACAGATACCACAGGGAATCCTGGAATGCTTGATTGATCAATTAATGCTATCAAGTCATTTCTGGCTCTTAGCAACCATATAAATAGATTTTTAATATTTTCTATCCATATAGTTTTCTTGTTAAAAATAGCATGGTCATTTGCCATTGCTTTCTCTCTATATGAATTTATGTTTTTGCCGTTATCACTAAAGTGATCACCCCCCCCTCCAGCATCTTCTTATAACATAGGCCCCTGCTTGCTTTAGCTGGGCAGCTGCTTATGACCTTCATATTGTGGGTGATCCTGCTGGGAATATATACAGTTGGCATACACTTCCAATACTTTCCCCCCCCCCATCCCTCCCAGGAACAAACTCCTGCCACAATGAGCCAGTATAGCAGACACTGATAGGGGTGGGGTGGGGGTCTGGAATGCTACTTTATTGTTGTAAGATATAGTAGCAGAATCTTGAAGTCCTGTCCATGTTCTCTGTCCCATCACATACTAAACAAAATCAAGGTGAGGTTATTTTGAGTTTTTTTCTCAAGCTTCATTCACTTCTTAATATCCCTTCTTAACAGCTTATTCCTTTCCTTTTTTCCCCATTAATCTTTCATACATGCCCCAAGGTAATCTCTAAATTTCTTACAAGATTGATCTAATTTCCATTTGAAGGTTATGATTCTATACCACAAAGACAAGCAGATGGTGTCTACAGAGGCCACCTGATTGTGTTTAATCAGAACTCCGGGAATGGGCCACTCTTGCTATGTATGATTGATGGTGGAATATTGTAGTCATTTAATCATGGTAGAATCAAAGTTGGGAGTATTAGGAAGAGAGGAAACTAATGACAGGTTGCCTGAAGAAGGGGGTGGTTCCATTTACCTTGAAAGAGATGGTAGTGCCTTCTCAATAAGACTTTGCTGAATCCAATGATTCTCAACAACTGTTGAAGGGCTTCAACTTTCCTTTCTGAGGAAGGTGACTGGGAAGGTAGCTGGGTTGCAGTTTCAGAGGATCCTGCATTATCTAGAACTTTTTTTATTTGAGTTTCAGGCTAGGAGGTAGTTACAGAGCCTTCATTGATTACATTTATTTATGATCATGGAGGAGCTGAGATGGAGCCATGCAGCCACGCTGGCCTTCCTTGAATTCTCAGTAGATTTTTGATAAAAATCATGGTATACTTCTGGACTAGTGGGAAGTCAGAGTGGGAGGCCCTGAGGGCTTTTGTTTTGTTTTTTGGTGGTGGTGGTTTTCATCCTGTCTCTAAGTGTGGTTTGAGTCTATTATGATAGGAGGAGAAAGATCAAATCCAAATTTCTTGATTCTTCACTCTCTTCCTATTTAACATCAACCTGAGGCTGCTGGTCAAAGTCATCTCTTGGTTCAGACTCAGGTATTATCAGTATGTAGAAAATACTCACTTGTATATCTCAACTTCAGGATGGCCAAGTGATGCTTATCAAGATCAATTCTAGTAAGATTGAATGGGTATCAGGGGAACCCATGGTCTGGATGGGATCATATCAGGTCTGGATGGGATCATATCAGGTCTGGATGGGATCATATTTCCCTGTTCAGTCTTGTTCAATGAGCAGGTGCTAACTGTAGCCAGAAAGGCCTTTGTACACATCTTCTGTATGCTAGTTATGTTTATTCCTCATAATCACTGTGCACCCCTTTATTATGCCTTATAATGTGCAGAGAAGAGCGACAAAGATGATCAGGGGACTGGAGGCTAAAACATATGAAGAACGGTTGCTGAAATTGGGTATGTCTAGTTTAATGAAAAGCAGGACTAGGGGAGACATGAAGCAGTGTTCCAATATCTCAGGGGCTGCCACAAAGAAGAGGGAGTCAAGCTATTCTCCAAAGCTTCTGAGGGTAGGACAAGAAGCAATGGAATGGAAACTCTTCTTTTTAAGAAGCGATCGGACAATCATTTGTCTGAAATGGTATAGGGTTTCCTGCTTGAGCAGGGGGTTGGACTAGAAGATCTCCAAGGTCCCTTCCTACTCTGTAATTCTGCATTCTGTATGTGGACTACTGCAATGCGCTCTACATGGAGTTCCTCTTGAAGATTTTGACCTGAGGTGAGTGAAGGGATCTTTTGGAATGGAAATGATTGTGGGCTGTCCTTCCAAATTCATTTTTCTTGATTCATAGTTTCATGCTTTTTTATTGTTGTTCATTAACCATAGGAGATAGGCAGCATTATAAAAATGATATAATAAATAAAACAAATAAAATAAGAAAAAATAAGAAAAAATAGTAATGAAATAAATAAAGGATTTTTTTCTAAAAATACTGAAACTGTTTTCTACATTGCTTGACATATGTGTATGCTTTGTCTTGCTGCCAGATAAAGTCAGGCCCTTTTATTGGTTATTTGTATGTGTTTGTACTAAAAATTATGCACTAATGTGTTTCTTTGGACATCAATACAGAAAAGCAAAAGAAAAGTCAAGGCTTTGGAATGTAAGCCTAATCTTTCTTTGCCCATTTTCAAAAGGTTTTCATTCAGCTTGCTATTTAATTTATATTTTATTGAGGAAAAATGCACACCTGTAAATTAGCACTTGTGGTAAAGAAGTTTTATTAGCAAAGGAATGTCTGACTAGTTACTGGAACACCATATGAATTTCTCCATGTTTTTGTGCTCCCCCCCCCTCTGTGGTATTAAATCCCATCAAATTGCTTGATTGTAGGGCAAGGAGGGAATGCTGAGAGAGAACAATAACACTGGTGTAAAGAGTCTGTTAAAATATTCCTAGGGTTTGTTTGCTAATTTCACGGAAAGTGATTGTTAAAAAAGAAAGTAAAGTAGATTTATTAGGGATGTGACTTTGAAATATTGAGTCAGCTTCTGTTCAATGTATGACAATCTGTTCCTTACTGTGAGAAAAGGTGAATGAGCCTTGATTGTATCACTCAGAATGAAGAACAAAGAATTAGCATTTGCTGGGACACGTCCATATGGCATGTTTACTATGAAATGGTCATGGGTCCCTCCTTCATTCTCATTGGGCATCTTCACAACTTCATTAGAAAACCATTTTTCTCTTTGTAGATTTTGCTGTCTCCTTCCAAAGTGCAGATAATGAGACTCTGAGGAGGATATATATATAGTGTAGGAAGTTAGCACCCACCCCTCTCCTGGGAAAATGAAATATCCTAGGAAAATATTAAAAAGGCAGAATATTATAGAATATCCCTAGAGAAATTGAGAAACATGCTTTTAGAAAGGAAATGGACTCACTCTTAGTAGCCCCCACCTTTGTCAATGGGCCATCAAGGAATGGCCCAGCTCACTCATCCCCCCACCTTTGTCAATGGGCAGTCTATTCTACATAACAAAGATAGGATTAGCCCTCTGCCTCATGGCACCTGGAAAGATTGCATCAGCCAGCACTCAATCTAGCTTGGTATTCAGGACAGCCTACAGAGTTGCCCCTGCATGGCCCCACGGGAGTCTGACAGCCAATGGGATACATTTCCGTACAGGAACAGGAAACTAAGAGGTGGGGCCCAACAGAGGTCATAAAACCAAGAGACTCAGCATCCTTCCTTTTCTCTTCACCCAACATCTGGAAGCATGTGATCCACCTTTTCTGTTCAGGAGCCCCTGCCATGTGATCCTGTCCACCATTAAACCTTCTTTCCAAGCAACTTCCAGGAATCCAGTGTCTTTTTCCCCACTTGGAACTGAACCCAGAAGGATATTCCTTACAACAATAGTGTGTGTGTATGCTAATTACATAAGTGTATGTGTGGCTATGGGTGTATGTGTATGTGTATGTATACCCACATATATATACATACATCCCCTTCTATGATCGGGCCTTGACCAGGGGAAGGGACTTGTGTGGGTAAATGAAATTGTGGACTATGTTGTTAAACATGTATATATCCAGAAGGGTCACCCAAGGTGAACAGGCCATGATGGATTCCCCAGACTAACACCGATCACATCTGCCAACCTGCATTGACCAGTGTGGCAGATTATAGTCTATTCCTTCAACATGTCAATACAACCTCAAAAACGGCCCTCATTCCTTTTTATCATTTATGGTGGCAAAGCAAAGAAATTTTGGAGTAAGATTCATATTTTAATACAGAAAATTCTTAAAACGAAGTTAAAAATGAAACCAGAAACTTTTCTTTTGGATTTAATGGAAAAAGACTGGGAGAAAAAATTTGGAACTTTGATTTTATATATCTTGACAGCAGCGACTACTGTACGCACAAAAATGGAAGGACATTTTGATTCCCACCATGGATGAATGGCTGCAGAAGCTGATGGAGTTGGCAGAAATGGCTAAACTGACCGTTTTGATTAAAGAAAAGAATATAAGTACCTTTGTTGCCACATGGAGACCGCTTCTGGACTTTGTGCTTGAGGTGGAAAAAAAATGAAACTTTGGTTTTGGGTTTTACCGATTAGATTGATAGGTGTTTATAGAAATGGCTAGTTTATATTACTATGGAAAAGCAAAGAGTTGTGGTTTGATGTTAATGCTTTATTTTCCTGCAACAGAGGGAGTCGGAAGTCAATGCTATTTTTTTCTTTTCCCCAGCCCTTCCTCACTCCTCTTTCTCCTCCCCCCCCCACTGTCTTCCTATTTACTTTTGTATTTTGTATCTTATTTTATAACCTAATAAAATTTTTTTTTTTAAATGGCCATCATTCCTCAGAGGCCCTAGGCCAACTACCCATGGCAGTGGGAAGACCTGCCCAAAGGCAGAGGGTGCTAAGAATCACAGGGCTAAATCAGGCTGCCTTGGGACTTTGGACATAGGAATGCTCAACAACATCAGCAAGTATTGCAGGTCCAAAGGAAGCTCAAGACTGTATTGGTTAGAAACATGCAGAAGAGGCCTTCATCCTGCAGTGGATAGGCAATGGCTAGAATGATGATGATGATATACATACATATGTATGTATGTTTGTGCATTATATATAGAAGGTGGAGATGCTGGATTCTGGTTGTTTGGGCTGTTATTTTCCCTTTGGAGCAGAGATCCTTTTAAAGACAAGGTTGTCAGGTAAAGACAGCCATGGTGGGCTGCTGCCGGTTCAGACCAGTTCAGGCGAACCGGTAGTTCTGACCAGCAACTGGGCCCGCACACCCGCCCTGGCACTATCACGTCCTATATAATTGCCGGTTTTTCGATGCCGCGCGCATGCACGCGCTGACATTTTTGGTTCTGGGCAAACCGGTTGTTACAGTATGTGACGCCCACCTCTGAAAGACAGCATAGGTAGTCCTCACTTAACAATAGGTTGCTTAGCAACCAAAGCTATGACAGACCTCCCCAGAGCTACTTATGACCCACTTTCAAAGTTTTAGAAGCCACAAAACCCTCCCGTGGTCACATGATTGCATTTGGTTTCAGTATTTTATTAGTTAATCAAAATATAAAATACACAGATACAAAGAAAAATGAAAATAATGGGAAAACGGAAGGAAAGGGGGAAAAAGTGTAGGATAAAGGGGAAAAGAAAAAAAAAGCATTGACTTCCAACTCCTTTTGGTGCAATAGAATAACCTCGACTTTTTACTTTTACATAATAATATACACTAGCTATTTCTATAACAACCTATCTAATCAGCAAAACCCAAAATCAAAGTTTCATTTTTTTCCACCTCAACCACAAAGTCCCAAAGCAGTTTCCAAGTAGAAACAAAATTGATCGTATTCTTTTCTTTAATCAAAGCAGTCAATTTAGCCATCTCTGCTAACTCTATCAACTTTTGCAGCCATTCATCCATTGTGGGAATCAAGTATCCTTCCCTTTTTGTGCATAAGCTATTCTTGCTGCTGTCAGCATATATAGCATCAAAGTTCCATTTCCCCCCCAAGTTCTTTATCCATTAAGCCTAAAAGAAAAGTCTCTAGTTTCATCTTTATATTCACTTTAAGAATCTTCTGTATTAAGATGTGAATCCTACTCCAATATTTCTTTGCTTTGTCACATGTCCACCATAAATGGTAAAAAGTTCCTCCTTTACATTTATATTTCCAACATACATTTGAAGTACTTTTATACATTCTTGACCATTTATCCAGTGTTAAATACCATCCTATAAAATTTTTCTTTTAAATTATAATTTAATATAAATTTTAATAGCACTTAGACTTATATACCGCTTCATAGTGCTTTACAGCCCTCTCTAAGCGGTTTACAGAGTCAGCATATTGCCCCCAACAATCTGGGTCCTCATTTTACCCACCTCGGAAGGATGGAAGGCTGAGTCAACCTTAAGCCTGGTGAGATTCGAACGGCCAAATTGCAGGCAGCCGGCAGTAACTGCAGCTAGCAGTCAGCTGAAGTAGCCTGCAGTGCTGCACTCTAACCACTGCGCCACCTCGGCTTTAAACCTTTCGTCCACATGTTTTTCCATTGTTCAGAAATGTTATACCCAAAGTTCTTTGCCCGCTGAGTCATACAGTTCTTTACATACTCATTCTCCAAGTTTAATTTCAATAGCAATTGATAAATCTTTGCAATAATTCTTTCATCACTACCACACCATAAAAATTCCAGTTCATTTTTTACAAAATCAAATCCATAGGTTTTTTTTTTTAAAAAAAATCTAGTTTACTTTAAATCTTTCTTTCATTTGTAAATATGGCAAATACATCCTTTAATTCCAACTCCTCTTAGATTTGAGGATAAGGTCACCATAATTGAAAAATATTATTTCACCATAAGTCCACCAATCTGGCCTTGCCATGATTTCTTTTCTAAAGAAAAGCTTTCAGGGGGTGACACCCCAAGAGGCATCTTCACAGAGAATCTTACTTTGCATTTATTCCAAACTCTTAGAGTGGCACATCTAACAAAGTGGTTGTCAAATTCAACATTTACTTTAATCTTGTCATACCAGAAATAGGCATGCCATTCGAATCTTAATTCATCGCCCTCCAGCTCAGGTAACCTTTTATTTTGGAGAGTCACCCACTCTTTTAGCCAGGCCAAACAACAGGCATCAAAATACAATTTCAGATATGGCAAACCCAAACCTCCTCTTTCTTTAGCACATGATTGAATTTTGGGAGCATGGCAACTGGCCCACATTTACTGCCATTTGCGTCATCTCGCTGTCACATGTTTTTGCCAGAAACCACTATTGACTCCCAATTTCCAGCCCAAAAAAATAAAAATCCATTTCATGCAATGGGGTTGCTTAACAACCACCACAAAAAAAGGTCATAAGATTGGGTGCAGTCATGTGGTGACCCACTTAACGACCAGCATAATGTTTAACTGTAATTCTGGGCTCAATTATGGTCGTACATTGAGGGATACCTGTATTTTCTCACTCAAGTCTCAGCAGTGATGCCATTTGCCCCATTAAATCACTCAGCCTTGTTTCTGGAGGCTTTTCCAGATAGCCAATCTGGGTGTCTGCATGTGAGTTAAAAATGCAACAAACTCTGTACATGCCAGAACAACCCAAAGGGAAGCAAATGATAGGGGAAAGCTTGTGAAAGCTTCTGGTAGGACAACTTTGCTCAAAGCATCATTGAAACAAAGCAGCCCTTCAAGGCTTTGCACAGATATAATCCTGAATCTCCTTGTGTGGCATCTCTCCAGTTGTCTGCAGCCTCCTTAGCTTGCAGGGCTTCAATTAAATCACAGGGGAAGATGTGGCCTTTCAAAAATTAAAAATGGGAAACAGTGTCAGCCAAGAGGGCTGTAGGATAAGGAAATGTATTGTAATAGGGGAAAAAAACAGCCATACCTTCCACTCCCTTGAGACAAAAAAAGAGAACAAAACAAAACAGGTAAACACAGTTAAAAGCTATTATCAAACATCCTGAGGAGAAGGTAGAAAACAGAAACCTTTTTTTTGCAGTGGAACAAAATTATAAAGAAGCTGTAAGATTTCAGTACAAGGATAGATCGTTGTAGATCTGTGTGAACCAGAGTTAATACTTTGTTTTCTGTGCCTTTAAATATTTCATGAATTACAGACGGTATGTTTAAATATTTGCTTATCACATTCAAAAGTAGAATACCCTGACTGGAAGACTGCTGCGTTTCCTTATGTTTCCATTTTGAGTCAAAAATAATCTCCGTTTTTAAGTCTGGCCTCTCACAGGATTGCATGACAAAGAATAATTTCCTGTGTATGGGCTGATTAGTACTTTATCTCGATAACATTTTGCCTCCTAGTACCACTTTGAGGTTCCACTTACTCCTTTGGTTAATCACCTTTTTTGGCTTTTATTTTAAATCAAGTGCCCCCGAGTCAGGAATGTTCACATGAGATCCAGTGTATTTTGTTGCTCTTGAAACCTGGTAAATTAATTATGGGAGGTATTTTTTTTTAAATCAAATCCTCCTGTACAGTAGTTCTCAGCCAACTGCACAACACCTAAAGCTTCTGTTTGGACAATACATCAAAGAGCCAAGATGGAAAAACTGAGAGAATTTAAGAAGCCGAGTACAGATTAAAGAAGAAAACCTTCATACATATGACAGATTTGAGGAACGAGAATTAAAACAAGTAAAAAAATAAACATATCCATAAGAGTCTCAATTCTTGTCTTTGCTTGAACTTTAGCCTTCCAGTGAAGGGACAGTGAGAATTCCTGCACTGTTTGTGAGCTTCTCCCAAATGTTGCAAAAACGTTGGGTGCTTCCAAAATATTTCCCAATATGTTTATCACCAGCCTCCCATTCCTGTTTTTTCTGATGGCTTCCTATTACTGCCACAGATCTTTCTGCCAGCCTCCCTCCCTGAAACACATATAAAGAGGTTGACAAAAGATGAGATGTGTAACAGGGAAGAAAATTTACAAATGGTTGGTATAAACTGGACCAAACAGGCTAAATAATGCCAGCCTGCTTTTTTTAAAAAACTATTTTCTACCCAAATGTATAAAAAAGTTAGATCTTAATTTCTTGGCAGTTTACTATTGGAATCAAATGTTCTTTACAATGACATTCAGCAGCGATGTTAAAAAAAATGAAAAGTGCTGCAGTGGTTCTCCTTTAAGGTTGCTTTCAGTTGATAGTGGTGAAGGGAAGAAATCAGTCTCAAGACCATTTCTTTGCAAATTTTCACTAGGCTCAACCTATTCCCCACTTCTGATGCCATGATCATGCACAAGCCTGGGCTCAGATAACATTAATGAGCAGATGAAACCAAATTGTGTATCTTGACCCCTGTAGCTGATTTAATTGAGGTTCTATCTCAGTTTTGGGAACATTTATGATCTGAGTGGGCTCTGCCTCAAACTTAGCAAGACTGAGTGGCTGTGGATTCACGGGACCTCTGCTTCCAGGAACTTTTCCAACTTTAGTTCTGGAAAGGATTGCACTTCTCCAGATGGAACTGGTATTTTGAGGATCCTCTTGGACTCATGGCTCTACCTCACTGCAGCTTTGAAGAGTAGAGCAAAGGCAACAAGTACTGTATGACTATGTCCCCTTGAGAAGAGAGGGTAGGTAGCAATGTTCCTAATCAAGCCATGTCAACAATGTAAGAGCTACCTCCAGGGGCTTGTGCCTCCAATGCTAATAATTCTCCAACAACTCTGAAGCTGCATTCCTGTTACTCTTATCCTAAGGTTGGCATTTGAATTGGCTCATGGAAATGTCTAGTGCTTCAATCTGGATCATTACAAGACAGCTCTGCCTCTGCTTCTCTCTGGGTAACAGGTCACTAATTAAATTACAAAGCAAGTTATAGACTGTGAACTTTTGAAATCTTAGTTATTCTATTATCAGAAAGTTTATGACATGGCAATAAAGCCTGCATTTGCCTGGCTTTCTGATTTGCCTCAACTGGTACAGGACAGATTTCTTCTAACCCATATAAGAAAGGGCTTTCCTCCTCTCTGCCTTTAAATCCTAAACAGAGACTCTACAGGCTGAACATGCACAATTAACTGAGAGCTTTTTCAAGCTGCCCAGTCATATTGATGGTTTTGTATTCTAGGAAAACAAGTCCATTGTTTTACCCCTCTTCCTCCCATCCATTATATGAAGAGAAATTAAATGGATCTTTACATAGTTTCTAGCTTCCTGGACATGTTTATATGAGATTTTTGCTTGAAGATTTTAACACTGATCAAAATAAGCTGCATAATTAATCTGCTATCTGGGTCAGCAATGCAGTAGGCTCCTGTTCTGCTGCTATAACAAAATGCTCTGCAGAATAATTTTAATGAGCTTATAAGATAATTAAAATTAATGTGTGAAAATCCCATCAAGACTGCCTCTACCAATCATCATATCAATAGCTACATTATGGGCCTATTATCTATCATCTCTGTCTCTCTGTCTCTCTCTCTCTCTCTCTCTCTCTCTCTGTGTGTGTGTGTGTGTGTGTGTGTGTGTGTCTGCGTGTCTGTGTGTGTCTGTCTATCATCTACCGTATACTTTTATTAACTGGACTTCGGTGTATCAAAAAGTAACACAAGTGTGTGTGTGAGGGGAGGAAGTTACTGCTTCCTATTTATTTATTTATTTACTTATAGAATCTGTTGACCTGTCTAAAATCTTGCTATAAAACATCTATTACTAACCATAATTTATTGGTTCTAATTATGTTCCTTCCCTCCACATTAGTCTCCTTTTAAAAGATCAGTGATCCCAATAACCAAAACCAGATACAGAGGATGTATCAAATATTTATCTTTCATTGTGGAATCCAGTTTGCTCACCCCCTTCTACTCATATTTTGCTTTTGTTCCCCCTTCTGAACTCTTCTGGATATTCTTACATTTTACTAGACTATTTAGGTGACCTTTCCACATGAAAGTCCCATAATCTAGCTGTTACCTTGCCTGCTAAGTTTATATAAGCTTTCATAGCTCTAATAAAAATACCATACATGTGGGTATTGCAAAACAACAATATTTTTGTTGTAAAAATGCCATGTATGTGCTTTTAGGTATGGGGGTGTGATGGAAGGTCTTCTCGTATGTGAGGAATCACTTGTATGCAGGGAATATTTCAATCCAACAAAGGAGTCAAAGAAAATGCTTGCACGATCCGACAGTTCCATAATCTACTTCTCTGGTTACACATCCTGATTCCATAAACACTGGAATTGCAGTTGTTTGTGCTTGCAAAGCTCATTTGGCATTATTTATCTGTCTGCTTCAATGGATACAGTTGTTGAGTTTTAAATCTTTTAAATCCTTTGCTAGGTGTACTTTGTCAGTCTCCATAAGCATTTTGGATAAAAAAAGGGAAATCTAATTGCTCATTCCAATTTGTCACTATGCACTTATTAACAGAACTCTATTTTGTGTGACTTGCATACTGAAGAAAATCAGCAGGACGTAGAAAGTCAGTGAAGAAGATACAGTGCTCTAACTGGTTTAAAAAAAAATGTGCAGTTTCAGTTCTACTCCAGACATTCCTGGTTTAGGCAACGATCTTGGTTAACTACCATTTGCAAATATGACTATAATAAAAAAACTTTTTCAACCAATTCATGCATTTACAGCCAAATTTTGTGCACCTGACAGCAACACTCACCGAAATGAGAGCAACCCTGACATAGCTGTATGAGAGGCAACCACTGACCTTCACATCTCTCTGTCACTTTCTCAGTCACATGTTCACCTAATGACCATTTTGTTTAATGACCTGGTTGTTGGAAGAGAACTTTGGTTGCTAAACAAGGAGTAGGCAAACTTAGATTTAAGTTTTCTGGCAATTCCAAATCAAAGTTCTACATCTACATGTGGTCTAATAGCACAGTACAACATGGCACACTCAGGCTATATTTTAGAGCCTGAGTATGCCATCCCTTGTTTTTATTATATTTCTAGGAAAGCAAAAAACAAGGGAATTCATCCATTGGAGAACCACTAGGCATCATTAGCTGCAATGGACCAAGCTGAACATTTCTACAAGCAGGTACTCCAACAGCCAAGCCATGAGCATCTAAATATGCCAGAAGTTAAGCAATACCTTGTTGGACAAAGAGAATACTGCAAATATCCAAAATATGAGTTATGGCATAAATGTATGTGATGGCTTTCTCAGATGCTTCTCTGGATGACTTTCCGGATGCCAGCATGGAGGAGGATTAGCTGGTCCCAGACATGTCTGGTGGGGGAGGTGGCAGTATACTCGGAGGTGGCCAGTGGCCTCAAGCCAGGATCAGCAAGACCAAGAGTGGTGGAGTGGTTGCAGGAGGAGTGACTGGATGAGCAGCCTGCTGAGTGTGAGACAGTCAAGGCACAGCTGCAGCAGAACAGCATGGATGAGGAGGAACTGCCTCTTCTGCCTGATCTAAGAGTAAACAAAGAGGTGAAAAGGCAGGAGCAATGGCATTCAGCCTGGCTACTTGTGAGGCAGCAACCTCACCCCTCTTGATGGACTGCATCGGGCAATGACTATTTAGTGCAGCAAGATTAGGGGAACGACACTGAGAACAATGTGTCCATTTTGGTGCCTAGTGTTTGCCAGTTTCTTCATTGATGTACCTGACTCAGACTGTGGACTTAGATCCTGGATTTGACTCTTGGATCTACTTCTCGGACTTGCCTTTGCCTTGGACCTTGGACCTTGACGGTGGACTTCGGTGTGTGTGTGCCTTGCTTGTCTGTACTTTGTCCTTGCCATGTGGATAGTTCCAGCTTTGTGGATTAGTGTGGGAATCATTTTGGAACTGAATTGGGAAACTCATTGGGGGCTGCCTTGTCACTGGACTGGGATTCCCTGAGGAAGATTGTTAGAGGGCTTCGAAAGCCTCAATAAACCCCTTGAATCCTCCATGGTGTGTGCATTGTGTGAGCAGAACAATGTATTTTTTTTGTTTCAATGAGTTGAACATCAGGCATTATTTTTATGGCACTCTTTATTAACATCAGGAATGGGTCCACATTATTTGAGGAACTGTCTCACTGCAATGGGATTGGCCAACCTTGCCCGCACCAGCAAAAGGGGAATGCTATGGACCCTGTCAGTCAAGGAATTCTGGCTGGTGGAATCCAAGAGAAGAAACTCTTCTACCATGGCTCCCACCCTCTGGAATATTGTGCCTCCCAAGATGAGATCCACACCCATCCTTTTGGCATGAAAGGGTCTGCCAAATGGCCTGGGGCCCCAGTGGCAGCCTGTTTTTCTGAAGGTGATTAATGGATTAGGATAAGACCGTACCTCCTCCCTGTGTTCATCTTCCTTTGTCAATTTTAGATAGATTTTTGTATAACTATTTACTGTTTTAATGTTTCATATTGTTATTTCTATTGATTGTAAGCTGCCTAGAGTTGCTTATAAGAGAGATGGGTAGCATATAAGTGTAATACATAATAAATAAATAAATATTGCCTTCTCACAGACTGGGAACAGTGGAAACTCCACCCAATTATTCTAGTTATCTTTATGGTATGTAACACCCACTCCTGGATGAGGCAAGGGAGTCTCTTTTTGTATAATAAGGTCTTGAACAAAAAGGTGTGTGTGGGGGAAAGCTACATCATTTATTTGTTTGTTTGTTCAAGTTGGGAGAGTTTGAATAAAATGCCATGGATACATCAATCTGTTAAAGGTTACATTTATTTCCCTTTTGCTAAAAGGCAAAAAATTATGCCCACTTTCCAATGTTTGTCAATAAATTCAGAGATGGAATCTGGGACCATTCCAGGGTACTAAAGTACAGTATGTTGTATGTAAAGGAAGAGCTACATGAATGATAATAAATATGAATGGGATGTGCAGTTATACATATCTATTTGGGTTTTTTTTTTACAGGAGCTGGATATTTATCCAATCTTCAGATTCTGGTCTTTTAAATAAAATGAACATTTAAGTTCACTAGATAAAGAATTAACATTTATTTTTGCCTCTTGATTTGTTTGCATGTCTTGCCCATTCACCCCTAAGGAACAGCTCATGAGTAATTCAAAATGTTATTTAAAAAAAAATGAAACCAGATGAAAAGTTATAACAAGTACAAGTTTTTCACTTCATACTTCCACCAAATGTCACCAAATGTCAGCCAAGATGAAAATAAAAGAAACATTAAAATCTTTTACTGTTCCAAAAACCTACTTAGACTAACTCATGCACTAACCATTCTGGTGAGTCCTTCTTATGTGCATTATGTCATGTGTGAGATAAGCAAAGCATGCAATCCCCTTTGGAATAATGACCCAATTAAAATCCTAGTACTCTAACACAGCTAAAATAGGATTCCAAGTCTCATATTATTTCTATCCATGAAACAGGATCAAATGGGACAATTTTCTATAAAACTACTATTTTAGATGGATACAAGGCCAAGAGAGATCAAATGCCAGTGTGGTTCTTCACAACAATATTTAGTGATCATATCTTGGGACCATCATGCTTCCCCACCACAACCCCACAACAAGGTTATTTTGAATGTAAAATGTTAGTGGCAGTGTGGAATATCACATCTCACATACTTCAGTTCCTTGGAAAAAAACTATGATATAAACGTGGCATGTAGCTAAGTATATGAATTGGTAAACATGTCTGTTGTCAAGGTAAATGCCAGGCTGTAGACTTCATTTAGATATGCTGGATTCCTAAGGGGGAGGGATATGGTAAATATTGTACCAATAAAGGAGAATATTTGTAGCTCAGGGTTGCAGTGAGGGGTCCTTGGTGCTCTCTGCTTGTTTTCTTGCAGACGTCTCATTACCCTAACTAGGTAACATCATCATGCTAGTAAGGAGTGCAGTTTGCTGTCAGTTTATATTCTGGTGTCTTGCCTGTCTGTGTGGGTGGGGGTGGTCTTAGAGATTCTTGGGTTGTTTACTGATGGCTCTTTGGCAGTTTCTTGATTGGGGTATTGCTTACTTGATTGTTTTTATTTATTTATTTATTTAGTTTGTTAAACATGTACAAGATAACAGGTATAAGTATAAACATGGACATGAACACAGGAAATGAGTACAAATAAATGGGGACAGTAGGACAGGGATGGTAGGCACACTGGTGCACGCCCCCTTTACCCTTACAGACCTCTTAGGAATGGAGTGAGGTCAACAGTAGACAGTCTAAGGTTAAAAATTTGGGGGTTGGGGGGTGACACTCTGTTGCTGAAGTCATATTTTCTGCAATCGAGTTTGGAGCGGTTTATCTTGAGTTTGTATCTATTGTTTGCCCGTGTATTATTGAGGTTGAAGCTGAAGTAGTCATTGACAGGTAGGATGTTGTAACAGACAATTTTGTGTACTGTGCTTAGGTCAGACCGCAGGTGGTGTAGTTCCAGGTTGTCCAAGCCCAAACTTTCGAGCCTGGTGACATAAGGGATTGTATTGTTAGCAGAGGAGTGGAGTACTCTTCTCGTGAAATACCTCTGGACCCGCTCAATTGTATTAATGTCCGATATACAGTGTGGATACCAGGCAGACAAGCTGTATTCAAGAATTGGTCTGGCAAAGGTTTTGTATGCCCTAGTTTGCAGTACAATGTTACCAGAGAAGAAGCTTCCCAAAATTAGGTTAACAACTCTTAATGCCTTTTTGGCAATGCTGTTACAGTGAGCTCTGGGGCTTAGATCGTTTGAGATGAGTACTCCTAGGTGCTTGACAGAGTGAGGGTCGTCTACGAGGTCGTATCCGCCCAGCTTGTATTTGGTGTTCTGATTTTTGTTGCCAATGTGTAAGACAGAGCATTTGTTAGTTGAGATTTGGAGTTGCCAATTGCGCGACCATTCTGACACATTGTTGGTCTGAAGTTAATCTATGCTGATCTGAGTGCTGATTACTGGCGGACATGTGCTTTTTCTCTTTTGGGCTAGTTGATTATCTCTTTTGCATAGTCTGTAGATGTGGATGCGTCCTGCCAGTCTTCTGCCTGTTTGTCCTACATAGTGGTTGGTGCAGTTTTTACATTGTATGCAATATTTACCATTGTATTTCTTACATGGTAAATATTGAATATAAGATATATATTGGAAGACCTGAAGAGCCAGATTGGGGACAGATCATTCTGGAGAAAATTCACTTAGTCACTAAGGGCTAACACTGGTTTGATTACACATAGTAATCGTCATATTGTTATTAAATACTGTAAGTATTGTTATTAAATAATAAAATGCTGAAAACCTATACAGAGAAAAGCTGTACCAGATAAACATACTGTATATAATAGCATCATGTATTTATATAACTCACATTTTACAATACGTTGTATGGTATAGTTAATTTCAAAGAGACTCTTGCCATCCAGATAGCAAAGAAAAGAAATAGAAATAGCAATAATAATGAAAGGAAGTTGTCATTATAGTTTCATGGTACTCAAAACACTGAAAGATACTATATCAAAGGAAAATGTAATGTGCATTGGTGATTGATTAAAGGGCTGGAAGAGCATGGAGATTTTTCACAAGAGAGAGGTGAGCAAAGTAGGTTTCTCCAAGCCAATTTTTGCTTGTTTATAAATAACCTCCAATTAGGGGTAAGCAGTGAGATGAACAGGTCTGCTGATAGCTCCAACATCTCCACTGGCAAAATAAAATATGGAGAATCAGTCCAGATTGTATGAATGGGCTTTAAAAGGAGAAATAGGTTTCAGTGTAAACAAGCGGTAGTTAAGGCATATTGGAGCAAGAAAAGAAAATAATTTTACAAATATATTAATGGAACCCAAACAATATATTTACTGAGGATCAAGCTATAAATGGCTAGCTGTATTGTAAGATGGCTGTATTGTAAGTCTAAAAGCAAGACAATACGTATTTGTATTTATCTGCTTGTTTAAAAGACTGATATAGCTGCCCTCCTGAAAGCATCTGGATGACAAACAACAACAAAAACCAAAGTAATAAAAGCCAAAACTACACCTCACTCTTCTTTCTTCTATGCATGCAGCAAAATCGTATCTGGGCTGTGACTTTCCTATTCCATCCCTAACCATTTTACAATTCCCTAGGTGCTGAAGAGCAGCAAAAGAAAGACCACAAAAAAGAATAATCATCCTTGTCCTCCGCTTCTGAACATCCTGGGTGCAATTAGCTGGCCACCTTGTGACACAACATTAGACCAGGTGGGAGCCTAGTTTGGTCAGAATGACCCATTTTTAAATTGGGAAAGGATATGACTAGATTGAAATTTTTACGTGTGGGTAAGCCTTATTGAATCTGATGCAAGTTAAAGTTCTGGATGTCAAAGGACTATGATATAAGCAAGCGCAGCGCTTTCTATCAAGTTATTCGGGAATTAAAGATTTATTAAAAGTTTGTTCAGTTTACATGGTAGCCTGTTTGCCAAATGATTCTGTCCTTTGGAGCAGATGAGACTGTGTGCCACCCACATTTTCCCATTGTTAGCTTGTCTTTTCATGGCATCAGTCAGCCTTTTTTGAAGTGATATTAAGCCTGTACCATTACTGTACTATTATTTTGGCAAAACAATTGTTGGATGATTCTAAAAGATGCTATAAGTCACTAGTGGGGAAATGGACAAAGATAAGCAATCCTCTTAGGGATTAATAAGTGAATGCAGGAAGAAAATCCAATGATGAGACAAGAGTCAAAGGAAAATCTTCCCTGTTGATAGAAAGCAGCAGATCTATTAATTCCAGATCATTCTGCCTTCTTAAAAACTATCCATTCTTGCTTGGACTGTGCATTTATGAATATCTTTGGATCTGAAAAAGCCTAAAATGTTTGAAGAGAACTATTAGCATGCATGTTTTAGCTTAATGCCTTTTTCATGTTTAGCTCTTAAGAGGGAAAGAAACATCATATTTTGATATAAACATCTGTTTTATGTTTCCCTAAATGCTCACTTAGCATGATGAGCATTAACTCTAGAGGATTCTGACTGTGCAAGACTTTTTAGCCCAATCCAGATAGATCTGGATTTGGGACTGCCCAAATACATTGTTATGGCACCAACTGAACAGATGACTTATGCACGTTGAAACTCATATCTATTTGTAATGGGGAAGGAGGGGAGTAGAATGATGATGAAAAGGCTGGAGAATCCTCAGACATTTGATTACATCACCTCCCTGAACATGCTAAAAGGCCAATTTCCTGTACTCTCAAACATTTAAAAAGGAAGAAGATGGGAACTGAATCAGATATGTGCCATCTACCACCCCCAACCTCTCCTCATAAAAATCAGTTCTGCAGAGTTAACATCTTTTTCTTTGTGTTGTTGTTGCTCTGTCTGCCATATTCAATAGTTTAAGCTAACCAAGCAACTTATTTTTTATATCCTGGAACTCATTAATACAGGGAGTCACCCCATGCCCAATCATTCTTGCTCAGTTAATGAATAAATCATCTTCTTCTTTGGGCCAGAGATATTTTTTGCACATATTATACATTCATATTGTTGACTGGGATACCAGAGGATGGAAGTTAAGAATATCTGTTTTCCTAAAGCATACACCCAGAGAGTTGAAGCCCACAGGTCGTAAAGGAGCCTAGTTGTCCACCCCTGCCCAAGAGGTCCAACTTACTCTTTTTTTTTTTTGCTAAGAATTTGCTCTCTGGTATCATATCAATTATGATGCTTAAACCAATGCAACCTTCAGATGCATTGAATCATCAATTACCAATTTCACTGTCATATTACCAACATCAAGTGATGAAAACCATGAGAACTGTAGCCCTAGTACAACTGGAAGATGCCAAGGCTTCCTAAACTACCAAGGGTGGTGAAAAAAGCTTCTTGGTTCTTGGCATTCTTCAGATGCCAAGATAAAGAGCATCTCGGCATCTAAAAGCTAAGAAAGCTGCAAAACAGGGACCAGTTTTGGTTTAGGCTAAAAAGTAGAATAAAGAATGCAAAGCAATTTCATTTACAATGAATAAAATGAGTTTTGGTTAATATGATTATTTTGTTCATATTTTTCCTCTTTTCCCCAAATTGCAAGTTACAATTTGGTGACAAACTGAGGAAGAGGGGCCATGTTCAAAGCAAAATTACTGATGCATCTGTCCAAGTCTCAGGTTTTGCACCTGTAAATGTATTGTCTTATTCATCTTGCTCAATAATTGCCTAATACAATTGTCAGAAACTCTATCAGGTCTCTAAAAAAAGTCAGTTATATTACCTGATATTTGATTGTTTTAATCAAGCCCTTCTGCACGGCATAGGGAAAATTCAGAGGTTCTTCCTTTCCATCCATATTCTTCTTTTTCTGATAGCCTTGTCCCAGTTGCTTCTTTACAGTATTTTAGATCTTTAGATTTCAAATTAATATTTGAACTGCATATATTCTTTTCGTAAACTGCCACCCATGGCAATGCGGCATCTACTGATTAGATGAACCACAGTCTTCTGCGGAGGCAATATTTCCTTTCCTGATGGCCCTGATATTCCACTCTATACTTATTCCTGTCCTTGCTGTTGTCTTCATACGTATTCTAGGTTCTTTATGTCATTGTGCCATTCAATCTTATAACAGTACAAGCCCCAAAATAATTTTGCTGACTGGTCCTCACAGGGGGTAGCTTTACACTTAATTTACTTTTACATGTAGGCCCCATCAGAACAGCTGCCAGCTTTACTACTGAACCTGCCAGCAAGTAATTTTTTTGTAGTAAAGTGTAGCATTCTACAACTCATGATCTTCCTATTGAGTAAGCCAAAATTAACACTAGAGGGGAACAGCCAGAAATGGCAGCTAGCCACCTTTCTGTCCCCTGCCTTATTCTTTTGTTCCTGCACTGGCTTTTCAAAGTGTTTTTGTTTTAAAGGGGGACATGAAAAAGACTCCAAGTGGCCAGAAAACTATGAGAGAATGGTAGCAAAGCATACAGCACTTTGCTTCAGACAGGTGGGGACATTCCAGGAGGCTAGGCAGGGTGGGAGTTCCTGCCGACAGCCTCAGAGTCACAGAGGAAAAATTGCAAATCTCTTTGCTGCCTGTTCTCTGGAACAGCAAATTAATTGAGTCAGCATACAAAGATTGACATAAAAACCATGGTATCATAGGGATCAGCACCGCTCTGGCATGCAGAAGAGGAATAATAACATTAATGGTGTGAAATAAAAATTCTCAGTCTCCTTTTTAATACAACATGCTGTGTTGAGCATTTGGAAATGAAAGAAACTACATTCCAAATGTGCAGATTAACACTCCTCGTATCAGCAGTGTTTTATTTTTGGAGTTTTCTTTCTTTCTTTCTTTCTTTCTTTCTTTCTTTCTTTCTTTCTTTCTTAAAAACAGGTACAGATTGTCTTCAAGAACTTTAAGAGAAAATTCTTTTTTAACAAACAGAACTGAACTACCATTCAGTCTTTGGGCAGAGTGTAGTGTGATTGTAATTTGTTATCATTGTTGCTGTTCTGGCATTACAGTTATCACAGCCAACATATTTCTACTTGGTTTCACCCCTCTTTCCCTCGTGATAAATTGAATTTGTGTGCCTTATGGGGTAGGGAAGATTCTGAAATGATTTTCAATAAGTCGTCCAGTGGCTGCCTGCCAGCCTGAAAAACTCCATGAATGTAAAGCAAACCATAACACACAAGGCAGAATCCAAAAAGCATTTTGTAATATTTATTTATATAGTCTGAATGAGAAAAACATTCCATAATGTGGTGATGGGGCCCTAATTCTCCATCTCCATCAAGCAGATAGATATTCAGGACTCCTTTCCTCCCCCCACCCCGGTGTGGTCCTCTTGTGCCAGAATAGTCAAGGGGAAAAGAACAGAGTTTTTGGTTTATGCGCCATGTAAATTATAGGAAATGTCTCTGTTTAATTTGCATTATGTAATGGCTTTTGGGAAAGTTATATTAACTTTATGTCACAATGTAACATTTTAATTTAATTATTAGCAGGCCTAAATTAAAATGTAATAAAAAAAGGACTGAGAGTTACCCACAATTCTTGGTTTGGTCCCTTCTGTTGGCCAGAAGAGCACATTGAGCCAAAAATGAATTTAGGCTGTGGCTTGAGGGAAGTTCAAATATCTGTATGTTGTTGAAGAACAGTGAGGACAAAGGTTGTTGAGTTTGGCTTGCAGTTTTTTCCAGTTGAAAAGAACTGGAAGGGGTGAGAAAAGGGGGGAAGGGGTGGAAAGTCTAGTCAGAGAGACTATTCCTGAAAGAAGGTAGAATGACAGCCTTCCAAACTTTTGAGTAAAGGCTTCTACAGAGAGCAAGAGAAGCCAAGAAGTCATTTTAGGGCGCGCAATAGAGGTACAACAAGAAAGATCTCTTCCTGTACCGTAAGGATTTTTTTAAAAAAAATTAAAAAATTGTTAAGGCACAGCTTGCATATAGAATGAAGTGGAAAGAGACGGTCCATCATGTCTTTGGAGTTTCCAGGTTTATATTTCTGGCTAAACCTTTATCATTCTCAAACTACAAAACAGACACTTAAATCTTCAGAAAAGCTGCTTCTCATCTGCTATTGGATGCACAAATGTCCTTCTGAAGAAAATGAAGCTTGTTTAATCAAGAAGACAGACTGGGCACAAAGTCTAATAGACCTTTCATTCTGAATCTGTGGATATTTCATCAACTGGAGAAAAGAAACCATGGACACTTGGTCCTGAGCTTTTCAACTGTATCTAGAAGTTATATTGCAGCCCATCTCCACATAGTGATTCTGGGTGGCTGACAAACATGTCATATCTTTATCTCCTGAGGTAATTCTATCTTGCCTTTCTCTAAGAAGCTCAAGGCTGCATAAAAGGTTCTTCCCCCATTCCCATTCCTGGATACCATAATAATGACTTGCTTGACCCTCCTTCTTATGAATGTCCCTGGACATAAACTTTTCCAGTGAACAGCATACTGTATGATGCTTTGAATCTAAAGTTGTACAAGTCCTACTCTGGCATTATGATACCCACACTCAGAAAATCAGATTTCTGTGATTTTTTTTTCAGAATTATAAAGATTTTTATAATCTTTTTCTTTATAATTATAAAGAAATGGAGAGTGAGGCATCAGGGCCTTAACATTTAATTTTTTTTTTAAAAAAAAAATCGTGTTGTCCCATATTATTGTCATTGGGTAATATTTTCACAGAGTTAACAGAGAGTATGAAAAAAGGACATTGAATACTATTGAGTGCAAATTTACTACTTATTTGTAATGCTGGCAGGTATTCAACATTTTTATACTAGCATAAATGACTAGACAGAGACTTCAATAAAACAGACATGAATTGTGTTTTATTTTGTGCTTATGGAGCAAATGCACTTTAGAAGCAAATTACTCATTACACCAATTTTATTAGATCCCATAGGCATAATATTTATTATGTTACTAATTTTCTTTCAGAATGGGAAATGCTGGTTCTAGTTTCTCTCTATGTTTGGGTTTTTATGAGTGTTGTACTTCATTAGAGTTTATCCGGAAAAAACTTTCATTCTAAGTATATTTCTTTTAAACAGAGTAATGAAAATGAGTGGCTTGTAATAAAATTCTCAGTGATGATTTCCCATAAGTTAGGTTCAGATGAACAACAACAACAAAAAAAATTATAATATGTACCCATCCACAAGCAGCCCAACTACAGTAAAATTAACAAATAAAGATTAAACACCAGTTCAAATTGCACACGAAGAATAAAAGCAGTACATTTACCATTATAGCTATTGTACCCTAAATCTGCTTAAGATCTCCCTTTATTCATGCAATGTACAGTAAACCATCCTACTGCCATCCTGGGACAATCCTAAGCCCTGGCAGCCAAAGGTCCTTAGGAAACCATGGAGGAAATTCTGCCTCTCCGTGGTCCACACTTCTGACCCAGATTAGTTGAAGAGATAGTCTCACTTTGTCAATATAACGCTTCTGCTACGGTAGATACTATAAAATATTTGATATAACAAATGTCATTTAGACAGTGAATATCAGTATATTAAGTTGTAAGAGAAGGAGAATGCACAAATGCTGTCGGCTTGTGATTTTTACACTTCTCCATAATACAAAAGCCAAACAGAGCTGCTGGTGCAGAGTTGCTGGTAGGCAGTATTCCAAGACCACACTTGGAATACTGCATCCAGTTCTGGTCATCACAATATAAAAAAGATGTTGAGACTCTGGAAAGAGAGCAGAGAAGAGCAACAAGAATAATTGGGGGCTGGAGGCTAAAACATACAAAGAACAGTTACAGGAATTGGGTATGACTAGTCTTATGAAAAGAAGGACTAGGGGAGACATGATAGCAGTGTTCCAATATTTGAGGGGCTCCTCCAAAGACAAAAGGGTCAAACTATTTTCCAAAGCACCAAAAGGCAAGATGAGAAACAATGGATGGAAACAACCAAGGAGAGAAGCAACCTAGAACTAAGGAGAAATTTCCTAACGGTGAGAGCAATCAACCAATGGAACAGCTTGCCTTCAGAAGTTGTGGGTACTCCATCACTGGAGGCTTTCAAAAAGAGACTGGACAACCATTTATCTGAAATGGTATAGGGCCGTGATGGCGAACCTATGGCACGCGTGCCACAGGTGGTACGCGGAGCCATATCTGAGGGCACGCGAGGCGTTGCCCTATGTCAGCTCCAGTGCACATGTGCGCGCTGGCCAGCTGATTTTCAGCCTTGGGGAAGGCCGTTTTCAGCCTCTGGAGGCTTCAGGAGGCTTCCCTGAAGCCTGGGAGGGCGAAAAACTGCCCAACGGGCCTACCGGAAATTCAGAAATGGACTTCCGGTTTGCCCGTTGGGCCATTTTTCGCCCTCCGGAGGCTTCAGGAGGCTTCCCTGAAGCCTCCGGAGTGTGAAAAATGGCCCAACAGGCAAACCAGAAGTTCAGAACAGACTTCCGGTTTGCCCGTTGGGCCGTTTTTTGCCCTCCGGAGGCTTCAGGACAAAGGTGGGTTCCTCCAGGTTCAGACCAGTTCTATAGAACAGGTAGTAACTTGGCAGCCTGGGTCGCTAGAACCGGCAGCGACCCAGGCCTGCCACGCCCCCGAACTGGTTCTTTCGGCGGCGCCTTAGGTGCCACCATTTTGTTTTTTGCTTCTGCACATGTGCAGAAGCTTTTTTAAGCACTGTTCATGCGTGAAGCGTGCGCATGCCCGTGCGGCGCAACAATGAGCGAACCGGCAGCGAAGAAAACCAGAACCCACCCCTGCTTCAGGAGGCTTCCCTGAAGCCTCTGGAGTGCGAAAAATGGCCCAATGGGCAAAACGGAGGTCCGTTTTCTGAACTTCCGGTTTGCCTGTTGGGCCATTTTTCGCACTCTGGAGACTTCAGGGAAGCCTCCTGAAGCCTCCAGAGGGTAAAAAACGGCCCAACGGGGGGGGGTGGCGCATGCACGGGGATGCACGCATGCGCGCATGCACAGTGGGGCACATGTGGGGGTTGTGTGCCGGCACGCATGTGTGCTAGCGCACGCGCACGCTCCCATTTTTGGCATGCAAGAAGAAAAAGGTTCACCATCACTGGTATAGGGTCTCCTGCTCGAGAAGGGGTTTGGACTAGAAGACTTCCAAGATCCCTTCCAACTCTATTATTGTATGTTTTATGTATAACCTTTCTGAATATGGTGGCATCCACATTGACAGCTTGGTTTAGTTTGGGATTTCCTGAAGAGCCAGGAGCACCTTTATTCAATTTCAGCTAAGTCCAATTCTGGGAAACTTATTTGATCCCAGCAATTACCTCTCTTTTTGCCTGTGGTGCTCTTTTATAAAAACCTTTGAGATTTCTTTTCTTTTATTGGGAAGTGGTACAAATGGCTTTAAAAAAGCTAACACAAAACTCAATGTCTGCTGCACTGCTATATGGTGTACCATTTATAAAACCTGCAGTCTTTTAATCCATTATCCTGACTTCCCATCTGACTCCAAGTCTAGTTCACTAATATGCCCAGTGTGGCTCTGGATTTAGATTGTTTCCTCTCTTTGAGTCTTTCCAAAAGGCAACTTAACCAAAGAACCAGTTGCTTGTCTCACCTATGAAGAGAAATTAGACAGTATAATACTAGAGATGGATATATCTTTTTTATAACAGTACCCTTCACCTTTGCTAATCGCACCAGGTCTTTGAAGGATTTGAATACAGCTTTCTAAATTATCTGTAAAGAGATTCAGTTTTGGTTTTCATCTTGTTATCGAGATGTTGTAATATTATTATACTCCTTTGTATTTTACATTGACCAAAGACTCCTGGAGGTACAAAAATGATTTCTAGATGTTATTCATTCTTGCATATATGTCTGTGATGGAAACATTGCATCTTCTGGTCACATTGAACCTTTATAAAGTAGCACACTTAGGAAGGCAGCAAATATTTAATCTGATGCAGCTCATGAGTGTTCTTTTTTATTTCCTAACAACAAAAACTGTGCTTTAACTGGTTTTTGTCCTTTGAATACATACACTGCATGAGATCATAGCAAGAAGCCTTCTTAAATGTTTTCTCAACAAAAATAATTTTAATCGCTGTTTGATTCCAAGGTATTGTAGTGAATTCTAAATGGGTTGCTGCTAAACAATAAGTCTATTTTCGCCTTATAAATTCTCCCTGAATTTATTTTTTGGCAACCCAAATCTAGCATTTTCAACTCAGGGGAAGCTTGCTTGTTTAAAAGGAGGCAGCCAAGTTAAACTGAATAGTTAGGAATAAAAAAAAAACCCTTTCCTTCTGTTTGCAAGCAGGGGGTTGGTTCCTTTGTGGATATTGTGTGAAACATATAGTGAAGTGCAGTGAAGTCTAACTTTTTCAATAAAAAAGAGGAGGGGACCATCCACAGACATTATAGAAGTCAGCAGGCTTCTTAGCAGCTAGACATTCTCCTTAGAGAAGTTGATAATGCCAAACGCTCTTGATTCAGTAATGCCAAATCATAATCACAGAACAGACTTGTATGAGATGATTTGAATGGATCCACAGGAGCCTATTCCCTGCTGGATAGAAGAAAAGGAGGAAGGAGGTGGGAGTGCCGGGGAGAGAGCTTTCTCTTAAAGCATTCATTCTGGATTCAAGAATTAAACATTGTCTCTGTTATTTGAGATTCCAAAATGAAAAGGACAACTATTGAGTTCACCCCACATTCCAAAGAGGTTCTCTAAAGAGTTAGCTGGATGGTTTGGCACAAGCGCATACCCAGACATGTAGTGTAGCCCAGAAAGAGCACTATAGCCAGAGTTGGTGAAATAATGTTACACCCTCCTTTCTGTTAATCAACACAAGCCATCTGTGGCTACAGTTTGGGATGCCCCACAACATGACATTTGTGATTTATGTGGTCACTGTTTATCCTAGGGAATAGATGACACCTATTTTTACAGCAGCTGGGGTAGCCTGCAGGGTGTTCTGTGGTAGAGTGATAGAACAAACTGTTGCCATAAGGAACTGTCCAGGTTCAGTCTCTGGCTGGAAAAAGTTCTGCCTACAGTCCTTGAAAGCAGCTGCCAATCCATGTTACCAATAGCAGGCAAATGGACAAATGGTCTCTGACCCCAATCTAAAACAAAACCCTAATCAGCATGCTGGTCATTAACGATAATGGATGTCAGGGTTCCAAGTAACACCCCCAACAAAAGAAAACTCCGAGGCTTGAGTTTTCTCAAAGTTCCTTTTTATTAGAGATGTCATATTGGCACATCTGGGAAAACCCGAAACTGAAAGCTTCCGGGTTTTCCCCACCCAAAAGAAAGTCCAAGTCCCTGTCCCAGCACCCACATGTCCATCACATTGTCCAATCAATGCACCATCCCAACTGGAGATGCCTTCCAGGCACACCCCTCCAAGTGCAGGACAGAGTGGCCTTGACTCTCAGAGAAAGGAATGCTATTTTGACTACATATCTCCCCAGCTCCATCCAATCCCCCCTCACAGTTTCCCACAGCACCAAATGTGGTAGGCCTGAAGATCCAAGGCCCAAAATGGTTTCCAGGCCTGACAATGGATTGAGATTTTCCATTCTCATCTGAGCCTCCCTGCTCTTTAAACTCTCTCCAGAGGTGCTGTGCCTGAGGCTGCACTTAGATGAAGGAAATCCGTATCACAGAATTACAGCTGACCTTTCATTGGTCCTTCTGCCCTTGTGTGAAAATTCAACAGGTTTTGAAAGCAGCCTTTCAATGGATGTCTACGGAGGTTCTCATTCATTCAGGTCATAATTGTCCCAAAGAGGCTTTTATTCCAGTCCAGTTGCCTTTAAAATAAAAGTACCTTTGGGGCCTTTCAATGGATGTTTCTTTATATTTTAAACCTCTGCAGATGAGTTGTGCAACTCTCTCCTTCTTACCAAAACTTGATTTTGGGACTCCTTAATCATCATCATCATCATCATCCCTCCTTCCAACAAAAAATATATATTCTATCTCCCTGAGTAATATGTTGACAGTAGAAGAGTAGATTGTAAGCCCTCTTTAAGTATAAATGGTAAATGGTATTCCCCTCCTCCCAATCTGAAAAATGAATTTACCACCAGTTGCTTTGAAGAAAGGCTCTTAGAAAGGAGAAGGAAGGAAGCTGAGATGTCTTAGGAAAGCTTGAAAAGCAAAAACAATGTGATTGGTAAATGAAGACATACAAGTGCTGCCACAAGAAACGTGCCTTCATTTCGCATAGCCTGCGGTTAATCCCAACATTGCTTGTATAGCTGTGGATCTGCTTCAGGGAGACTCTATTTGCCAAATACTTTGTTCCAATGCTTTGGACTAAGGACTGTGTAATAGCTACCACAGTTATTGCATAGACTGAAGTTTGGACGGAAGCTATGTATTTCTTTACCCCTCCTGTAGTTTCATATGCCACCTGAAAATGTTGTGTCTCTGTGCTGACAACACAGAGACACACAATAGCCATTGCAGAACTATCGATGGACTAGCCTGCCCAGAGCAGATAAAACTGCCTCCATCACTGCCAAATAACTTTGGTAATGTACCCATCCATTACACTATTTTATTTCGGTACAAGCAATGTTATGTAAAAGACAGAAAAGGAGCAGGTACACCAAAGAAGATTATATTTCTCTTATTTTAAAGGAAATAGTCAGACTAGCTCTATATCAATATATTCATTATACTTTTTCACAGCTTTTTATCCTTTCAAAATGTTATTGCTTCCACCACATTCATACATTTCTTCACATGTTGCCTCTACCGTGAACTTTGAACTTTTCATCACTTTCTCTTTCAGGATTTTATCAACTCCACCCAATCAGTCTTCCCTTTCCTTTCAACCCATTCATATATTTGTTATGCAATTCAGCTTCCTTTATTTTGTCCATATGACCTAACCACTTCAACATACATCTTTTAAATAGGTTATACATCTTTGTATTCAGTCCACATTCATTCTTAAACCAGTTTCTTGTTTGACTACACACACCTTAGTTATTCATTCCACTGCATTCAACTTACTTGTAAGCTGACACACTCAACTCTTACTTCCATATAAGGGAAAAAAATCCTGCTGTTATATACAGTCATTTTCATTTCTTTCTGCAAACATTCATTCCTTGCAATAACTCACATACAATTCATTATGTTCTTTCAGAATTTGGGCACCTTAAGATTCCTGCATACATTTTCTCATCTTAAGGAAACGTTCTACTAGATACATAAATTCATATATAGTACATGCTTTTTACAAATATTTATGTACAACTTTTATTTCTTTCCTTCATTTTAGGTTAAACAAAGTTGCCTTGCTCTTTGGTACAGCAATTGTCAGAATTTTACTTTGTCTAGGACAGTGGTTCTCAACCTTTCTAATGCCGCGGCTTGCCTGCGGGACAGCTGATAGCGAGAGCGGGAAGCGGGAAGCGGGAGACTTCACCCGGACGCCACCATTTGGGTTCTTTTACCCTCTGCGCATGCGCAAAGCGTTCTGCGCATGTGCAGGGGGTAAAAGAACCCAAATGGCGGCGTCCAGGCGGGTGGGCGAAGTCTCCCCCTTCTGTCGCTACCGGCTGTCCGGCGACCTGCAGGCACGACCGAACCTGGAGCATTTCACCCCTGCGAGTGACGGTGGCACCAAGATGGCGGGCTAATACGCGCGGCGACCCCTGTGAAATGGTCGTTCGACCCCCAAAGGGGTCACGACCCACAGGTTGAGAACCGCTGGTCTAGGATAATCAGATTTCTGCCCAATGTTTGTTGCAAATCACTTGTGTTCTCAGCCAATAACATGGAATCACCTGCATACAAAATTATACACAACATTGCATCAATCTTCCTTTTTACAATTATCAATAAATATATTAAATAACCAGGGGAACATTCTTCCCTCTTAAGTGTTTACCCATTTAAGCAATTCAAATATTCAATGTATTTATATCACACATTTATTGCATTTAGCAATAAATATATCCAAAATCAGGCTCATAGATAAAGTCAGAACCATAGATAATCTATTATATAAATTAAATTAAAAATCTGAATTGCTTGCATTTTCTTCTAAGCATTTTCTTACTTGATGCATGACCTTTGAACTTTTCTAAGTGCACTATTATTTTTTCTGGGGGGAAAATGAAATGAAACCTATTCTGATTGGCCTATGGGGCCTGCCTTTCTGGGGGGGAAATGAAACCTATTCTGATTGGCCTATGGGGCCTGTTTAAAATGCTTTGCCAATATGTACAATAAAGTTGCTTCTCACATTCATCTGAGGAGCCCAGACCTCCTGAAGAGCAAAAGTGTGGCCATGCCTAGCATAAAGCCAAACTTCATTTCCACATTTTACTTATTGTTAGCTCTTGGCCCCTATACAGAGTACAGAGAAGAGCAACAAAGATGATTAGGGAACTGGAGGCTAAAACGTATGAAGAACGGTAGCAGGAATTGAGTATGGCTTGTCTAGTGAAAAGAAGGACTAGGGGTGACATGATAGCAATGTTCCAGTATTTGAGGGGCTGCCACAAAGAAGAGGGGATCAACTTATTTTCCAAAGCACCTGAAGGCAGGACAAGATGCAATGGATGGAAACTAATCAAGGAAAGATCCAATCTAAAACTAAGGAGAAACTTCCTGACAGTGAGAACAATTAATCAGTGGAATGACTCCAGAAGTTGTGTGTGCTCCAAACACTGGAGGTTTTTAAGAAGAGATTAGACAACCATTTGTCTGAAATGGTCTAGGGTTTCCTGTCTGAGCAGGGGGTTGGACTAGAAGACCTCCAAGGTCCCTTCCAACTCTGTAATTATGTTATTCTGTTATTCAGTCAGAATTATGCCAAACACGTTCCTAGGCACACTCACTAAAGTAATCTTTTTTTATTTATTTATCCTATTTTCCGCATTTACTTATTTCATCTTTCCTCATGCTCTCATTCTCTTTCACTATAAGGGCATTCTTTCCACCATCTCACACAGATGCAGTCTTCAGACACCATCACAAATTACATAGTCACCATTACACAAGCAATTCTCCATATCTACCACTTACAATTGCAGCCTTACAATTTTTCAACCTTTTTCCAGTATTTATGGCTTCCTTTTCATTATTTCTTTTCTTGAATAATAACATTTATATCAGTCCTACTTTTTGACATATAATCCCCATACAAATTTCTAAAATATTCCTTCTGGTCTTCCCTCATTTCAGTCTCATCTCAAATAATTTCATTGCCTTTATTTTTAATCCCACTCATTTTCCTGGAAGCTCTTTTTCACCCTCTTTCAGAACATTTTAAAAAAATCTTGATCGAAATTCCTTTCTAGTTTCTTTGTCCCTTTTAATTTTAACCATTCCTTGCTCTTTGTGACTATATACTTTTCTCTATAAATTTATTATACAATATTTATGGTCATCTTCATTTTTTTTTGCAGGAATTATTTTCTTATACAGGTAGTCTTAGAGTTCAGATCATTCGTTTTCTGATTTGTTATGATGGCCTTGGAAAGAGTGACTTACAATTTGTCCTTGCACTTAGGAGCTTGTAACCCCATGCAGAGTCACCTGGCTGCAATTTGGGCACTTATCAACCGTCTCACATTTATGACTGGTTGCAGTGTCCTGTGATCATGTGACTGTGATGTTTTTACTTTTTCTGGTGAAAAATGCCCATTAGGGAAGCTGGGTTCACTTAACAACTATGTGGTTTGTTTAAGGTTGGCGTGATTCACTGAACAATTGCTGTAAAAACTGTCACAAAATCAGATCTGACTCCCAGTAGCATATCTGCATGCTTGGTGCTCTCTAACATACTTGTTTTTGTATTCTGATCCAAGCAACTTCACATCCATTTTCCTCACATGCATCTTCCATTAATTCCATCTTCTAATATTTTTAATATGGGTTTTATTATGCTTTCTGTGACTGCAGCTGTTCTGTTTTTACTCTAATTTCTTTCACTTGTTTCATTGTCTTTTGCATCTTTTTTGTAAGATCATCTGTTGACATGTTATGGTCTGTCCTGTAGTCAGAAACTCTCATCAGCCTTATATCCTTCACTATTTTTTTATTTATTATATTATATTATATTATTATATTTATATTTGTATGCCGCCCAACTCCCACAGGACTCTTTCAACCTTCTCATTTTTTCAACCTTCCATCATACATAATCAAATTAATCATATATTTAGTTTTAAATTTATTCCTTTGCCATGTTCACATATAAATAGATTTACCCTTAAGCTATACATTTGAAACAAATGCTGTTTTTGACTTCTTTTCTCTTCACTTTCCTTAATGTTTAAGTTACTTTAAGCAACCTTCCCCCCCCCCATTTTTTTAAATTCACATTTGGCAAAAGGGGAGCCTTTCAAACACAATGTGTGTGTGTGTGTGTGTCACAAATAAACTACACATGGGCAAAATGTAAGTCTTTTTTTAAAAAAAACACACCAATATTTTACTTTGTGTTGCATTGATGATACATTCTTGATCTACATTTTCTGTCTGAATTTACCTAAAAGTGTGGCTGGTCTATAGAAAGTCTGAGTACAAATCTATGCCCTTGCTTTTATAACCATCCACACATTCGTCCTTCTACCTTTATTTGTAAAGAGCCATGTTGAAATGTTCAGTTTGCAACAGTTATGCAAAAAACAAACACCTGGATTCAGCGTTTCCTCAAGGAATCTTCTGAAATGAGGTGATTTCTGCCAAAATGTCATGAAGATTTATGGCTTAACATTTGTGGATTAAATTGAGGACAGGTGGGAGAACATTCAAGCATGCAAAAGAATGATAGCAAAGCTATATGTAAGAAAAGGGTAGTTATTCTGTTAGATAAATGGATACATGTCTTCCCTGGGAAAGGCAAAGGGAAAACACCATGTTCAAAAAACAAGGCTTCAACAGACAGATAATTACCAGTGAGACAGTCTTTCACCAAAGCAAAACTAAAAAGCTCACTGGATCTGAAGGCACAGTCTGTATTCCATATAACCGCAAACTCTAAAAAAGCCACTCAGATGGCTTTTGGCTCAGCTGCACAGACGTTTCAAGGTAAGTGAGCCGCTGACATATTGCATCCCCAGAACTCTGGTATATGCAGGCAAATACTGATGCTCAACTGATATCCCAGTTCTCAAGGAAACCTGAAATATGGAGACAATAAATTGCATTTTCTTTGGAATTGTATTTACAGGGTGTTTGTTTTTAATGTACTTTAAAAAAAAAAACTGAACTTTTTATGCTGCATTACTATAGAAGCCTGCTTTTGCTTGCCCTCTGCATGGGTTAATCCAGTGTTCCTGAATAGAAATTGAAAGGTTTGAAATGTCCATTTCCTATGTGGGTTAACATTTCCTATGTGGCTTTCTTTGTTCTTAGTTGCCCTTTGATCTTTTATGCCTATGATGGACGATGGATTTCTTATGAACTCTCCCCAATATGGCATTCACCAGATGTTCTGGACTACAGCTCCTATAATCCTCAGACAACATTAGCTACTGTAGTCCAATAAACCCAGAGAACATCAGATCATAAGTGAATGGCTTATCTCCTCTACTATCTGCAATTATTTATTTGTCTCTATTTTAAAGAAGGATATTTAGATTGATCTCCCCACATCTTTATTTATCTTTATTTGTAAAAGCACTATACATCAGACCAAATTCAAAGGGCAAACTATAATTTGGAGTATTCATCAGCACAATGTATGATTTACACATTTATTTATATGGCTTCCCTTCCCACCATAGAAATTCTGGGTGGTGAACAGCATGTAAAATTAAAACAATACTATACCTAGAAAAATGCAACATATCATCAAAGAAAAGAAAAGAAATGGGATCCAAGAACAAAAGTAGAACCTTAGAATAATAACAAACCACCCAGGTCTTCCTAACTTTCTGATCTCCCACAACAGGCCTGAAGTGCTTTTTTTCTGCAGGACCAGGAGGTTTGGGACCAATATACGCCTCTGGTGGTAAGGTATTCCTTCAGTAAATCAAGGACATGATGATGGTCCCTCTGCAGCTGGAACCTGATCTCAGAAAATGTTTGGTCTATACCTTTTGTTTTTACATCAACTGTAGAAATCCTACAGAATTATCGCCACCATATGGGGATTATGCATAGAAATACTACTGATGTACATAAATTAATTAAGAAAAAAAATTCTATTAGCCCTCTCCAATAATCCCAAAATAACCATAGAATCCTTGGGTTGAAAAGGAGCTGGGAAGTCTTCTAGTTCACAGGTCACCAACCTGTGGTCCGCAGACCACTGGTGGTCCGTGAGAAAATTTTGGTGGTCCGTGGAGAAATCTTGGCCCCTGGGCCGGATATGGCAGAGCAATTATTCCAGTCCACGTGAGGGAACACAAGGCTGCACTGCCCAACATCACCCCACCCACATGCCAGCCCCCACTCTTAAGGCCGAGCGCAAACCTCACCTTGAGTATAGCAGTGCAAGCCACACGAGCTGGAACAGGAAGGTAAGACCAAGAACTCGCCGCGTTCAGCCGAACAGCTGCCTGGGGGGAGAAGATTCAGCCGCCTTTTGGGTCTACATCTCTCCTTCTGCAAGGCCTCCAGTGGGAGGCCCTAGAGAAAGCGCCTGCTAGATCGGCCCCCTGCTAACTCTCGTCTCTTGAGGAGCCCAGCCGAAGTTTCCCACGCCACTTCAGCGAGCGCTCCTCGAGAGACAAGTTTGCAGGGGGCATCCACAATGGACAGTGCACCCGGGTGGAGGAGCTGCAACGGGCCAGTCCTGTGAGTGTGACTACTACAGCTCTGGAATATGGGACCAGCCGTGGTGGGGCTGGAAATCTCTGCCCTGGGGTGGCACTTGCAATGTGCAACTTTGCAGGTGGTGAGAGTTTGCAGGGGGCTGAGCTAGCATCCGCAATGTGGTGAGCGTTTGCAGGGGGCCGAGCTAGCATCCGCAATGGACAGCAAACTCCAGCTGCTTCTCTCAGCTGTAGTGCGGCACCAGCATTTGAAGCGGTGCGGGAAACTTCGGCCAGGCTCCTCGAGAGTTTGCATGGGGCCGAGCAAACTCTCATCTCTTGAGGAGCCCAGCCAAAGTGCTTCTCTCAGCTGTAGTGCGGCACCAGCATTTGAAGCAGCGCGGGAAACTTCGGCCGGGTTCCTCGAGAGTTTGCATGGGGCCGAGCAAACTCTTGTCTCTCGAGGAGCCCGGCCGAAGTGCTTCTCTCAGCTGTAGTGGGGCACCAGCATTTGAAGCGGTGCAGGAAACTTTGGCCGGGCTCCTCAAGAGACGAGAGTTTACTCGGCCCCATGCAAATTCTCGAGGAGCCTGGCCGAAGTTTCCCACACCACTTCAAATGCTGGTGCCGCACTACAGCTGAGAGAAGCACTTCGGCCGGGCTCCTCGAGAGACGAGAGTTTGCTTGGCCCCATGCAAACTCTCACCACCTGCAAAGTTGCACATTGCAAGTGCCACCCCAGCACAGAGATTCCCAGCCCCACCACGAGCCAGTCCCATATTCCAGAGCTGTAGTAGTTACAGGACTGGCCCTTTGATCATCGCAGATCAGCTCCTCCACCCAGGTGCAGGAAAAGGAAAAGGAAAAGAAAAAAAAGAAGGAAAGGAAAGGAAAGAAGAAGGAAAGGAAAGGAGAGGAAAGAAGGAAAGAAGAGGAAAGGAAAGAGAAGAGAAGGAAAGGAAAGAAGGAAAGGAAAGGGGGGAAGGAAGGGACTACAGCTACAGCTCTGGAATATGGGACTGACTTTCCCAACAACATCAGCAAGCCACCGTCAAATAAGCTTCAATTATTTTGTAATAATTACACTAACTTTAATAATTTTGTTACAATTAAAACAACCTTTAAAGATTTTGTTATGATTAAATAAGCATTTATGATTTTGTTATAATTAAATAAGCATTTATAATTTTGTTATATTAAATCGGTGCATTTCATATTAATAAAATGGAAGTTCTCTGATCATTATTTTACAAATGTATTTATCTTTTTTAAAAAATTCATATTAGTGGTCTGCGGGACTTAAAATTATGAATTAGGGTCCGCGGGATTTAAAATTATGACCTTGGTGGTCCCTGAGGTCCAAAAGGTTAGGGACCCCTGTTCTAGCTCCACCTCCTACCTAGAATCTCTCAGAGTAGACCGATGGCTGCTCAACTTTGCTTGAAAACCTCTATTGATGGAGCACTGATGACTCCAGGAGGCAGGTAGTTCCCCTGCTTAACAACTCTCACAATCAGGAAATTACTTTCTATTTTGAATTTGAGTTTCCCTCTGTAAAGTTTCCACCCATTGGTTTTTGTCCTACTGTACTATAGGGTAGTCCAGAAAATAAATCTACTTTTTATCCTCTATGACCATGATGGCGAACCTATGGCATGCGTGCCGGAAGTGGCACGCAGAGCCATTTCTCCGGGCATGCGAGCTGTTGCCCATTGCTGTTCCAGGTTCTGGCGCGCCGGCCAGCTGGTCTTCACGCAAGCAGGAGCCCTGGAAACTGGAAGAGCAGCCGCTCAATGTGCATGCGCACAGGCCACCTGGTCTTCCGGTTTCTGGCACGCATGTGCACGCGAAGACCAGCTGGCCGGTGCGCATGCGCATGCCGGAAACCGGAAGATCATCTTCCTGGCACACGCATGTCAATTTGCGGTGCATGCATGCACACTGGCCAGCTGGTCTTCATGCATGTGCACCAGGTGGCTGCTCTTCTGGTTTCTGGCGCACGCATGCGCACCGGCCAGCTGGTCTTCACGCGTGCATGCACGCCAGAAACCGGAAGAAACCACAGGTGGCTAGTGCGCATGCGCACACCGGAAACCGGAAGAGCAGCCGACTGGAATGTGCATGCGTACCGGGCGGTACGCATGCTTTTCTGGTTTCCGGCGTGCGCGCACACATGCACTCCCAATTCGGCACTCTGTGCCAAAAAGACTCGCCACCACTGCTCTATGACAATCCTTCAGGTATTGGAAGACTGCTATCAGGACTCATCTTAGCCATCTCTTCTTTAGGCTAAATGTACCCAATTCCTTCAATGATTAATTTCAACCTTTCAAGCCTCTCACCATCTTCATTGCTTTTCCCTGCATTCTTTCTACTTCCTCAGCATCTATGTTTTATTTATTGAAACTGGTCACAGCATTCCAGGTACAGTGTGACCAGAACAATATAGATCATAGCAACCACTTCTCAACATTATTCCTTTGTAAATGCAACCCAGGATTGCATCAGCTTTTTCTTTTCTTTTGGTAGCTGCAGACACTGCTGGCTCATGCTTAATCTATGGTCTACCAGGACACTCAGATCCTTCTTACAAGTACCCACTGCTGAGCTTATTTTTTACCTGTACATCTGCTTTCTCTTACCACTAAACAGGTTTTTGCTGGATAGAGTCCAATGCTGATGTTTATCAAGATCCTTGGTTAAGTTCATTAAATATCTTACTAATGTCTAGGTACAGTACATCTGCAGCATTCTTTGGTCTATGATTCTGGTTGCTTTGTAAAAAAAAAAATGAATGAGATTTGTCTGGCATGACCTATTTTTTAACCAACCCATAGTAATCACCATGTTCCTTTCTAAAAACTTGTAAATGCATTGCTTGATTGTATGTTCTAGGATTTTTCCAGGTAGCTATGTCAAGCTGATTGGTCTGTAGTTTCATGGCCCTATTATTTCCCTTTATAAAAGATTGGAATAACCAAATCTCAGAAAACTCTAATTTTCTGATACTTCTCCTGTAGGCCAGGAGTTTTCAAAGATGTACTGAAATCACATCTGCCAGTCCCTTTAGCACCCTGGGATGTAGTCTGTCCAGAGTTGTTCTCTCATCACTTCCTTGCCTCTTTTGTCCTGCATTTTCCTTCTGTCTTCTATGGGCAACTTCTGCCTTCTGCATTTTCTGGTATATTACAGAGAAACCCCTTCCTTCTTACCACTTATTTCTGTGTTCCAAAGCTTTCTATCTTTGAATTTATGCTTTGAATATAGTTTTCCTTTCTATCCAGATTGAGTTTAAAATTGCCAGTTGACCCAAGCAAGAAGTCTTCCAAACACACTCTTTCCAATACTTATGAGATACACTCCATTTCTTGCCAGAATCCCTTCCTTTAAATAGGGTAGTCCAAGGTCCAGAACTGAATGATATATATTTTTTTTACAACACCATCCTTTGAGCCAGTGGTTCACCTACAATTATTTCATTTTGAGGTATGTAGAAAAACATCACCAATGCTCCAAACACTTTTGCCTCACTCCTCAATATTCTTTCCAGGCTTTTTCTGGGCAATATTGTGTTTCAACAAAAAACAGGAGAAAGGGGAAATGATCAGTAGGTTTGCCTCTCCATCATATCCTGGATCTTTGTGGCTGGGAAACAACACACTTCCCTTGATATCATATCTAGCCTGCAAATTGGTGGTTCTTTTGGCCATAGGTCATTTATCAAAATCACATGTATTTTGGGGAAGCCATTGGACTTCATGGAAGTTCATGTTTCTCTCCTTACTTCCCTGCATCACTGGGGAAAAAAACTTTCTCCTTAAGTCTATTAATTACTCTCCTGGGAAACAGCAAATTTATTGGTCAGGGTGCCACGAGGTAAGTTAGCAATGTTGAGCAATGTTATGGAAACAGGCTGAAATCAACAAAATGAATAGGAAAACCTTGGTCTAGAAAAACGGGTTTTAAAAAAAATCCCATCACTAGCAGGGAGATATCCACTGCCCCCATTCCTTGTACACTAAGATAGAAACACTGACTGCTTGTACACATCTACAGTATGTGTATTCATGTGCACAGATCTGTTTATCCACAGTCCGATGTGTTATGTGAAACTTGAGAAAAAATGATTGTAATATTTGTAATTGCAACCAATTGCAATGAGAAAAGAATTCTACTTCTTAATTTCAATACATTATTTTAAAACCAGATTAATTCTGAAGTGTTATGTGCGGCATCAGTTTCTGACTCCTGGCAACTGCCTGTACCAGTTCATGAAGATTTCTTGTTAAGGTTTTTCAGAAGTACAGTATTTTGCCATTGCCTCCTTTCTAAGGCCAAGAAGGAACAACTGGCCCAAGGTCACCCAGCTGGCTTTGTGCTCAGGGGAGAGTAGAACTCATGTTCTCCTACTTTCTAGCCTGATATCTTATCCACTACACCTAACTGGTTCTCAATTCTGAAATAAACTGAACTTTTTATTCTTTCCTGTATTGATAATAATTGTGGTTGTAAGCATTCTAGTATAGTAAAATATTATACAGTTGATTGGGTCTGATGTCTTCAGAGAAAATGTTAATGAGTTCTTTCAATCTTACGTCAGTTTCTTCTGCAGATGGACAAAGAGCAACAAGTTGAGGGAGGGACCTTTATAAATAGGGTTTGTAGGGAATTAATGATTTGTTTAGATAAGTTAAAGGCAGAAAGCCAAGAGGATTTATAATATGACTAAGGACTTAAACAAAATTCTGTTGAAGAAAAAATACAAATGAGACTTCCAAACTCATATTCTGATCTTGCATTTGGGTGTTATCATGTTCGATTTTCCAGATCTTAAGGCATCAGTAGAGAATCAGAAGAAAGTGTTTGCTTCAGAATGTGATCTTGATCACTTACTCTACTTTGTTCTAACTTTGTGGAATGAAGTATTATAGTCTTCCTTACCCCAGAGCTGTTCGGATTATATCCCATTATTTCCAGCCACAGATCTGGAAGACATTAACTTGGGGAAAAATAACCTTAGAGAATGTTCCATAGGCTTTACTTGCATTTCTGTTCAGATGCTATGTGTGACAAGTACCTATGGCAGGATAGGCACCTCTTTCTATCATCCCCACTTGATGCTGACAGAGGTATTTTAGAGGAAATTGTTGAGAAGGGAGATTAGAGTTGCACATCTTAATGCATTCCTATACCCTCCTCCCACCTCTGAACCAAATGAGACTCCACATGAAGGGTTACAATGACCAGGGTCTCTTTTGTTAACTACAATGGTCAAGCAGTGCTGTACCTGAGAAGGTATTCTCCCAAGTATCCTAGCCCCACAATTTTTATATATATATATATATATGTATAAGGAGAACTGGAAGCAATAAGGGTTGACATCAAATATATTTAATTTGTAAAAACATAATTTACAAAATGTATTACAATATTTACTAGATTGTCCTCATTTTTTTAACACATAATGTGGTTGACCTGACTGATCTATTCCTATGTGAAAATGTGCTTTGGATTAGATGTCCATTCTCTTTCTACTTTTTAGATGACCAGCCAAAAATGTAAAATATGAAGAGGTTGGGCAACCTGATGCTCTCTAAAGCAGGAGTGTCAAATTCATGGCCGGATGCGTCATGTGCTGGCCACGCCCACCCCCAGTTCAGCGAAGGGGAAAAAAAGTCA
>QLTV01004090.1:1767795-1780686 GCA_003457575.1 Thermophis baileyi | reverse complement strand
CTACATAAATAAATACAATTAATAAAGTTTAAAAGCCTTTGGTTTCCAATTGGAAAAACCTGCTTTCTGGTCCTCAGTTGGCCTTGCATGTTGCCTTGTTGGATTCACTGAGCTTTACTTTGGATTTGCTTGAGCCAGATAACATCTGGGCCTAAAGCATGACACAGTATGGGAACCGTGCAAGAATCCAGAGCCATTGGGTTTGCTGTTGGGCAAAAATAGCAATCAAAAAACAAAACAACCTTCACCCAAACTTAACCGGAAGACGACCACAGTAGTGTTTGTTTATGTATATTTGTGTGTGTGTGTGTGTGTATGTGTGTGTGTTGGTATGTGTGTGTTTATATATATATATATATATATATATATATATATATATATACATACACACACACACACACACACACACACACACATACATACACACACACATGCATATATGCATATATGCATATACGCATGTACGTATGTATGTACGTACGTACATATGTACGTACGTATGTATGTATGTATGTATGTATGCATGTATGTATGTAAAGGATCAAAAGCAAGATGGTACCCAGAGCAGTTCTTTTAAGATATGGTAGCAGTTTGGCATACCCTTCAACAACCTTGCACATGTATTTTATATATGCTGCACTATAAGTACCATGCTTAAAGACAGCTCCACATAGAGCATGGTAGCAAATGAGGTTTGGCATTCCAAAAAATGGGACACAGTGACCATCCTACTGCTCCAGTCAGGTTGTTAAAAAGTGTGACTTGGGCCTGCAGTCACCGTTATAATTCTATGAATGCCACTAAGCAATATACTTTTTTCCTTCAGGTAAATGCAGTCCAGGCTACTGTCTGATCACAGACAACTAGAACTAAGTGACCTAATGCTACTGATGGCACAAAACTCCAGAAGCTATAAATAATACTCAGGCCCAAGTGATACCTTGTGAAACTTTTTGGCACAATTATTTTTGGCTGTATGATTTAGCTGAGTCTTTAATATATTTACTCCATTTCTATTGTGATTATTCATTCTTTAGAAAAGATAGAGCTATAGGTTGTATTTGCCTACAAAAGCTTCCAGGATCCATGGCAAATTAAAAGATGTGTCCCCTATTTTCTTATTGTATCATTTTTACACATCTATCATTTTTGTCCAAATACTCTTATGTATCACCAACATACTTTTCTTCTAATATATAGATTCCTAAAATCTATCTTACTTATAGGTTTTATATCTTATAATGTAACTTCTTATTTGTAACATGAATTTCCTTCATCTGTATATTTTTTCCTATCTCATCCTTACGCCTACAGGAACTAGTACAGTGATACTTGTGCTGTGGTCAGGTATTCCAATTAGTCATTTTTCTCTTTTATCATAACATAAAGTATATACTTTGTTTCTTAAACATAGTTTTTTGAGCTAATTCATCATCATCATCATCATCATCATCATTCTAGGCATTGTCTATCCACTGCAGGATCAAGGCCTCTTCCACATGTTTCCAGCCAATACAGTCTTGAACTTTCCTTTGCCAGTTGGGCCCACAATACTTCCTATGTCCAAAGGCAGCCTGATCTAGGCCGGCAATTCTTAGCAAACTCTGCCTTCATGCAGGTCTTCCCACTGCCGTGGGTAGATGCCCTAGGGCCTCCAGGGAATGAGGGCTGGTATTGACATGTGGAAGGAGAATGGTGCAGTGGCCTAGAGGTGGAGTTCTCACCTCACAATCAGGAGGCTGTGAGTTCGATCCTAGGTAGAGGCCGATATTTCTCTCTCTGGGCACAATGAGAATATATCTGCTGGAAAAAACTCCACATTGGTGACAGGAAGGGCATAAACACTCAGCTCCATTCAGTTGCCCAGACTCTACCCCGCAAGGGATTATGGGGTCATTAAAAGAAGATAGACATGTGGAAGGAATAGACTATAATCTGTCACACTGTTCCAATGCAGGTTGGCAGATGTGATCGGTGTTAGTCTGGCCTGTTCACCTTGGATGACCCTTCTGGACATATACATGTCCAACCTCATAGCCCATGATTTCATTTACCCACACAAGCCCCTTTGCTTCGACAAGGCCCCAATCATAGAAGTGGTTTTTGAGCTAATTATCTCACTTGAATTAACTATTCCCCATTCTACTGATATACATGTCATAAATCCATTGCATATATGCCCCATCTCATGGAAAGTATTCTCTCTTCCTATATTCAACATGATTGGTTGGTTGGTTTATTTATTTACATGTGGATTAGGATCTACAGCAATAGCAGCCAGCAACATCCAGTAGCCCATGTGGGCTGCATAGATTTGTAATCTCCCAGAACATTTATTAAGGACACGATAGAGAATGAACTGTAAAATTCCTTGACTGAAAGTAGAGGTTTTGAGTTTTGGAGTGGTCCCCTAATTTCATTTCATTGTCAGCACTTCTTGGAGACAGCATTCTGAACATTAGCTGTGAACTGAAGACTGCCTGCAGGCACCATATGCCTTTATTTCACTTTCTGCTCATTACTTTCACTTAGTAATAGTTCCCAGCAAATTCTCACTCACTAGGCAGCAAACATAAATTATGGTGTCTGCTTGCTGCTGAAATACAGATAAACTTTCAAGTTGGGCTAATACAAACAGAACCCTTGTCATACTGCTGAAGAATTAGTGTTCATTGCTCTTACAACTGAATTCTTTTTGCAAATATTTACCAGTATTCTCATATCAGTCAAGTACATGCAAATTATGTAGAGAAATAATTGGCATAAATTTCAATTGCCCAGGTTTATCTGAATTCAGTGAATGTGGAGCAGCCTGCCAAGACACTCCATGAAATGTACTCTATGTAGTTTAAAATTTAATACAGAGTTATGCAGATTTAAACCACCTGATATTGGTCAATTTAAGATCACATAATTCTATGCTGGCTTGTGGCCATAATGTTTCTACACAGATCATTTATAACTTCTTTTTCTTTTGTATGTAGGGCATGGTTCTCTCCCCACAGATCAACCAGGAGAAAGGCTTTTTTCCATAATTAATCTCACTTCCTTCTAACTCCTAATGTTGCACAACCAGAAAAACAACTTATTTGTCTTCTGTCGACAAAAAAGAGTGAAGTGTTTGAAGATAATGAAAATTTTAAAAAAGTCTACCTTTTTTTGCAAATCTTTTTTTTTTCCCTTAAGGAACTATTTTGATCATTCTATAAGGAATGCTTGATAATGACGCTAGTTTAACTTTAGACAGATACGCATTTTAACTCTCATGCAGTGCCCATTAAATTTAATGGATGTGTTTAATTTGGATAGAGAGATACATTCCGTTCTGGAGTTGGACACTGAGCATCATATTGGTTCAATATAAAAATATCGCAAAGTCCAGCTGCAAATGTGATGCATTGTATTACATTTCATTGTAAAATATATTTTGTCAAACATATTTGACAGAAGTTTTGAACATGTTTTTAAAGCAATGTCTGTTTATCAGGGGCACTTATTTGACAGAAGTTGTCTTTCAAATAAGTTCTACAATGCTGGAGAAGTTCTTAACTCTCTATTATCTATCTATCTATCTATCTATCTATCTATCTATCTATCTATCTATCTATCTATCTATCAATCATCTGACGGTCAAAAGATGATGTCTCAAAAATGTGAGCTCTTGATCTTCATAGATAACCATGTCGTTTTTTCCCCCTGCCTGTTCCCATAGAAGATTAGCACTTTGGGCTATGTTATTCTCTACCCCTGCCCTTCCTGGCACTTTTTGGCAGTGCTAGTCTTTATTTTCAGTGCCATAACAATTAAGCAGCAAGTAAAAACACATGCATGTGCATGTATTCTGCAACAACTAGAGATGCCTAGTATCAGTTGCTCATACCAATATGTCAGAGATTTATTTCTGGTAAACTCTTTGAAATGTGGTTACATACAAAGCATCTATAGCCCCTCTAAACTTTAAGAAGGTATCATATTCCTGTTCTGTTTAGATGTTAGAGTCAAAATCTGTTCATGTTTAATATCTGTGAATGTTTAGAAAAATCAGGAAAATTGTACATAAATGATAAAAAAAAAATTACAATGAGTCTTTTTAATCCCCATGGATATAAAGGATATAAAGGTTCAACATATATGATGACAGAATAATAAACAGTGTGAATATATTTGCTTTATATTTTACTGAGATGAGTAATGTGTAACTCCAGGGCTTTATAGTTTGGATGCCAAAGATTTCTCACTATTATTTAATTACTTTGTTTTTCTTGCAAATTCTACCAAATTCTGTTGTGTGGAACCAGAAATTATAGCTGGATCAATGTCTTGAACTCCAAAGCAAATACCTTTTGGGATTGTTTCTGCACACGTAATTGCATGTGATTTATAGTTGTATACATACATTTATGATAAAACCTCATTAATCACATATTCATCAATGCAGAGAGAAAAAAAATGGGATAATGTTACAAACTTTAGGCACAAATGAAAATGGAAAGAAGCCAGGATCCCCATCTTCATCTTGCCTCTAAAGTTACATAAATGACCGAGTTGTCACATCAATGGTTTTGCATGGAAATATAAACACTACTGTAATCTCATACGCCATCAATGGCTGCAACTCTGGAGTATTTAAAATAACCAAGAATTGTATATGAGCACTGCACATCCATGAACAGAACAAAAACAGCTGTACAATTTGTGCAACAAACACTGAAAGTTAAAATAGTGGGGATACACTCAGCCACTAAAATATTTTATAGACTTGGGCAAGGTGCATCATTTTCTTATTTTATGAAAATTCTGCAGTTCAAGATGAAAATCTTCATCTTCATAAAATGTGCATTTTGGAATCTTTAAATGCACCTGTACTGATCTGTTCTTTAATACAACCTAAAATGGCCCAAAAGGTAATGATCAATCTAAAAACAGAGTAATGTGTCAACTTAGAAATTATCACATGTATAATGTAATAAACATGGATTGGCACTGTATTATCATCACGACCAAATTGATTGTACCCAATTGGATATTCAGCACAGATCAGAAGTCAGATAATAGCAATCCTATTGTTATACTCAATAGGAATTATTCATCTCTCTCAGTTTCCTGTCTACCTATTCTGCTTGCATTTGGTGTTGTGTGCTCAAAATAGACTGGGAATTCTGTTGGGTAAGAGCACCCACTCCATTGCTCTGTAGCTTCCCAATCAAGGCTTCTTGCTTAGGTTCCCCCAAATAGTGAATCTGGGATTTCAGCATCCATGCTGGAAACCCTTAGGACAGGGGTGAAATTCAAAATTTTTCCCTACCGGTTCTGTGGGCGTGGCTTGGTGGGCATGGCAGGGGAAGGATACTGCAAAATCTCCATTCCCACCCCACTCCAGGGGAAGGATACTGCAAAATCTCCATTCCCTCCCCACTCCAGGGGAAGGATACTGCAAAATCCCCATTCCCTCCCCACTCTAGGGGAAGGATACTGCAAAATCCCCATTCCCTCCCCACTCCTGGGGGGAGGATATTTCAAAATCTCCATTCCCACCCCACTCTGGGGCAGCCAGAGGTGGTATTTGCCAGTTCTCCGAACTACTCAAAATTTCCGCTACCAGTTCTCCAGAACCTGTCAGAACCTGCTGAATTTCACCCCTGCCTTAGGATTTTATTTTATTTTTTTGTAGAGGAGGATGTTCATAATTCTAAATGTAGTTCATAAAATTCTCTGCCACAATGTCCTACCTGTCAGTGACTACTTCATCTTCAACCACAACAATCCGCGAGCACACAATAGATACAAACTTAAAGTGAATCGCTCCAAACTCGACTGCAGAAAATACGACTTCAGCAACAGAGTGATCAATGCCTGGAATTCTTTGATTATGTTTTATGTTTATACTATACCTGCTATCTTGTACATGTTTGATAAATAAATAAATAAATAAATAAATAAATAAATAAATAAATAAATAAATAAATAAATAAATAAATAAATAAAAATAAATAAATAAAAAATGTTCACAGTTATTCCCTTGTCATGAACAGGTTTCAGAACAGCTACTAATCTATATGTTAAGATTCTGTTATGGGTAAGCAAATCAAGAACTGAATTCTGAATGAATTGTTCTTCATTATCCTTGAGCTTAGCCTGATGATCCTGCATATGCACTATTTTAGATCACTATTTGAATTTTTTGAAAACTGCTCAAGTTCTAAGACAGGAGCACAACAGAAATCATGTAATTAATTAAATAAATACATAAATAAAATCTCTAATGCTCTGCAAAGAGCAGAAGTTTAGAAAAATGTGTGTTTCATTGGCAGGTGAATAATAAAATTGCTGAAATTCAAAGTAGTTACTAGATTAGATGGACAAAGATCCCGACCTCTTGAAAATCATTTTTGAACATGCGCTTTTGTGCTTGCTGCTTTTCATTCCATCAGTTTCCTTATCTTTAACAGCTCCACATCTTGCATCATTCTCAGCCTTGTCTATTCGAAATGCTTAGGAATGCTACTGTTATAATAATAATGAGTAAACTCTGGAGATTTCCTTGCTCTGCCTTCCCTTCCTCAGATATTTGTGAAAAGGAACAGGGCAGCCCACAGGCTTCGGGGGGGGGGGGTTGAAACTAATTCATTAGAATCAGCCCACCCAGGGAGAAAGATCTATGACATTTGTTATTTGTTCCCACCATTTTCAAACTTCATTCATTACTGTATTGGAGATAGGACAAACACAAATATACCAGAAACTGCTATTTTAGCTGTGGTAAGATACACTAGCAGAAAAAAGATGAATCTCTCAAAGAGAAAACTTTAATTTCTTTAATTTATCCACATTTTTTTCCTCAGTGGAGATGTAACAACTTACTTGGCACACAGGAAAGATCTGGAAGGCATCTGAATAGGACACACTGCAGTTTCTACGTCCATCTTTCATGAACTAGGAAGGAAGAAGGACCCAGAGGGTTGGGTGGAGTAGGGAGTCGAAAACATCAAGATGATGACCATGCCTATGCAACTGAAGTTCATTTTGGTTTTTCTTTTAACATCATCAGTGCCGTTTGGCTTGTCCATGTCTTTTGAAAAGAATGACAAACTGACCAGAATGACATCCCTTGATTTCAATTTCCCTTCATTCTTAGAGAATCGCAAAACAATGTTGTACCAATAAAACAAACAAAAAAATTCCTACCTGTGTGAATAACTGTTGAGGGAGGAGCTTATTGGCTTACTAATGTAAACCCCTGGACCCAAGAGCGGAGGTCTTTTCTATAGATTTAGATCCATTCCAGGGATACCCTGGAACAATGACCCTGTTTTGGAGGACAATAATATCACAGCAAGACTCCAACCTGGTGCTGCTATTGACTGTCTCTGTTTCCTGTCATAATGTAATGTAGCCAATACATTGAGCACATGGACTCGGGTTGATCAGATGCTTGGATGGCTCTCTATGGCTGGTACACTTCCTTGGAAGGGTCCTGCTCAAGGCAGAGGAGCACATTCAACAAAATACAGAGCAGGTGGGCAGCCAGATCCAGGACTTCATTCCCACATTCTATGGATGGACCTGATGGTTAGGCATTTGAACTGAAGAGGAATAAAAAACAACCACCTTGGAGACCATCTAAAGGACTTTGTCTCTCTGACTAAATCTATATGCAATGGCAGGTTTAATCACAATTCACAGGATTACTAGGTAGGATTGAACTTGTGACTCAGTGATAGTGTTAGTGCAACACTGGGCAAAGATCAATCCACATAGAACTCAATTCAGCCTTTATCACAGCTTGAAAGTAGTAACACATATGTCCTCTTTGTCTAAAACAATACACAAAAAGAGTGGTTCCCCCCCCCACTTGCAGTCAGGTAAATCCCTTTTTTTATTTATACACCTATAAATGCTTAGTCATGGTGAGGGATTATGAGAAATATTCCTATAAATAATTACTCATGTTTAAGATAATGCAGGCAGGCAGGAATGTGCTTCCAAGGCACATTCGTGACAATCTACCACTTTTAATTATAGCTTATATGGACATAAAAAAGATAGGATTTTGTGACTACTCCTCACACAAGCTCTTGATAATCCCTGTGAACTTTTAAATGTCAAATAATGGGCCACTCCCTTTCCAGCACAATTATATTCCCTTGTCAAGGAAATAGATCTTTAAAGAAATTATGTTCCTATCCCTTTTGTAATAGCTCTTGTGGTTCTAGGTTTTATACTAGGAGGTTTGGAGGGGGGGGGAGAGAAAGACTTGGGGGATGTATGCTGTTTTCAGAACAGGAATACAGCCAAAATATTTTGCTACAGTATGCTGTCTTATTTTATCAGGTTTGAACTCAGATGGAGAGTAAAACTATTTTATGGACAGATGTACCTATAAAAATCTCAGATTGTGCTATCAAGGAACAGAACTGTAATCATTTGAAGTGTGTTTGCAGGGTCAGCGTTATCTAGTCTAATAAACAACTTATCAACAACTCTGTGTGAATAATATTTCCACAAAAGCTCCATGGATAATGCTGCACTGAAAGGCAAAAGTAAAAACTATTTCAGAATATATGTGCTCTGAGCCCTTAAGCTGCTCCTATCCCATGCTGATGCTAGTCTAACCTTAAGCCATTTTAAGAAAAACCTGTGCAGAGTCAGAGGCTTTGGCAGCATTGACAGTACTGTTGTCCTACCTTCTTGCTAAACAACCATATGCACAAAGTGCAAGCACAATACCCATTTTTAAAAATAAAACTGTTTTTCTTGCATTTCCCAACTTTTCTTCCAGAAGGTCTGCAGCTGTCTGTTAGAACCAACAAACCACCAGGAAATACCTCTAACACTTACCCAACACACTGAACATCACTGAAAATCAAGCAACAACTTTTTCCAATTGCTATTTTTTCTTTCCTAAGCTATCCACTGTTGCACTGGGATCTTTTTTTTTTTTTAAAAAAGTCTACTGAGGTATTGTTCCATTTTTTTCCAGTGATGTCAGAGGAGCACTTGCATAATCATAATAGCTTACATAGTTAGCATAGGCAGTTGGACCTGCATCTGAAAAACAAATAGATGAAATAAGTAGGAGGTTATTCCTTTCTACCTGCCAGTGCTTTCTGATATCAAAGGCATGCTTAATTAAAATCACCATCATCCAATTACAACAAAATGCCACACTGTTTCAATCATGGATTTGATCTGAAATATTTTTTTTTCCCCAAAAAATTCCCTGGATTTAAAAATTCCATATAATTCAGTAAAGTGTGCAGGTATGCATGAACAAAAGTCCACTGGACTTCTAAATTTGATCTAAATCTGATTCTAAATTTGATCTAAATCTGATTCTAAGGTGCATGATGTGATTGGATGTGCTTTGAAGATTTGACTCAAGGGGCTGATTGGCTTCTTCAAGCAAAGCCTTGGCTGTCAGCCAGCATCCATTATTATGTTCCAAAGATTTCTATGGGCTTTAGGTGACGCCCTAAAACATTCTTGTGCGTAGAGACGATACCGAGAGCTACTGCTTTGTTTTGGAAAACAGCAACATCCATTTGTATCTGTTTGAAAGAGTAATCTAAGAATTAAAATCAGTTGAGAGGTTAGAACCTGGGAGGCAGCAAGGGAAATGTCTACAGGCATATTTAGGCAAATGGGCACCACACTGCCTACCTCTGAGCTATAGGAGGATCGACTTTTGAGCCCCTCCAACCAGAATGTATAAACCTGGCTGCAAATCTGCAGTTCATCTGGCTAGTAGGCAAGATCGATGGAGGCTGCTTCCAAGCACATATTTGTGATTGAATAACGTTCACACAAGCAGTCCAAGCTGCCAGGAACTTTTCATCAGCCTTTTGCAGAAAAGCCTGTCAGCTTGATTTGTTGGGCCTTGAGCCAAGTTGTCACGTTTTGGGCCCCCAGCCAGACTGTCATGGTCTCAGGCTGGTAGCCAAGCAGTAACTTTGAAGTTGAAAGGGTTAGCCAACTATGGTATGCAAGGGTGGCCTATCTGCTTAGAAGTAATATACCACACTCAGAGGTTACAAATCTGGAAATGAATCTGCCTGTTGCGTGTCCTGAAAATTAAGGTATGCCTGTTAAATTGTTTTTTGCTTTTGTTTTTAATATTCAAATCATTCCAGTTTGGCTTTGTTTATGGTTTCTATGACACCTGCTTTTCATTAGGCAGTTCAATTAGTGCATAAAAGATTTTCTGTTTCAGAATGTTCAAATGAGCATAATTGTTCAATTTATGAGATTACAATGCTTGTATTTAATGAATACTGCAATAAATACCACTCCCTAATGAGCCCCATACTTTGGAGCCATTAGCTATTCCATAAATTTACAGCATGAAGGATTTTTTGTGTGATCAAGAAGATAAATACAACTATTTAAATGATTGTGCTACAGTTATGATGGGAAGCAGCAAAGTAGCTTTTTTCTTCCCATTCACTACAGTTGTAGTTCCAATTATGAACATCTGGAAACTTAATAAACCCTATTTGTTTCAATTACTGCTTTCAGTGTGAATCTGTGAAGTTTGCATCCCCATAATGCATCTTGCATTCTGGGAAAAATACATTTGGGGGCAGAAGGCAAACATCAAGCTCCCATCCTTTCCGATGTGAAGTCATATTGGGCACTCATACAGATTTCGCTATGATTTATAGGACTGGGGTCTTTTGCAAACAATCATAAGGAGAGGGATATTAACCCAATGAGATCAACCTAACCTCTCATGTGGAAGTCAGTGGAGGTCATTTAATTCTGTGGCAAAGAGATGCTCATTGCAGACATATATATGGAATCCAAGTGTCAAGAGATTCTTAGTGTAGACCTCCACATGATAGACATAGATGTCATAGGCAACATGCCAGGAGGAATGAACCTATCTTATAAATTCTGAATAGGAGAGGAAAGTGGAGGGAAAGAGAAAGAGAGAGAGGACAGATTGGGAAAAAGGGAGTGGGAGAGAGAAAGACTTCAAATATCATTTTTCTGCTGTACTGTTATGTTGGGTAACATTAACAGACCTTTTTTTGGGGGGGGTCTTCTTTTCTCTTTGATACAGACACAATCGTATTGGTGGTCCTCAAAGAATGTTACTTATTAGCTCTTGACTCATTGGGTTATGCATTGAGGGAATCAAAATGTTGTTACTTCATCAAATGCATGGACAAAACGAAGATTCATCTCTATATCAGCAGCTCATTGAAAGAAAAATTCCTGAATTTGCCTAGTCCTGACTTTGCACTGTTACTCTACGTGTCATTCTAATTGATCAGGGTTCCATCAGAATAACCAGAAGTTCAGAAGTGCTTTCTTATTTGAGTGTATCAATTTGATTAAATGTTTCTGCCATAATTATACAGTTTTCTTGGCAAAAACTTTGTAACTTTGTTGGCAAAAAAAAGGTGGTTTCAGTCATGTCTATATACCGGTACTTAAAAACCTTGCCAAGAATATTTGCCATTGTCTTATTCTAGGTTTGATTTTGGAGGTCCTTTTTCCTAGTTCCCTCATATCTGCAGAGTCTCATTTGTCCTCAACATAGTTGCAGATTATCCTTCGTTTCATCCCCTTCTTCTGAGCTTAAAAGCTCAAAAGAAATCCCAAGAAGTTGTCAGTGTTGTTCTCAGGTTTATTGAAGCCATCCTTGCACTATATCAGAAGGGTCATCCCTGGGAAGATCTTAACTTTTTTTTATTGTAAGGCAAATAAAATTTTTAGCATTTGGGAACCCATACTCAGTGTATACATAGGTACATTCTGTACATTTCTCCTTGAATCCTTACTAAGGACTGCAAGGATTTAGCATTCTATTGCTAGGTTGATGTGATTGAAATGTTTCAGAGGTGGAATTTGCTTTGTTCAAACTTTGTATCATCACAATGTCATATCCAATGATATAAATTTTGGTAGTAAAATTCATTTCATAACTTCAGAAATTCCAACTTCACAGATGAATAATCTACCCAAAAGACAACAAAACCACACATTAAATCTAATTAGAGTTCTCCACAGGAATGGGGGAGGCTTGAGGGGAATGGACATAACTAAAGGATATAAAGCAGATGTACAGCATTTTATACACTAAATAACATTTCTTAATCATATGCATCAAACCTAGCCAAATTTCTCGCCAAACAACTACAGCCCTATGCTGAATCCATTAGCTCGCACGTAAAAAACTCATTCCAATTCATAGAGATCATAAAGAAACAAAACTTACAGCCCAGCGACCTACTTGTGAGCTTTGATATCATATCTCTCTTCACCCAAGGACCAATCAAAGAAGCCTGGACAGGCAGGCAAAACAAAGNTAATCATATGCATCAAACCTAGCCAAATTTCTCGCCAAACAACTACAGCCCTATGCTGAATCCATTAGCTCGCACGTAAAAAACTCATTCCAATTCATAGAGATCATAAAGAAACAAAACTTACAGCCCAGCGACCTACTTGTGAGCTTTGATATCATATCTCTCTTCACCCAAGTACCAATCAAAGAAGCCTTGACAGCCATCCAAAACAAATATAACCCTCCCAAACACATCCTAGATCTGACCAACCACTGCCTATCCAACACATACTTCATTTATAATGGACAAAAATACAAACAAATGGAAGGAGCACCCATGGGATCACCCCTCTCTCCTGTCATCGCGAACCTCTACATGGAACACTTCGAAACCCAAGCACTAGAAAAATCGAAACACAAACCCAAACTCTGGCTCAGATATGTAGATGACACCTTCATAATCTGGCCACATGGGAAAGAAAAACTGGACAACTTCCTCACACACCTCAATAGCCTACACCCCAAAATACAGTTCACCATGGAAACAGAAACTAACAACCAACTTCCCTTCCTGGATGTCCTAGTCTACAAGAAATCCA
>QLTV01004090.1:1720236-1732305 GCA_003457575.1 Thermophis baileyi | reverse complement strand
CCATCTCTCTCCCTCCTTCCTTCCTTCCTTCCTTCCTTCCTTCCTTCCTTCCTTCCTTCCTTCCTTCCTTCCTTCCTTCCTTCCTTCCTTCCTCCCCCTTCCTCCTTCTCTCCTTTTTATTCCCATCTCCTTCCTTCCTTCCTCCCCCTTCCTCCTTCTCTCCTTTTTATTCCCATCTCCTTCCTTCCTTCCTCCCCTCTTCTCTCCTTTTTATTCCCATCTCCTTCCTTCTTTACCCTCCCTTCCATTTTCTGGGGGAGAAGGCAACTTCCCCTCCCCCCAGCTTTTAAATGTCTCCCTTATTAAGAGTCAGGGATGCCTGCTCAGATACCTGCTGCTTTTTTTTTCCCAAAAGAAAAAAAGAAATTGCTGGCCCAGGGTCAGCATCGTAACTTTTTAAGGATTTCAAAAGCTGTTCTTTTAACTTTGTGGTCTTGCTTTTTGGGACAACCCACCCCTCCCCACCAACCGCACCTCCTTTGTTTAAAAAAAAAAGAAATTGGAGGAAGGCAGAAAAAAAGCCACACACACACACACACACACACACACACACACACACACACACACAGAGGTTGGAGAGCTCTCTTGCTCTCTCTCCAAATGCCCGTGTGCACACAGACAGCCTATTTGCGCTTCCTGGCAGGAGGAGGCACTGACCAACTGACTGACCTGATCGAAGCTGATCCCCGTGTAGGGGAGACTGCGGGCTTAGTTTGGCCAGGCAAATTACCACCCCCCTTCACTATCAAAGTGAATCCTGCAGCTGCGCTGCAATGTAGAAATGGGAAATGGAGCAGACAACACGAGAGAAGGAGATGCAGCAGGGAGAAGAGAGTTTGCCACCGCTTGCCCCACCCACCACCAGCCAGATGCCCTCGCTTCCCCCAAGCATTTCTTTGCCTACCTGATTTCCAGCTCTGTCGTGTTTCTTGCTATCGTGTGCAGGAAAACAAAAGTTTGTGGGATTTTTTTCTTTTGCGAGAAGATAAAATTGATTGATTGCACTTTATTTTTAGTCCAACAACCTTTTGTTTCCCTGCACAAAAAACGTGATGAAGAAACGCGACGGAGCTGGAAATCAGGTAGGCTTCCACCCCCTCCCCCGCTGCAATGCCAGAAGCCGCATGCCTTCCACCTCCCACCCAGAGCCCTTGAGGCTTGCAATCTCCTACTGCCCATGGCGCACTGGCAGGCAGAAGCCCCCTGGGTCCCATGCCCTCTGCTTCCTACCCAGGGGTGGGTTCTAACTTACCTCGCTGCCGGTTCGCTTCCTTCGCGTGTGCACAAAAAAATTTAAAAAAGCCAAAAAAAAGCCAAAAACAAGATGCGCAGAAGAAAAAAAATTCAAAAAAGAGATGGCAGCACCCACGGACTGTCATCGTGACATCACCAGCGGGTCGCTACCGGTTCGAGCGAACCGGTCCGAACTGGGAGGAACCCACCTCTGCTTGGGTATCCCAAATGAAAAGTAGATAGTCTCAATAGGTTAGCAAAATGGACAGAATGTAATAGAATGAAATTTAATATAGATAAACACAAATAAATTAAATGCATACCAACTTTGCAATTATTCCCGTGAAAGAGCAGGCAAACAGAATATGATTCAACTGGGTAATGTAAATGCACAAAAGGCAAATACAGTTCAGGCTGCTTCAACAAGAACATGCTTTGCAAATCCCAGTAAGTCATATTTCTATTTTATTCTACTTGATCAGACACCACTGTACGCAGTGTGTATAGTGGAGAAAATTATCTGAAAAGATTCAGTGGGATGCAATAGTACTTTTCAAATGCCTGAAGGGCTGTAACATGGAAAAAAGCCAAGATTTGTTTGGTATTGTTCCAAAGCATTATTATCTGTGGGTGGGTTGTCATGAAATGGCATGGCATGGAATGGAAATACTCCTAGTGATCTTGGTTTGGATTCTTATGAACATTGATTTATCTGTCTCTCAAGTACTGTTTAGGAGCATCTGGGAATTGTGTGATTATTTCAGAGAGTTAGGCCTGACAGGTTCCACTGGGAGATTTCCTTTTTAATTTCACTGCTGGTTGTAAGTCTCTGTAAGAGCTTCACTGACGAGGACTTGGTTGTTCCTGCAGGCAGTGGGCATTTTGGAGAGATATTCAGTGGTTGCAGAATTCCAGCTATGTAATTCTAAAGAATGACTGGGGCTTTTTCAGTCACTCTATCTCCTTAGCTCTTTTTTTTCTTGGAAGACTATGTAGCCAAAATTTATTAATTGATTAGGTTTAAGTGTTTCAAAAACTGACTGGGGTGAGTTAGTTAAATTGTATAATGTGACTGTGTTCATTTTAGGTTAAATTTAATCCCCTAGATTAATTGGGTGGATTTTCTTTTGATAACACAGCAACTCTTCTTTCTCTGTATAGATCCAATTAAGCATCTCATTCAGCCAGGGTCAGAACAATCACACAACTGATTTGCTTGAAAACATCTTACCGAGAGTACATATACTGCATTGCTATATAACAGTAGAATGTTACTCAAATCTGCCTGTTATATAGTTTGTTGGTCACTACAGTGATAATTATAGTAGTCATATGAGATGCTAAAGACTGTGGAGGCTGATAGTTACAGAGAATCAGCATTGCATGAAAGATATACATTAGAGTTCCTCTTATAACTACATAAGTTATGCTTGGAGCCCCTTCAGAGGCTGACCTTGCCTAACTCTTAGAAAACGCTGTACTTCTATAATGAAATTGCCAAAATTACAACTTCAACGTCTTCCATAGCTGAAAAAAATCTCAGCAGATCTTGAGGTTTCTGCTACTTTGAGCTTTACTGAGATATCTTTTTGTCTAGTATGTTCCAAGGACCTACGATATTTTTCAGTAAAAAGGATTTAAGCACTCTGCAAATGTTGCTAAACTAAAGACAGTTTGGATAGTGTAATCCAAAGTCCAACAAAGAAATAACATGAAACCAGCTAAAGAAAGGATATGAAGATGGAGAAGGGAAGAATGGGAATACGAACAAGTAAAATCCAGCAAAAGAAACCACACAAGCTGCAGGGCAAAACTGACAAACAACTAATTCGTTGACAGTTGGCACAGGGATAGAGTGCATTCATGTCAGTGGGATGCATTCAGATGGATTTGGGAATGCCTTTTAAGTAGGAGCCGAGACAGGCAGTTAACTGTCAACCTGTCATAAATGACAGAACTCTGAAGAGAAAAAATGTTTAAATGATAAAGAAATTAGCTCCATCTCAAAGGAAGTAGGGTGGAGCCAGTAGGTTTATTAAAGGTCTCTCTTCCTTGTCCCTTATTATTCAAGCACTGACAGGAAATCAACAGCTCCTTATATAGAAGCTTTCACCAACCTGTGTTGTCCCATTGTCATCAAGGTACAAGCCTCAGCCCCACCTGCACCACCCCCATTAGCAAAAAGGAACTGACAATACAGCATTTGTCTTATTGCCTAGTTTCTTCATCTTTAGTGGCAACAGTATTTAATTGGGGAAAATAACTCATTCTTGCAGAATTTAAATAGAAACTATAGGAGCTGAGACCTATCTGAATTGGGAGCACAGTGAAGGCCAAATCTAGATGAAACCCTCTACTATTTTTGAAGTGATGGGAAACAAACTAATATTGTTTTAAAGCTTTAAAATAATTAACAGGTTGATTCTCACTGTGGAAAAACTTTAGATTGGAATTTGAGATTTTAGGAAAGCATTGAGATCATCCACAATGTAGCTAATCTCACTTGGCTAATCCATTAAGGCAGGGGTGAAATTCAAAAATTTTCCATACCGGTTCTGTGGGCGTGGCTTGGTGGGCATGGCAGGGGAAGGATACTGCAAAATCTCCATTCCCACCCCACTCCAGGGGAAGGATACTGCAAAATCCCCATTCCCTCCCCACTCCTGGGGGAAGGATATTGCAAAATCTCCATTCCCACCCCACTCTGGGGCCAGCCAGAGGTGGTATTTGCCGGTTCTCTGAACTACTCAAAATTTCCGCTACCCATTCTCCAGAACCTGTCAGAACCTGCTGAATTTCACCCCTGCATTAAGGGAATTGCTAATAGTTGCCTCGGAAAAACCTAGATCGATAACAACCTCAACTCTTATACCCTTGTGAATAATACCTAGATTATCATTTTCTCTACGGTATTTATTGCTAACAAATCTCAACTGTATTTATTCTCTCAAAATAGATATGTAATTTTTCTTTATGGGGAAGAAATTTTTTTAAAAAATGGAGAAACCATAAGAAACCATCCATATAAAGTAGATCCCATATTTTTCTCTTCTAAGATGCTATTTTCCAGTACAAAGTTTTGACATACAAATATTTTCCCCTTTCCCAATTATTTAAGTTGAAAATGTCTGTTATTTCCCAGTGTTTCTCAATGTTGGCAATTTTAAGATGTGTGGACTTCAACTCTGAAAATCCCCCAGGCAGCATGCTGAGGAATTCTGGGAGTTGAAGTCCACACATCTTAAAGTTGCCAAGGTTGACAAACCCTGCTCTAGAATCAATATGTCAACTGCCAAATAATGAGTGCTTTTTCAGATATTATTAAGTTATGTCACTTGTCAAATGATGTCAAGTACTATAAACATTGATAGGCAATTTCCTAAATAAATAAAATATTAGATATCAAAGAATGTTGACTGCAAATGTCAGATAAGGAATATATCGCCAGTAAGTGGGAAAATATTCCCAAAGTCACTGAGGAGGGTGGGATGTAACAAAAGGTCACATTCACTTCAGTTCCATTTTACTTTGGATTATAATTACAATTAATTTCAATTTGAAGGGAAGTTTGAGAAAATGTAATCAAATACTAACCTGGTAGATGAATTGGGTTACCTGCTTTAAAAATAAGTTTACCAAAGCTCTGCTTGTGGAATATTCTTTGGCAAACTTAAAATGGAAATAGATGCTCTCCTGATCTTACATATCAGTCTGCTGAAAATATGAGTGCTGAAAATTTTCCTGATCTAGTTGCATAATAAAAATGAATTTAATGTCAGTTGCTAAAGGGCTGCAGAAAAAGGAAGACCTGGTTTGATTTGCTGTGACCTTCTCAGAAACATTTGGCTGACCACTATTAGAAAAAAAGCAAGATGGACAGAACCAGGAGTTGCTCTATTAATTCTTTGTGGCTGTGGCTTTTCTTCTTCTTTTTTTTTTTTTGACAGATTGATTGTTACTTTACTCCAGTCATAATGAGCCGCGGTGGCACAGTGGTTAGAGTGCAGTACTGCAGGCTACTTCTGCTGATCACCGGCTGCCAACAGTTTGGCAGATCGAATCTCACCAGGCTCAAGGTTGACTCAGCCTTCCATCCTTTCGAGGTCGGTAAAATGAGGACCCAGATTGTTGGGGGCAATATGCTGACTCTGTAAACCGCTTAGAGAGGGCTGTAAAGCACTGTGAAGCGGTATATAAGTCTATGTGCTATTGCTATTGCTATAAAGCATATCTTTACTCTGTCCACAAAACACACCTTTATACTGCATAGAATGGTGGGGAGAGATGATTTAATATATTAGCATATATAAAGTCCACTAGCTGTTATACTTTAATTCCCACCTAAAATATTGTGGTGCAGCTCTTCAGCCAAAAGTATATATGTAGAGAGAATGTACATGATTCTATAATGAAGAGACACATGCTTGAAAAATATGTGTTTGTTGAAAGAAATCACAAATTGATGCAGAAACAAGAACATTAACTTAAGCCTGGAGAAATAAGAAACCCAAACTTACAAAAACTGACAGATTTATCCACCTTCAAATGAGACATGAGGCAAATTCACCCAGGGAAAAGTGGTTTTCCTCATGCAGTCTATCATCTTGTTGTTTATTGATTTCAGAAGTTGAATCTTGGAGAATTTCTTAACTTTTCCAGAACTCCTTTAACATCTCGCCCCACATTTTACAATGTAAGAGTTGATATTTGATGCAACCTTCAGCTACGGGACAGCTGGTTCTTGCCAAAACCTGTCAAACTAAGTTGCTTATTCACAAAGTGATTATACAATGGCAACTTGAAAGCAATTTATTCCAAGTTGTTCGCTCCATAATGTGCTGTCAGTAATGCAACCTGATTCTCCCCTGAACATCCTCACTTGCATCTGGGAAACAATATCCAAGTTTAGTCCTCTTTCACACTTATACTATATGGCACTTAACAGATCATTCTAGTTCATAAGTTTTTCACTTCTGAACCGTTCCTCCTCCATCCTCCAAGCCTATAATGCAGAGGTGGGTTTCAGCAGGTTCTGACCAGTTCTGGAGAACCGGTAGCGGAAATTTTGAGTAGTTCGGAGAACCGGTAAATACCACCTCTGACTGGCCCTGCCCCCATCTATTCTCTGCCTTCCAAGTCCCAGCTGATCGGGAGGAAATGGAGATTTTGCAGTAACCTTCCCCTGAAGTTGGGTGGGAATGGAGTTTTTACAGTATCTTTCCCCTGCCACGCCCACCAAGCCATGCCCACCAAGCCATGCCCACCAAGCCACACCCACAGAAACAGTAGTAAAAAAATTTGAATCCCTCCACTGCTAATGGTAAGATATTTTGATATAAGGGCAAACTAACTTCTCTTTTTAAAGAAGTAAGGTAAGTCAGGAGGAAGAGACTATCAAATTCCCAACAGAAAATTATGTTTTGGGTGTTAAAGTATAACAGATAGTATTAAAATCCAGCCTTTAACAATAGTTTAACATATCACATTCTCTTTTCTACATTCTCTAAAGCTCTTCTCTGATAGACACAAATTCTTTCTCCAGACAGTCCTCTTGTTGACTTCCCAACCAAGATTTTGGCTTATTTTGTACATCAGCTCTCATAATAAAAAGATCTACAGGGATTTCTTATACATGGTCACCGACCGAGAAGAGGTCTGCATTTATCATCATTCATTTTTGTGTAGTTTGAGAGTTTCTAAGGGGGGGGGGCCTGTATTTCTTTAAAGGAAAGTGCTGACAGCTGCCTTAACCATAACCAGATAAAGTGCAGGAAGGAAGGAAGGAGGGAGTCATAGAGGTGGCTAACAACTGCTACATGAGGACTATTTTTGCCAAAATAATAGTTCTTGGATTCTGGCAGGTTCCATAAATTGGATGACCAACATATTACAAGATATGTCATCAGAAAGAGTGACATTTTCTAACAATCCTCCAGTAATCCATCAGTAATACCTAAACAGAGCAATATCCATTATTTTAAAGGCAAATCCCATAGTAAAATGGCTCTCAGAGAATTGCTGTAGTGTAGTGTCTCTCAACCTGCCAGACCAAGCAACCAGATCCACATGTGTAGAGTTCAAGCAAACTACTTTATTGTATTCTGCCTATAATACAGGAATTTTCCACAGACTGCTTACCAACCCTTGGGAACAGGTAGATAAAGTTCCATGGAGCTGGAGGAGGGGATGGGGGTCGGCCCTGGATTTCTTGTGGCTATGCAACAATTCAAGGTTAATTCCTCACATCATCTCTACTCCTTGTCTGGCTGGGCATTTCCCAACACAACGTCAGCAATTTTAATATGTGTGAACAGCAGGTCTCAGAATTCCCCAGCCAGCAAGTTGGAATCCACATATCTTCAAGTTGCTGAGGTTGAGAAACTGCTGTAGTGGGCACATCATCATCATCAAGCTCAGCTCTCAATCCTCCCAATACTACTTAAGATAATATTTCATATTGTGGCAGCTTTTCCTATAACAATAGGCTTTTTTTCCCACTTTTGCAAGTTGTATTTTAAAATGTTAGCTTATGTTTCCTTCAAAATAAACACAAAGTGAGATACAGCCATGCAACTGATGTAAAACTTAACTAATTAAGAACATACAATATTAAAAGAGAACCATGTAAGTAGCAAACGGCATGCATAGTGGGTTTGTGATAAAATTAGCCTGTAATTGGTACCAAAAACTCATAAAATTTGGTTTCAACCACAACTAAACAGAAAACCAATTCTATAATTTTGCTGTGCATCTCAAAAATAACTTTTTTTGGATTGATTACCATACAGCAAATTTCTGAGACAAGAAACATTGTTTAGCATCACTCCCATTCATTTTTAATAAATGGATATGTGCATAACAGAAAAGATACTTTTTCAAAAATCACATTCTGTTGGTTTATATGTATGTCCACATACGGATCATTCAGTGTTGTAGCATCCACATCATACTGAATATTTGCCATATAACAGGTAGTCCTCACTTAATAACCACAATTGCAACAGGCAACTCCACCCTAAGTGATGTGGTTGTTAAGTGAGACATTGTGTAACTTGCTATTTTAATGCGAGCTTCTCCATTGATTCTGCTTCTTGAAAGCTACCTGTGAAGATCATAAATGGTGGTCACATGGCTGCAGAGATGCAACAGTCATTAGTGCAATTGTATTGTATGGACCAGAGTTGGAATTAAACAGGTTTCTCTGAGGACCTCTGAAAGGACAATAGAAGCTTATGGAGGTTCCACAGTATCAAAAAGATAATATTTTTGTTTGTCCCAGTTATTTGGAGCATTTATAGAATTCCTCTCCAATGAGTTGAATTTACAGAGATCAAACATTTTCAAACAACCTCAAAAGGCCTGAACAAAAACAATGGGATTTTAACCCATTTTAATTGTAAACTAATGTCTCCCTTTTCCACTCCCCTTTTCCCCTTCCTCTCCCCGGTCCATATCCCTATGCATTTTAATCAGAGGTAGATTCAGCAGGTTCTGACCAGTTCTGGAGAACCGGTAGTGGAAATTTTGAGTAGTTCAGAGAACTGATAAATACCACCTCTTACTGGCCCCACCCCCATCTATTCTCTGCCTCCCAAGTCCCAGCTGATCGGGAGGAAATGAGGATTTTGCAGTAACCTTCCCCTGGAGTGGGGAGGGAATGGAGATTTTACAGTATCCTTCCCCTGGAGTGGGGAGGGAATGGAGATTTTACAGTATCCTTCCCCTGCCACGCCCACCAAGCCACTCCCACCAAGCCATGCCACGCCCACCAAGCCACGCCCACAGAACCATTAGTAAAAAAAAATTGAATCCCACCACTGATTTTAATCCCACCTCACATCAGTGAAGCCATTTTGTGCATTCCATGGCATTATTTCAGGAAACTTTACAATTTAACATAAAAATCAGTCAGTCTAAAGAGTGCTACAAGACTCTTTTGTTGTTTCTATTGTTTGATGAAAAGAAGGACTAGGGGTGACATGATAGCGGTATTCCAGTATTTGAGGGGCTGCCACAAAGAAGAGGGAGTCAAGCTATTCTCCAAAGCACCTGAGGGCAGGACAAGAAGCAATGCATGGAAACTAATCAAAGAGACAAGCAATCTAAAACTAAGGAGAAATTTCCTGACAGTAAGAACAATTAATCTGTGGACAACTTGCCTCCAGAAGTTGTAAATGCTCCAACACTGGAAGTTTTTAAGAAGACATTGGACAACCATTTGTCTGAAATGGTATAGGATTTCCTGCCTAAGCAGGGGGTGGACTAGAAGTCCTCCAAGGTCCCTTCCAACTCTGTTATTCTATTCTATTTCACTATCAAGAAAGAATCAACAATGGTAGCATTATTAAACTATTGACCTACAGTATTCCTCCTCAATCTGGCATTCTCCACGTGTGTTAATCTGCTACTCCCAATGATCATGGCCAACCTCTGTAGTGGTAAGGAATAATAGGTATCCCAATAAATCCCAAGGTATCTGAAGATCATCTGACTCGGTAGGCTGGCTTTCACATGCAGAATTATGTATATAATTGGAACCATTGTGGAATCAAATGATATCAACAAAGTCTATCCCAACTGAGAAACTTGGATGGTCAACAGTCCCTTAACTTTACCTACTTTAGACAGTTATTGGAGAATAAAATGGACTTGTTCCATGCCCATGTCCTAAGTGTTTTTGACAGAATAAAAAAGAAAATAACTATCACAGGAGAAATGTTTTTCACCTTATACAGAAACAGTATACACAGAAATCTGTTTCTACACATTAGTTGCCCTTATTGTTCTACGGATATTATGTGAAAACTGGTGCTATTAAATATTATAGGTGTGTACTGTATACTTAGCTCTGTGTATAATTATAGTTTACAGTGTACAAAAGAAGAATGTAAATTCAAGTGTTACAGTTTCTCCAGATACGATGGAACTGAACTACCCACATCTAACTTACTTTAGGTTTTAACAGATAAGAAGATGTTCAATTATCATCACTTCTATACTTCTCCAGTTTTGCCAGTCAGGGTTATCAATTACCAAATTTTAAGCTCAGCTTGAAATATTGTAGTGTAGTCCCACCCTGGCTCCCATTTTAACAAAAATGCAAAACTTGCTAAAAAAACAGAGACCTGCAGACTGCCAAAAGAATTCAAAAATATTGTAAGATGACACTGGAGAGTGAAAATGGCACACCTTTCTCATTAGCTCAGTTGTTGCTAAGGCTGTCACTATCACCTTGTCTTAGATGTGGATCATAGTCCTAAAAATCAAAATTATTGCACCTGAAACATTGGAAAGGAAATAACCAGTTCCAAAGTCAGCCCTTGACCCTGGTCAAAAGTCCATATCCTGGAAATGATCCATCATTAACTTTGGTCACGAGTGTCAAACTTTAGACAAATTCTAACCAAGTTAAATACTTTCCTGCAACATTAATCTTTTTTGGAGAGAAGAAAGTTAAATTTGACTTAAAACAACTGGCCATATCATCTGTTGTAGGACTTTCAGGAAAAATTATTGGAGACAAAAATTGTAGACTATAAACCTAAGGAATAAGAACCCTTTCACTTTTATGACCTAATCTCCCAAATTTACTAAACTCATCTCCCTTATAGTTTACAGTGTAGAAAATGTAAATTCAAGTGTTACAGTTTCTCCAGATATGATGGAACTGGAATAATAATAATAACAATAATAATAATTAAAATAATTTTGCACTGTTGTCAGTATATGATAGAGTTCAGCCTGCTTATCTATTTAGTTTTTAAAATAATCTTGGGTAGTAGAAAAAGGAAAAGAATATTTTGATGTATGCTGACATATATTTTACTAAATGTAAAAACATATGCAGCATTTTACATTATAGAGAAAAATTGTGGAATGATATGGTGTCTAGGTAAAAACTATTTTCTTCATTTATTGAGTTATAGCAGCCACATTTCTGCATCACTGAAATTCTGCTTGAAATGATGCAAGGACTTTTTCTCCAAGTATAGAGAGAATTTCAGGATGTTCATGGGAATATTCATAATAACATTAATGATTGCTGAGTTGTTTGATGGACAAACTATAGACTTGCATATTGTCATATGGTACTTTCTAGCAATCTGTCCTATCACTTTAGCAATATGCATCATCTGATTTTGTGCAGAGAAATCTGGACTGAATCACATGAAAGGAAAACAAATCTATTGCAGCATGAAATACTTTTAAAAGACTGTGTCGTGGCAGAAAACATTCATTTTTGCTTCCACCGAATGTGTTAAATATAATTCAGTGTAACTGTTATGAGTTGTGAATGGGCAGATAAGTGTCTCTGCTCTGATTAATTTGTTTAGATTTAACTTGGAATATCAAAGCTAGAGTCTTCTTCCAGTAATTTACTGCAACAATCTGCACTCAATCTATGGACTACAAATAAAAGAACCCTTTTCCAACAGTGACCACAGCATGATTGACTTTTGTCTTAATATACGTCCTTACAAAAATCAACATAATGATAGGATAACCAATTATAACTTTAAAAAAGCCAACTATGATAACATAGACACTGACCTCTCATCTCTTGATTGGCAAATACTATTCTCTGGCTGTAATACTATTGAAGACTACTACAATATCTTTTTGCTCGAAATCAAAAGAGTCATCAAACTATACGTACCATTAATAACCACCAAAACCAAGAAAAACAAATTACCCATAAAAATAAGGAAGCTTAAATCCAAAAAAAGATCACTTTGGCGAAAAAACAAAACTGGCTACATTGATAACTTTAAAAGCCGCTACAAAAATCTATGCCACCAAATAAATACTGAATGCACCAATTATCACATTAATCAT
>QLTV01004090.1:1700171-1715656 GCA_003457575.1 Thermophis baileyi | reverse complement strand
ATGAGGAAGGGAGTGGAGGAGGTGGGGAGGGTAGCAAGGAGGAGGGAAGGAACGAAGGAAGGAAGGAAGGAAGGAAGGAAGGAAGGAAGGAAGGAAGGAAGGAAGGAAGGAAGGAAAATAGCAATAAAAATTAGAGTGCTTTACAGCTTTACAGCACTCTCTAAGCGGTTCACAGAGTCAGCATATTGCCCCCAACAATCTGGGTCCTCATTTTACCCACCTCGGAAGGATGGAAGGCTGAGTCAACCTTGAGCCGGTGAGATTTGAACTGCTGAACTGCTGAACAGTCAGCTGAAGTAGCCTGCAGTACTGCACTCTAACCACTGCGCCACCTCGGCTCGAGGTATTCAGGTACCGCTAGCTGGTTCAGCTTAGTTAGAAGAGTGTCTGGAATGATGGTATTGAATGCTGAACTAAAGTCTACAAAGAGGACCCTTGCATAGGTCTTTGGAGATATTACATATTACAGAATCATAATGTCTTTTTAAACTCTTGGTTTCAAAAGAAAATTAAACAGTATTCCTTTTAATATTGCTTGGGACTTGGCATGTTGTAACAAGTGAAACATAAATCACATTTCTGGATTAGTTCTTTAATTGCTGAAGTGTAGATTCTAAAGACTTTCACATCGTGCATAAACTCACTATATGAATTGGCTAAATAGATGCCTTAGAGAAGATAAGTTTATTTATTTCTTTAACAAAATTCCCAAGGTACATTGCAAAGTGTGTTGCTGTCAGGTGCAAGAAAGAATCACTGTCCAAAGTTCTGAGCAGAGGCTCCGCATAAATTAGATTTGCAAGAAATGTGTATATTAATTTCAGATGAAAATGGTTTAGAAAGTATTTAGATCAGAAAGCAGTTAATTTGTCTTCAGAATAATTTCTTTAGTCTCCACTACAAGACACCTAAAAGATTAGCTTTTTCATTACCAAGTGGAGAGATGAAATTTGGTAATATTGTTGCATTGCTTGAAAGTCCAGGTTCTAAGCTACTAAAAAATAAACAAGGATACAATAATTAACTAACAATTATTTAAATATTTAAATAATTAATAATTCAAGTCTATACTTTATAATAATATGCCTGTAGATGTATTTAGTTAATTAATTAATGTTAATATTTGTATCTTGCTCAATTGTTGACATGGGCATCCATTTCTAATCACAATTATGTCAAAATATCATGTCAAGATGACATTGCCATAACATTGTGCACAATACTGTATTTAAGAGCTGAAGTCAGGTGTATGGTTTGTTATTTGCTATCTTCCACCCTGTGGGCACCTCTGATTGACCAATAAATAAATAAATAATGTAGTTAGGCACACTTTGAAAATGATTTGGAAGTGCTTCGTACACAATCTTCTTGCTATTCATTTAGAGGACTCTGACTGCATGTCCATGCAGTTCTGAAAAACATATATATCTAGGGCAGGAGTGTCAAGCTCGCGTCGTCATGGTGGCATCATGTGATGTATCGTGACTTTTTCCCCTTTCGCTAAACCAGGTGTGGGCATGGGCAGCGCGTGACGCATTCGGCCCACGGGCTGTGAGTTTGACAGCCCTGATCTAGGACCTCACTCATAAATGTAACCTTTAAGGCAGCAACAGGCTTATTCCCCCAAAAGCAAAAATACTAACCCCATCCCCATTTGATGATGTCATATCATTGCATAGCCTCTTTCATCTCTCTAAAATATTAAGAGGCTGAATTGCAAAACCCCCCCCCCCATTTTCATTGTTCCCAACTCCTGGTTTTGAGGAACAGCTCCTGGAACTACCCTATTTACCAAAAGATTATGTATTTTGTCTGGCAATGCTAAATGCCACATCCAGAGCTAAGGGTATCACAGCAACATATATCCAAAATTGGATTGTATTGACACAATTTTATTGGTTATAGCAAATGCAAGATTTGATCATCCTAAAAACCAGATTCAAATTCAGATTTGGCAGGTATTTTGTTCCCCTGATGCATGCAAAACCTAATCTCAGTCTCTTGGAATTTTTTGTGTCCCTCATCATTCTTCCTGGGCAAGCAAATCTATGTGGTGTAGAATTTTGCGAATGCAGCTCTCACCTCTCAAAGGTCCAGTGTAGCTACAGCTTTAATGTTGGAGATTGAAGCATTCTGTAATGTGTGTTAGAGAGAGAACAATAATTAGTGATTATTATAACTATAATAAAAGGAGATTTGTTTACAGTAAATACATGTTAGGTATAGGCAAAACCTACTACTTAACGAAATACATCCAACCAGAAGGGGAGCCCAACAGCACGTGTTCCATGCATGCGTGCCTCAGAAGAAAGGCAGAAGAAAATGAAGATAGATTATAGATAGAGCATCAGAGTGATAAACAAAGAGTGGACACAGAGTAAATCCTTAATGTTCTAGCCCAGGGATGTCAAACGCAAGGCCCGCAGGCCTAACCCTAACCCGCAGGGCCGTCCTGGAAAATATATGGGGCCAGCCCGGTCTACCCAATGCGAAGAGGAAACATGCCAGCAGTTTGGGGAGTGGTGTCAAGCTGGCCACACCCACCCAGTCAGCCACGCACAGTGAGTGGCGTCAAGCTGACCATGGCCACCCAGTTGGCCACACCCACCCAGTCAGCCATACCCGCCCGGCCACCCGAGGTCAACCACAGCCCTGATGCCGCCCTCAATGAAATTGAGTTTGACACCCCTGCTCTAGCCCTTTTATGATCAGAGTTCAGTGTCACTGGATTTGGGCTTTCAACATTTAATATTTATACCCTTCTGCTCATCTAGGTTATTCTTACTTAGGTGAACCACCAATGTATTAGAAGTGCCTTAAACAGGATTAATTGCCCAATCCAGATCTGTAATTTCACCTAACAAACTATGCATGTTAATCACATAATCCCCCAATGCAGCCCATCTAATAGTTGGCCTGCAAGCCCAACAGAAAATGCTATAGCCACATTTCAAACTCTAGACAGATTATGCCTAGGGATACCAGGAGAGGGGGGGAACCATGTTAGCAGTAAGTGATTAGAATTGGTTGGTGTGATTTCTAGGCCTCAGAGTACCATCTGAGCTCTTACACAACTTCCATGCAAGAGATTCGATGTGAACACAGAGATAGCTGTCCCCTTCTAAAAGTATGAATACCAGATTGTTTTGCCTCAAAACCAATTGGTTGCTATGCCAGCCTGAAAAATTATCATAAACTAGAATCCAGTGAGGGAATAACACATGTTGGTGGACTATGAAGGGACCACATAGAATAGGCAATTTGAAATGAATGTTCTGGTCACCTGAATAAGGCAAGGCTTTCAGATGAAAATGAAATAATTATGATGTCCACTCTTTACCCTCTACGTGTTGTCTTAGAATGGATCATCTGTCTGTCCCATTTTAATTATACATCCTAAACTTCTAAGGCCTAAAATTGTCTTAAATAGAAAAAGCAGTTCAAGAGCTTGTTTCCCTGGTTTTAAGTTTTATTTCTAAAACTGAGATAGTGAGTGAAAAATACTTTACATAGAGTAATAAAATTATAGAAAAGATGTAAGCATAACATAGGAACCCCATTCTTTCTATGATAAACACTAGAGCATGAAATAATGAGTTGCAGCTGACCAAGAATTTGACAATGGTGAATAGTGAAATAGTTCAGAGCTTCACAACAGCTTACAAACAAAAGCAATTTTAGAACCATTTAATTAATAGCCAGTGTCGTTTTCCCCTTTAAGTACATTAAACACACATGTGTGGTAAGAAACATAGCATTTGTATTTTGATGAAACTGTGTTAAGACCACAGTTTTCTGAACCTAAACAAATTTACAAGTAGCTTCAGTGTGCTTCTTATAATTTCATCCTTACCTCCATGAAGGTAGATGATTTAATAAGGAATTTACAGGAATAGTTTATCAAATTGCACTCTTGAAAGAATGAAAAAATAATGCTGTTATAATGATAATTGGGTCTTTTGGGTCTTCAGCAAGGCCCCTTTTGCAGATTCTATCAAGGATACAACAGTCAATTTTCAAACAGTGGGTTTGCAAGCATTGAAAACAAACAAGGTGATTACCAGGAGCCAGCATAGATTTGTTTAAAGCAAAAGTCATGCAAGATAAATCTTATTGTTTCATTGACAGTGTGACTAGGTTAGTTGGCCAAGGAAATGCTGTGGATTTGATATACTTAGACTTCAATAAGGCTTTTGCTAAAGTAGATTACAGCCTCTGATAACAATGGAACAATGTGTATGGATAGTCTCACTACCAGATGGATTCACTGTTGGATGAACAACCATCTTCACACAGGGTTCTATATCCACATGGAAGGATGTATGTAGTAGGGTACCTACTAGCATTCAGTGTTGGGCTCAGCACTCTTCAACATCTTCATAAATTACTTAATTAAGGAATACAAGGGGCACTCATAAAATCTGCAGGTTACACAAAGCTGGTATGCAAGATAGATTTCTAATATCTCAGAAGATAAGCTCAAGATTCAGAAGATCTTGGTAAATTTTAATGTTGAGCCCTTTCCTCTCCTCCCTGCAATGTGCCTAAATAGGATGGCATAGCGCCAGGGCGGGTGGGCACCCACAGGTCGCCACTACCGGTTCACCTGAACCGGTCCAAACCGGCTGAATACCACCTCTGGAATGATCCAAAATTGAAATAAGGAGAAATTTCCTGAATGAGAGCTATTAAGAAGTGGAACAGCCTGTCTCCTGAAGTTATGAGTGCCCCATCACTGGATGTTTTCAGGAGAAGATTGGACAGAGATATGTCTGAGATGATACAGATACAGATGAGGACCCAGATTGTTGGGGGCAATATGCTGACTCTGTAAACTGCTTAGAGAGGTCTGTAAAGCATTGTGAAGCATATAAGTCTAAGTGCTATTGCTATTGCTATGCAAGGATATCTGCTGTAGGTACAGTATTGGACTAAAAAGACTTTCAAGGTCCTTCCAACCCTAGGTTTCTATGATTCTAGTAGTCCTTTTTCTAAAGTAATTTGCCTGTTCTGTGGAATAAACTGTTGCTGTAGCTGAAGCTTGCTGCTACTTACAACTTAGAGAGAAGCTCAATGCATTTTTATTCAACTTTCTAAAGTTTTTAGCCAACACATGTTCTTTTTTACTACAACTACATCCTTATAGGGACATAAGGAAGAAGCTTATAGATCCACTATTTCTGAGGTTTCCAGGAAGAAATGACTTTTTTTAATGTAACCTGCTGTTTTCCAGATGTGAGCCTGGATATAACTAAAGAAATTGCAAAGGTGTTTTTTTTTTCATACTGCTATTAAAAAGATAATCCAGTCTCTGTTAAACCAGCCACACTGACTATGTTAAGCTAATTTTATTTATTTTAAGAACAACACTCTGATTGTGGTATTTATTATATTTGCTGATTGGCCAGAGGCCATAATAAAAATTCATTCACAGTCATAGACTTATAATAAATAAATAAATACATAAATACATAAATACATAAATACATACATACATAAATAAATAAATAAATAAATAAATAAATAAATAAATAAAATCTCCTCTATGCCCATTCATGCAGTATGATGTTTAAAATAATAGCTCAAAAATACGTCTAATTAAATTCAATGTTGCTTCCTCCAAGCTAAACATGAATACGATTGAAGTCTTAGATTATTAATGTGTGTTCATGAATAATGGATAAAAGCTGTACCATTTCTATTTCTGAACTATATATATATTTAGCAGCCAAATATTTTCAAAGGGATCTTGAAGAAAAATATGTTATTTGTATAAACCTGCAAGAATGCTTCAGCAGACTATTTTCTTTTAGTGTTACTGAACACTGGGAGGAACAAGTGTGGATAATAATACCAGTAGTGATCAATAGTAATATTTGTATTTAGCACAATTCTCCAATCTTGCACTTCTTTAAGATCAGGTTAACAACTGAAACAAACCTGGCGCCATCCTGCATTTCCCACATATAGTGTAATTAACGTTTAATGTTTCATAGTACCTAATCTTTTATATACAGGCCAAATACAGTGATCCAGATCTTGCTAAATTGTAGTTTCCATTATGCAGCTGATAAGTGCTGATGGGATCTGAACTTCAACAGGATGCTACCATCCCAGTATTAATAGAATGAAGGTTAGGATCCCATTGAATTTCAAAAACTAATTATACACCTGGAAGAGGCAGAACTGGGGAAACTAAAAGCATACATAATCTATTTTATATCACAAATGTTTTTTTTACACAGTTATGCAAATACTGTGTAGAGCGAATTATGTACAGCATATAGAAAGTTGTCATTGTTAAACAGATGGTTTGTACTTTCTTTCATACTGTGTGATTATATATTGAAGGATTGAATTTCATTGAAGGACTAAGCTCCTAGTCTTACAAAGTTTGAGTACAGTCTACAAGACAAAAACACTGAAAGTTTGTGCAGTGATTGGGGATTAGCATTCTCTTGATAGTCAGCAAGATTAATAGGAAGACACAGGTAGGTTTTAGAGGCAAGTAAGGTAGGTGGATAGAGAAAGAATGAATGCCAAGAAGGAAGTTGAAAAAATAACATTTGAGGTGATGAATATTAATTTCATTTGGATGAACAACATCATTTTTCCTAATATCATTTTGATTCCTAGCTTTTGTGCCATCATAACAGTTTGGGTGGTTTTCAAAAGCCAATTTATTTTTTTTCTAAGTTAAACATAATAACTCAAAGTAGCAGCTTTGTTAAAACAAAAAAAAAATGAAACTAAAATAATGCATTTGATATTGTTATATCCTTATTTATTTCAATTTATATGTCCACCCATCTCATCATTATGACTCTGAGCATATAGCATTATATTGTTCAGAACTACCTTCCTTAGAGAAAAGAGTGCTGTTTTCACTTAATATTGGTGTTGTGAAGGCAATAGTTTTGACTCCTGGAAAGCAAAGAAACTTGAAGTAGGGGTAATGTCCATATCCCAGGAATTGTTCACTGCCAATAACTGCTATTTTGTAGCTGATGAAACCACTTTGGGAGCTGGAAGAGAGGAAGACAAAGAATATTTTGTTCAAGGTGAAACAAGATGAAAAAACTATCTGTTGTTTAGTATAATCAGTCCCAGATAATATAACTAGGCCCAAATATTATTTCAGTAGTCATGCCAAACTAATGCAAAAAGGAAGAGAAGAAGTTAGAGACAGATCTTAACATCCTAGGCTCAAACATTCACAAACATTCAAATGTTGATGAAAGCAGTGTCACTGTACAGTAGCACAAGCTTCCCTTTTTGAGCAGGGCACAGTGAGATGACTCAGCTGGTGTCTGGTAAAATAAACCTGGATTTTTTTGATATGGTGGAGATTAAGGAACTTGAAGGGCCTTCTGTGGCATGAGCCTTGACACCTGTCAATGGGACCCATGCTCTGTCTGGGTGATTTGTGTAGCTTGGAAGGTGTGCATACCTGGATTAAGGAGGTAGTTAGTTAATGCTTCTTTGAGGTGAGACATGATCCAACAATCTTGAAAGAGGCTGTGGTGCACTTCCTTCTAAACAGATGTGTCTAAGTCAAACAAACTTGAACAAATGTCGATCAATGTGACTTTTTAAGGATGGTTTTGGAGAAGTTGCAAAGGGTCTTAGAGGAAACCAATTTTCTGGACTGTTTTTCCCCAGTCTTGGCTTCCAGACCCCCACAGAACCTTTTCTCCTATCAAGATCTGGTCTGCCCTGTGCTTTCTTGCAGGGTTGGACTCAGGGGTGGATTCTAACTTACCTCACTACCGGTTCACTTCCTCCCGTGCCGCGTGGCTGCGATGCATGGCTGCGCTGCGTGGCCGCACGCGTGCTTTGCGCGTGCATGCGCAGTGCAAAAAAATCAAAACAAATTCCCGCCCCCAAAAAAGCCAAAAACAAGATGGTGATGCATGCGCAGTACCGGGAACTCGGCTTCTGTGCATGCACAGAAGAAAAAAAACACCAGAAAAATTTCCCCAAAAAAATTTCCCCAAAAAAATCCAAACAAATTCAAAAAAAATATGGCAGCATCCACAGACCAGCACCGACCGAACCGGCTCCGTGACGTCATTGTGACGTCACCAGCGGGTCGCTACCAGTTTGGGCAGACTGATCCGAACCGGGAGGAAACCACCTCTGGTCGGACTATTGGAGGTCCCTATCTCATCTGATCTCAAAAAAATAAAGAACCAACAATGTGACATCTCTACAGCTACCCCCAAGTTATGGAACCACTTGCTTATAAAAACACAGAATGTTCCAATCCACTTGCCTTTCATTAATTGCTTAAAACCTGGTTATTCCACCATGTGTTCGGGGCTGAATAATATGTGAGCTGCTTTTTTGTTATTTTGCTAAATATTGTTTGCTCCTAGTTTATCATATGTACCATTTTGCTTTATAAATTGCTTTCTAATCCATCAGAAGTGAATGGTATATAAAACTGTGAAAATAAACAGAAAACAAACAAACATACTTTGCTGTAGTAAGAGTATTACTTTACATAGTTAAACCGACCAGAGACATGGCAAGCTCTCCTTCATTGGATATGGTCAAAGGGAGGCTAGACAGCTATCAATCTTTGATGCTTTAATTTTGATCCTGTACTGAGCAAGGAGTTAAATTCAATGGCCTTCTAATTCTATGATTTTTGTGATTGCTCAATCGGATTTATAGCCAAATAGCCACAGGAGAACTTCATTGTCCATTCCTACCAAATGCCATTTTTGCTGTGATCAAATATCATTGAGCCAAATGACTATTGTAAGGAAACAAAAGCCAGTTATTCAACTTCACTTAAGCAGAAGCAAATGTATCAAGTTGAAAATAAACAGATCCCCTTATTCTCACCAGGACAATTTGGAATAGGTCAATAAAGGAAGAACAGGAAGATAGATTGTATTTCCAGATGGGTGATCAATGGGGGAAATGTGTTTTATTGCATTCTCTTGGAATTAGACCAGCAGTTGCTGGCCCAAAGAGTTCATCTGATATAGATATATTGCAAAATGAATCAATTCTGAAACAAGTAATAAAAATAAATAGAAAAGTACATTGTTTCAAATTGAATTAACCTACAATTATATACATACATACATACATATGTATATAGTTTAAAGTTAGTAAAAATAAAAATTGTATGATTAAAAGCTGGATGGTGAGAAAGAGTGAGAGAAAGAAGATAGTTATGTTTAAGTAATGAGAATGGAGATCATTATTAAATATGGGAATGGCTACTAAAAGCACCATGGGCTGCAAAACCAAAAAGTCCCAATCCATCTTGAACTATTTTAAGTGTGTGACTATTCCTTTAAAATAAAGAACAACTAAGAAAAAAGTATGGGCAATTTTTATTGGCTAGGAAAAAATGACTATGATGTAACATTGACAAAAGTAAAAGGAAGAAAAGTCAACAGGATTAGGTAAGTTATAGAACTGATAGTCTATTTTTAAACCAACATCTTGTGTTTAGAATCTGCAAGACAAACTGTATAAGAATTTATATTGCAGATCTTTCACAGTCAACAACTTCATCTATATTGATCAAATAGTCTGAAACTTAAACTTAAACTTAAAATTAAAAAGTTTATAGACCCAAAGTGCAAAAGTTAAGTTTATACTAGACAATCTATGATCCGTTGGGTCATTGTCAAAAATAAGTCAATATTTACTTATGTAAATAGATAAACAAAATGACCACATGTGGGCAAAAAAGCACTGGAAGAGTGAACAACTTCCAACTTTCTGCCAGATTCCTCATTGACTTTGCTTGTGAGAAGCTGGCAGGGAGCATTGGAGATCACAATCACATGACTGCAGGGATCTGCAGTGGCCACAACTTTGTGAAGCACTATGATGCACCATTTGAGCTAATTGTAGGGTACAGACAATGAGAGTTTTAGTAGTATATAGATAGAGCAAAAGTCCATAGAGTGGGATGGAAATATTATTCGTATTTCACCATTTTTCCTTTTGAAAGAGCACAGAATCATGCACAACCCTCCCAATAATCTTAAATATATGTAACAGCTAAAAATCAAAGTACATACCATAAAATAAGCTAAACAAAAAAAAATGATAATTGAAATAATTAATTTTACAAAAGCAATCTAAAAGATTGTCACTGAAGCAATTTCTACCCTTCAAATGCCTGGTGAACAAGTATATTATCCGTTGTTATTTAAAATAATAAAACATGGTGGCCAACCATATCTCCCTTATAGAAGTGGTCATACCTAGAATGCTGCCACCAAAAATCTCTTGTTCTTACAAATCGAATCTATTGGTGGGACCACAAACAAGATCTTTACAATTAAGTGGAGTAAGGACATAAAGCATTGTGATTTTATTATTTTTAAAACATCATATATAATAATTGAAAGCATAATGGAGGTTTTACCATCTTAGAATACTTCCGTCATCCACAACTTATGAAGGACATGCCACTGCTAAAGAAAGATTTTTTGTAGTTAGAGTTTCTGATGTTCTCAAAGTGATGTTTGTTTTACTTTAAGGGTTTTGTTTTTTTTAATGTTGGCATTTTGCGCAAACTCATCTGTGGATTATGCACTCCAGTGACATTTCTGTATCAAATATAAATGATTTTGGGGAGAACTATGAAATCAAAAGGTTCTATGTCATTACTAAGTTAATCCTTCCTGACAATCTGAAGACAACAAGGATATTGTACAGATACAATTCTACTTTAGTCCCAACATACAAATTGGCCCCAGAAGTCATTGAGAGAGTCAAGATACCGAACAATATTCCATGAACACAGAGGATAGAATTGTTAACTCTGCCTCCATAAGAACTTTTAGCTACAGCTACCTAGTCTAAAATGTAGATAATAGAACTTCAATTCTATTTCTGAACTGGGAATAATAAAAGATGGTTTGGAATCAGAAATGGAACTTGCAACCCATTTTCTCCAAATCAAAAGGAAGTACGGGTAAGAGAGGAGGAGGGGAAATTTGGAATCCTCTTGAAAATTATGAAGATTAGTACAAAACCAAAGTTTCTCTCCTATGAATACTTTCCCAGCAGACATCCTAAATCTAAAAATGTTACGCAGGCCATTCATTGCAATTCAAACAGTTCTAAATATAGTAAAGTTCTTTGGTCTCTTTCAGAAAAAGAAAGATGTGAGGGAGGGCCATGGGCGGGGGGGGGAGGACCTAACAAAGCCAAAAAAGGCATTAAGAAATATTGTGATCTCATACCTTAAAAATACAGCAAAGTCTCCACATGGACAGCATTGTAAAGAAGAGGCAGAATGGACTGATATTACTTTTGAAGTGATATACTTCTGTTGATCTCCTCCATATATTTCCCACAAATGATCTCCTCAATGTCAACATCTTACTAAAGTCATGGCAACAAACCTCCAGCCAGGTTTAAGTCCCTTCTGATTTCAAGAAAAGTTATTCTTACGCAGCTGAGTGTGCACTGTTGTTAACATTATTATTAGTCCTCTGTTCTTATTATTAAACCATTCAGAAAAAGTGTATACATGAATAAGAATTCTTTCTATGTCAAAATGGTATCTTAATCAGTGTTTAATACTACTCATCTGCTGTTTTCACTATTTTTTTTTTATTTTACTATAATGAGCCATGGTGGCACAGTGGTAAGAATACAAAATGCAGTATTGCAGGTTAATTCAGCTCACTGTGAGGAGTTCGATCCTCACTGGCTCAAGGTTGACTCAGCTTCCATCCTTCTGAGCAGAGGTGGGTTGCTGCCGGTTCGGACTGGCTCTATAAAACCGGTAGTGGGAATTTCCCCCCGCTCACCGAACCAGCAGTGATGGCTGGCTGGACACCCCCCCCCCCCGAACTGGCTCTCTTGGCAGTGCCGTAGGCGGCGCCATTTTGTTTTTTGCTTCTGCGCACATGCAGAAGCTGTTTTTTGCTTCTGCGCATGTGCAGAAGCTTGGTTTTTAGCACTGCGCGCGCGCCCACGTGGCGCATGAGGAAGCAAACCGGCAGCGAGGTAAGTTAGAACCCACCCCTGCTTCTGAGGTTGGCAAAATGAGGACCCAGATTGTTGGGGGCAATATGCTGGCTCCACTTGGAGAGGGCTGTAAAGCTCTATGAAGTGGGACATAAGTATAAATGCTATTGCTATTTAGTAAAATTATATACAGTAATACATCTTATATTCTCAGGGCTGCTTGAGCAATGGCTGTGGATGTTCTGTCCTAGTGCTTGGAGGCTATCAGGCTCTGGTTGAGGTGCAATGGGCTTTGACTCAGCCCAAGCAAGACTTTGGGTATTTGAGGCTTCTGATGACAGGTTTCTTCCTCTGGATGGGGGGAGGAACTATCCCAGACTTATCCAATGCACAATCTGGGGTCCGCTTGGATTCACAAGAAGAGCAGACAGCAGCTGTGGCCAGGAGATCCTTTGCACCTCTGGGTTGTGCACCAGATTGTGCCTATTCCTGGATTGGGAGTCACTCATACCTTCATGACCTCTAATCTGGATTACTGTAATGCACTCTTCATTGGAGGCTTCAATTGGTGCAGAATGTGGCTCATGGGTACTAAAGGGTGTTGGATATTTGATGTAATACCACTGCTTTATGAGCTATATTGGTTGCCAGTGTGCTTCAAGGTCCACTTCATGATGCTGGTTATCACCTTTAAAGCCCTTCGTGGCTTGAGGCTGGGTTACCTAAGGGACTGTCTTCTCTCAGCCATCTCTACCTATCCAATTCAGTCTGACAGATAGATCATGAGTCCCATCAGCCAAAGAATTCAGCAGGCAGGAACCAGGAGTTATGCCTACTCTGCCATAGTCCTGCCATCTGGAATGTTCTCCCTTCAGAGATTGACTTTCGCCCTCCTAGCCTTTCATAAGGCTGTGAAGACTAGATGTGTGCCTGGGCCTGGGGGCCAGAGTGTGTTAAGGGACCCATCTCTTCGCTGTATTACCATTCATGATAATTGTTCTACTTGTTGACCACATATATGAATTCCCAAGCCAGCTCAGACCTGATTCCCAGGGAAGGCAGATTTAAGTCCCCCAGAACTATAAATCTAGTCCAAAAATGACTGCCAGCTCAGAAATGGCATCAAAGAGCCAAGGCAGGGACGTTGCTATGCAACAGGGAGGGAGGTACAAAAGCATCAATCCCAACTCATCCCTAGAACCTAACTTAAGAAACAGGGTGTCACGATCGGGGACTGGAGTAGGAGCCATGAAGGCCATAAAAATTGTTATCCCTGATAACAATTGCCACACCTGCACTATGTATTAGCCAGGAACAAATTTTGGCAGTCTAATTAGAAGATAACAAGGGAATGAAAATTAGCCAAAGCACTCTTTGTGCAGAAAAGGTCACAACTAGCAAATCATCTGAAACTGAGCAAAAGCTGTTCTGGCCAGAGCCTTCATATACTACAGGCAATAACTGGGTGTCCAGGAAAATAATCAGATTGTGAATTTGCTTCTTCAAGAGGTGCCAGACTACATAGCGAATGGATAAAACTACAATTAATGGATCCAGAAGTCCTCTGCACTAGCAATGACTCTGTCCTGTTAGGGCTCAGTCTGAGTCTATTTCACTCCATCCAGTCCCTCACAACCTCCAGGCACTGGGTCAAGACATCTACCACATCTGCATCTACTGCAATTCCTGCTTGCCTTGGAATACAGATGTAAAGATAATCTGCATATAGATGACACCTAAGCCCAAACCAATGGATAACCTGCCCCAGTGGCTTCAAATGCATGTTGGCAATGATTGGGGAGACAGCTGAACCCCCAAGACACAATATACTTCCTTCCATTTCAGCAGTGAAAAATTCATGAAGTATTCTACCAGAAGAAATGTCAGTGTATTGTAATTCAGCACACTCCTATTCACACTTATAATATACTGTTTTTGCAGAAGAAATATCTGCATTCCAGTATTGTTTTTATTTGGCACTATTATTCAGAATGTTATAGTAATTGTCTCACTGATGACAGTTGCTGTTTCAACAAAAAGAGGAATTTATATACAACAATTTTCTGTATAAAATTGCTTTCTACTTACAGGGCTGATATGTGGCAGGTGCCACAACAGAAAAGGTCCTGCCAGATGGAACTCAAAGCATGCTCCTCCTGCCAAACTTCCTGAGATAGAAAAATGTAAGCTTTTTAAATGGTGGCAACTATTATATTTTGTGGGTGCATACCTTTGAGTCAGATTTGACTCCTGGTAACTGCCTAGAGAAGTCCCTGAAGTTTACTTTGCAAAATTTCAGAAGTAGTTTGGCCTCAGCTATTTCCTAGGGCAGGCCTGTCAAACTGGTGGCTCGCGGGCCGGATGCATCACACGCAGGCCACACCCACCCCGGTTCCACAAACGCAAAAAAAAGGTTGCTATATGTCACGTGACACCCATGTCCTAGGGTGAGAGAAAGTGACTGGTCTGAAGTCACCCAGCCAGCTTCTTCAGAACCAGATATAACATTCTCCCATCGGCACTCCTGCAAGGCAGGTATAATAAAATCCCCATAGCTGAGTGAATACGTACATGTGGCAATAAGGAGGTTGAAAACATCTCACATATTTTATTACATTGCAAGTATTATAGAGCTATTATAACATCCTCTCCCTAATAGAGAGATTTCCAGGGAGAGCCGATAATTCTTATGTGAGCCATCTTTTGCAAGACTTCAATCCGGTCATCACTTGTGCAGAAGCCAAATTTTGTGCTGCTGCAATGAAAATTAAGCAAAACCCAGTGGTGAAATTTTTTTACTACCGGTTCTGTGGGCGTGGCTTGGTGGGCGTGGTGTGGCTTGGTGGGCGTGGCAGTGGAAGGATACTGCAAAATCTCCATTCCCACCCCACTCGAGGGGAAGGATACTGCAAAATCCCCATTCCCTCCACACTCCTGGGGGAAGGATATTGCAAAATCTCCATTCCCACCCCACTCTGGGGCCAGCCAGAGGTGGTATTTGCAGGTTCTCCGAACTACTCAAAATTTCCGCTACCGGTTCTCCAGAACCTGTCAGAACCTGCTGGATTTCACCCCTGGCAAAACTGTTTAAAGAACTAATGACCCTTATTTTCATTAATATCTTGTTCAGTTGTCTTTTAGTAACTTTTGGAAAATGTATATATTGGTGTATAATTTAAATATATCAGACTTATTAGTGTTTAGGTGAATAAATACAGTATCATTATAAGAGGCTTGTTAAAGGTATACTATATTTGAGCGACTCACAAGGGGAATATGTAGTTGTGATTATTTGTTTTATTCTGATTTCACTTGTTATCTTTTATTTCTTTTTGTGTGTTTTATGTTGCTAGTCACTGAGCAAAATAAATTCCTTTCTTCTCTCTTTTCTCTTCCAGCTGGCTTTGTTCTTAAGGTGGGACTAGAACAGTCTCCCAGTTTCTAGCCTGGTGCCTTAACCATTATTATTATTATTATTATTATTATTATTATTATTATTATTATTATTATTATTATTATTATTATTA